>CM075288.1:13164667-13478779 GCA_037672795.1 Lagerstroemia speciosa | reverse complement strand
ACATGAATATGTGATGACACTAAATCTCTCTTTTCAACGTAGTATATGTCACAAATTGATGGGCAATTAACTCATCAGAAAAATAGCTAAAAATAACTGGCATATTGTAAATACTGTGTTGACATATTAAACAGCTATTTGTTGTTATACAGAAAAGTCTCTCTATTAGTTGGGCCCTCCTAGTTCTCCAGTGACTTCTTGCTGTGATATCTCCCTCGACGTGATTTAGTCTAGATGATTCGGTTACTTCCTTTCCACTGGTAAAATCTCGCATTCGAGTTCTATTAATAGAGAAAATTCATTGTTTTAAGAGTTCCACTCTTCAAGAAATCGATTTGACTTGAATATAAATTAGTGAAGATTTATTAGATTTAGGAACAGTAAAAGCTATAAAGCGAGGTCGTTATTTAAAAGTCTGACAGCAATATCGTGCAAGTTGTTATCTATCCGCGTTGTCATGATCGCAATGTGTTCCGCACACGGCCAAGAACTCGACTTAACAGTCAATGTGGATCACAATGTCGATCAGATTATTGACAGGACCAATGGTTTGGCAGTTGATAGCGGCCCTAGCATAGACCACTCGCCCGGTTGTACACGAAAAATTTATTGATAAATAAGTAAATGAAGGTTAATTATTCGAGTAATTATCATAATTAAAGTGATTTGCTGATGATTTTTCATGTTATCGTAAAGTAAAGTAAGATTTTTTTTCGCATTGAGACACGATGACATAGCTTAGGCTTCAAACAAAAGGAAAAATTGAGATCTACGCCAAGATTCTTTGATTGCGACTCTCGGCAAAGTAATCCTTAGTTATGTCATTATCATCCATGAGAGTTAAATTTTCACCAAATTTATTAAAAAAAGGGTTAGTATTTAATTTGAAAATTTAAGGTAATTGGTCATAAAATTCAAACATATTGTATTCCTATGATTTGATTTACGATTCTTGGCGACAAGAAAATATAGAACAAGCACAAGACAAGAAAAATACAGAGAAAGCACATGACTTCTCACTATTTTAACATAACAAAGTAAAGTTACTTTTGGTACGAGATACTGTGGTGAAACATAATGCATTTGATACAGTAAAATGCAATAGTATTTAAGAGAAAGTTAGTACTGTTTTTCCTCGTATATAAAGAAGGCATGTAAATATAGAATGGGTAAAATGAAGATATAATAAAAGAAATACGAGAAATCTCATTGGTAAGATCGAATTCAGGACTTCTAAGTCATAGGGCGTGTGAGAAAAATGTCAATTATATCAAACACTCTTTCTTAAAAATTAATATTTTTATTCATCTTAGAAACACGGGGAATATTATTTAGAGATGTGATAGAATGATCATTTTCTAATTCTTTTTTAAAGAATTGTATCCATCAAGGTTAAATGAAATTCCATTTAGTGATAGGCAAACTTCCAAAAGTACAATTAAAAATAAATAGAATAATAAAATGCTGATTTAATTCCACTTCATTTCATCTACTCCTACAAACGTAATCCGAAGTCTGACCAGATTCACTAACTTTAATTTAATGTCCTAGGATTTAACCTCAAGCTCATCAACTTTGACACAACATGGATAAGCAGAAACGATTAGCCGAAACAACTAGTGCAGATGTCCCTGGCCAAACTAGAAAATTGAAATTCCGAGATTTCTACTACGGTCCGCCGTGCAATGTCTACACACGGCATTGCAGGGGGATCTCGTACTGAGATCCACGATGATGCTAATATCCATTCCTTCTGATAGATCCACGAAATGTGCTCAGACTCGAGACGAACGTGACATGTTAAGGTTCGGGGGCGGGGACATATGAAGACATCATTGTCGACAACCGAAGACAACCTTCTGGAGTTTGGGACTCGGAGAGTTTTCAAGCCATTGACAGTGGTCGAAATCCAAGACCCTTTTACTGCCGGAATGGTTGAAGTCCAGTGGAGGAATCGGAATGTCGGTAGAGTCCATTCTCGGGGGTGGGTGCTGCCACTGAGGCAGTGGGCCGGCCACCAATAGAGTCTGAAGCAGAGGCCCCGCCTCCATCACTGCCTGCAAGAGCTTCCCTTTCTCTGGCAATGGCTTCTTCTTCTCTCCTCCTCCTCCTCCTCTCTCTCTTCTTCTGTAGGTGAAGAAAGGAAGGTGGAGGAGGAAAAGGAAGAAGAAGACGATGACGAAGATGGAGGGTCTTGGATGGAGGGTTCGTCTTCGGGAGGGTTCGAAGTTTTGGAGGGTTCATTTGAGAGAAGCAATTGGCATTTATGTAGAGCTTCATCCTTCTCTTTCATGGCTATGCTAAGGAGGTTCCTGAGATGGATGAGTTCCAGTTCTCGGGATGCGATCTCTTCGTTTGCCGACTCGATCGTCTTCTCAAGCTCTAGGCTTGTGTATAGAAGTGCTTGTTCCAGCTCTTCCATGCCCTGCAAGAGCGGAAAACCAAACCGGTGAACTAAGCTACAATTCCAAGCTCCAAAGTAAAATGTTGCTTATTGGGAGACTAACAAGCCTTTCCTATTTTCCCACAGCATACAGAAGACTGTATGTGGCATTGTTCATCGAAAAAAACTGATTTACCAAACAGAAAACTTAACATTAAAATATGTTTTCCAATCACCTCGACAACCACTGCATAGTACAATAAGGATGTTCAAGTAACTGGAAAGAACGAGAATGGAACTAATTCCCAGTTCCATGCTTGGAAGAGAATGCACTGAGATCAAAGAGAGGACATTTCGGTATGATTTGTATCGAACCGACAGAACTAAGATGAGATAGGCATGATACCTCTTCTGCATAGGAGAACAAATAATCCCAGCTAAAGGGGAAGTGCAGGTCCTCCATTGGTGAAGTGTCTCTCAAAAAACTGGAAGGGGAGTGGACAATATCATATCCATTTGGTCTCATCCTATTTATAGCAACATCCAATGAGAGAACAAAGTGGATTAGTTAAGATAACAGACCATCTCTTTCCATTAAGTAAGGTCCTAAGTTTGAGTTTTATGAATAAAAAGAATTCACTTTATGATAGTTTCACCTCCAAGTAAATCTGACTAGCTCAAACTGGATTAGTTAGGATCTATTGGACTTTATGAATATAAGTAGTAAGTGCTGAAAAAAACCATGCACGGATAGAAAACTCCAAAAATATAAATGAGTTAAATAGAGTAAACTTTCAATGAGTTTTGAATTAGATCTAAATCTAAACTCTCGTAGATTTGGTAGAAATTTAACAATCGTGTTCCCTTATTTCCTTGGACATCATCATTTGGTTCGGTTTTCGTACCAATTGGGATTGGGGAGACGTGCGAGGTTAAAGTGCATCAGAGGAAAATGCCAATAGAGTAGTGGGGCCAACGGGAAAAGTGTGCGCATCACTTTAGATTAGTAGATTTTTCTTTTGCACACGAGTGCCAAGAACTAGCATGAGTGTGCAATTACAACAAGCAGTCTATATACAAAATGCAATTGGGCTACCGCTCCGTCTTTCACCGGAAAATTTATTCTGAAAGAACATTGTTTTATTGTACACTGTCGATATTTAACACTTATACAGTATAATTTTCATTTAAAAAAGTTCGATTTAGTTGGATTTCTGAGAGTACCGCTGTTAAGCAATGTTCCATCACGAATCGGGCGCTCGGGGAAGGTCACGAGTACCATCGGTTAGGTACATGACATAAAAAAGTGATTTGCAAATCAATCTGAGCGCATGTTTTCCCTCGATATAAAATGCGCTTACGCCACACCCTCCAGTGCTACGAATCCGACAGCCTCAGTTCTTCCCGGACCATCGACGTGTCATGAAAGCACGAGATCCGACACAAGTAACATGTGTAAACAGGTTCGTTGGATGGATGAGCGCCGTGTAAAGAATGCCGTGAGGACCCGAAGCCCACCATTTTCATTGCGATTTGCGGCTTCTCTGTTGACTCGAAGGAAACCGGGGGGCGTGCATAGCAGCAATTCTTTTTGACTCTTGCAAGAGGTTTTTCCTGAAACCGACATGTGGGATATCGATTTGTATGTAGCACTGGTTCTTTAGTTTAGACTATACCTGTTCCTCTTGCATCCTTTTAATTTTTCACATACACTTTCTGAAAGTCAAAAATCGTAGGTGTGAACTAGTTCATGTTTGAGCATGATCAACTCGTTAAGTGTAAAGCTCTCCCAGTTATAGAGTTTTTTTTTTTCATTTATAAGTCCCGAATTGAAAATCTTATCTAAAAGAAAGAGTTCTTGAATCACATCCCAACCAACAAAGTTTTGTTATTGTTATAAAAAGGATAACAGTAGCGGTGATCCAACCATTCTTATACGTAATGCTCAGATTTTCGTATTCAATTGTAAATATATAAGATAAACTGAATAACCAGTACTAATATTGGTCGCTTCAATGCAACATCACCAAATATCTAATATAATCTAAGAATCCGGTGTCCACAAAATTCAATGCTCAAAGTGCTCTTTTCTAATAATTTTGCTTACAGGAAAATTCGAACATGGGATTCCCAACCTCACTAAACAGCATATGAGTGTGCTTTAGACCATTAGATTATTGTTCTCGTCCGACCAACCGAGTCGAGGGGCGGTTTTAAGTAGTGCACATCGCGACTTGGTAAACTGATCTAAATAAGTGATCTACTAAGGTAAATTTTCTTAATAGATAGGACCATGGAACCCGGTATCTAATGGTCGATTATTATTGCAAACACTGTGAATCATGAAATTAACAAGAAGGTTATGTTTACCACTTCATTCGAATAGACAGGAATCCGTGTACGGTGAGAAAAGCTTTTATTTGCTTCAGCAGTGTTCCACTTCATCGAATGATGAGCTTGAATGGACAAAGCTGTTGTTGGGGCTGAGAGATCTCCCGGGGAGGAAGAGGACGGGCAGATCCGGGGAAGCCCCCCGATCCGAGAGCCTCCTGCCCTTTCCTGCAGCAGATAGGGTTTTCTTCAACTCCAATGCTGGGCCCTATCACGGGTCCCTGAGGGCTGGCCCAAATGAATGGACCCGAGTTCATAGTCCGGCCCAACACTTGCCCCTGAGTTTCTCGCGAGGCTTAGCGCGGGAAACTGATTTTAGTTTCGAAGGCACTGGGCCCCCTCTAGGATGACGATGTTGTGCTTTCGTCACCACTTGATAATCGGAGCGACGCCATTTTAGTAAGGAGAGAGATGTTTGCTGTGCATGAATTCAAAGAGAAGGAACCAGACACCGATCCCACTCTGGAACCACAGACATGAATAACTTTTCTTCTGTCCGGGAGGCAGCAAGCTGTTGTCATTTGCAGTACCCGATGAAATGTGGACTGAAATGTCTAGCATATCCAGCTCTCTTCTGCTGCTCATAAATGGAGATCCCTTGTTAGAAAATCCAGGCAGAGGAGGCATGACAAACCAACCCCAAAATGGAAGTGAGTGAGAGCAGTTCCTTCGATCCTAAAGCACCCAATTTCTTCAAGGTAATGCTCAATGAATGGATTCAGAGCGGAAAACTCATCATGCCAAAGAAGTTCGTTAGGAAATACGGGACGCATCTATCCAGCTCCGAACATTGTGATCCTCAAGGTTCCAACTAATGATGCTTGGAAAGTGGAGCTTTCTTATATGGTTAATAGTGCTCCGATATGATTGCATAATATCAATGCTATAACTATAGACCATTGGATTTTTGAGACTTTTAGCTGTGCTATGATCGCAGCATGTGCTGCCCCTGAGTCGCAAGGGTTTTGAGTAGGGCGTCCCTGAGTAGCAACAGTTGTGTTGAGTTTTGCCTTATGAAATACTAAGGTCTTTGACGCTTTCAACATGCCGCTGAAACGCGGAGATGTTTGGATTTTGCCTCACGAATATTGGGGTCTTTAGGCGTTTGGAGTGCCCTTGAGTTGCAGGGGTCGTAGAAGTCTTGCCTTGGGATTATCGATGTCTTAAGCTTTCAAGTCCAGTGGCGCCTTCCTAAAGGAGCTAAAGAGGCACAGCGGTAAAGCTTTTGAGGAGTCACTTGGCTCCGTGAGAGATGATCTACAGCGTCTTTATCCAAGCGTTGATCCTTCCACCATCCTTGGTCTCGATCTTCTGCACCAGCTGGACAAGCTTCACCATGCTGTTGTTAGCTGTTCCATAATGCTTAAAAGCACAACGACCAAGTGATACAACGCATTTTTCCATAATCGTGATTCTCTGATGCGCCGTAACGAACAATCATGAATGATACATGACGCTTTTTCATGTAAGACCACCACAATTAATGTGGCGCTTTTTCATGTAAGATTAGCATATCATCAGGTAACACGACGCTTTTTCCTGTAAGATTGCCATAGCGTCATTTGATATATAATGAGTATTGGCCCTTCCTTTATAGCACGACAGATTCTATCTGTGCTGAATTTCGACTAGTAATGTGTTTATGGTTTGTTGAACGCTTTGGAACGTGCCTCTGGGTTGCGGAGGTCTGTTTTTTGAACGCATTAAGCGTGCCCCTGGGTCGCGGGGGTCTTTGTTTGTAACGCTTTTCACGTGCCCCGGGCTTGCCGAGGTCTTTGGCGCCCCGGGCGTGCCGAGGTCTTTGGTGCCTCGGCATTGCTGAGGTCTTTGGCGCCCCGGGCGTGCCGAGGTCTTTGGCGCCCCCCGAGGTCTTGGACTTTTTTTTTTTTTTTGGTAACGCTTTTAGCGTGCCCCGGGCTTACCGAGGTCTTTGGTGCCTCAGAATTGTTGAGGTCTTTGGCGCCTCAGAATTGCCGAGGTCTTTGGCGCCCCGGGCGTGCCGAGGTCTTTGGTGCCCCGGGCGTGCCGAGGTCTTGGGTTTTTTTTTTTTTGTAACGCTTTTAGCGCGCCCCGGGCTTGCCGAGGTCTTTGGTGCCTCAGGCGTGCCGAGGTCTTTGGCGCCCCAGACTTGCTGAGGTCTTTGGTGCCCCAGGCTTGCCGAGGTCTTTGGTGCCCCGGGCGTGCCGAGGTCTTGGTTTTTTTTTTTTTTTTGTAACGCTTTTAGCGCGCCCCGGGCTTGCCGAGGTCTTTGGTGCCCCGGGCGTGCCGAGGTCTTTGGTGCCCCGAGCGTGCCGAGGTCTTGGGTTTTTTTTTTTGTAACGCTTTTAGCGCGCCCCGGGCTTGCCGAGGTCTTTGGTGCCCCGGGCGTGCCGAGGTCTTGGGTTTTTTTTTTTTTGTAACGCTTTTAGCGCGCCCCGGGCTTGCCGAGGTCTTTGGTGCCCCGGGCGTGCCGAGGTCTTGGGTTTTTTTTTTTGTAACGCTTTTAGCGCGCCCCGGGCTTGCCGAGGTCTTTGGTGCCCCGGGCGTGCCGAGGTCTTTGGCGCCCCAGACTTGCTGAGGTCTTTGGTGCCCCGGGCTTGCCGAGGTCTTTGGTGCCCCGGGCGTGCCGAGGTCTTGGGTTTTTTTTTTTGTAACACTTTTTTTTTTTTGGTATCCTAATGGGATCCATATCATGAGCTCTAGCACCATTAGTAATAGGGCAAACATGTACGCTTCACCATGATCGTCAAATCATAGGAAAAGCCACTAAGCAACTACGGAAACAAGGAAATCAAGCACACACCAACAACTTTAACCATAGAGGAATAGACACATTCACGACATGAAACAACATCAAAATTGATAGGGAGATGAAGCAAACAGCACCAGCCCTAGCAGTAGATGAATAGCTCATATTCTAGACTGCAATGAGATCAAAATCGGGTGACGGAAAAGAGGGTACTGACCAGCTGCAACCACATATAATAACTGCCCCATCTTCTGTCAAAAATGTCGTGCAAATCAATGGAAAATATGCAGCAAAGAGCTGCTGAAATAAAAGATGAAAGATAGCTCTATTTTCCTTAAAAAATGCACTCAAAATAAGGAAAACATTAGACCAAAAGCAGCCGCAAACATAGCCATTCAAATAGCCCCATGTTCCATTGAAATGTCATGGTAATCAAGAGAAAAGTCCAAGCAAAAAGGCTGCTGCAAAATCAGATGGATAAGGGCTCAATTCTTATTGAAAATGTCATTGAAATGAAGATAAAATCTAGACAAAGGTGTAACTGCAGCTTGGACTTTTAAGAGCCCACAATCTCCATCAAAATGATATTAAGATTGGGAGAAAGCACTAAGCAAGCAGTTTTGCGACAACAAATAATGACGAGCTCTTTTCTTGTCAAAATGATGTCGAAATCCGGAGAAATTACCAAGTAAGGAGCTGCTGCATTGTGGGGGTATGCACAGCCCTATTCTCGGTGAAATTTGCATTGAAAATACTGGAAAATGTCGAAGAAGGAGCTGCTGCATTATCAGAATGTGTACAGCCCCTATTTCAACGAGAATGACATTCGAATCAAGAGGAAATCTCAATCAGGGAGCTGCCACATTATCGGAGTATGTATAGCCCCTTTCTCGGTTAAAGTGACACTCAAATCAAGACAAACCATCAAGGGAGTAGCAGCTGCAATAGGGGACATTAAACAGCCCTATTTTGGATGAAGATGGCTTAAAAATCCTGTTGAGACTTGCAGCAAAGAGCAGCAGCAATGATAAACCAACTAGAGCTCAAATCTGCCCTAATGAGAGATCAAAAGTGGGAGAAATCATCAAGCAAAGATCGGCAGCAACTTCAAATATTAATAAGCCCAAACTTCAATGAAAAAGCCATGAAAATTGTGGAAAAATATGCCGCAAGGTGCAACAGCAATCAAGGATATTGAACAGCCCCGTTCTCCTCGAAATTGCCTCTAAGACATGGGGAATCGTGGAGCCAACAACCAGCAGCAATTATAGAGATTAAATGGCTTTATTCTATTGAAATTGCCATTAAACCAAAGAAAAACAATGAGCAACGAGCTGCTGCGACCACGGAGGCCCATTTTCCTTGAAAATGACATGCAAATCATGAGAAACTTGCAGCAAAGAGCTGGTGCATAATCTAACACATTAAGGCTCTAATCTCCTCAAAACCAAAATGAACAATGGGAGAATTCATCGAGCAAAGGGGCTGCTCCAACTATGAACTTTAAGCAGCTTCATTCTTATCAAAATGGCATGAAAGTCAATGAATAAGGCATAGTAAAGATCTGTCGCGACAGCAAATGAAAGCCAGCTCTATTCCAACCCCATAACAGTGCGTGTTCTAGCAATATGGCAGCACATATTAACACAACATCAAGCATAGCATATTGTGGCTCAATCACAGCTCCGCACAGCAGGCAACATCATATCGCAGCAGAAAAACACAGCAAACATAACTATCCGCAATTAAGACAGCATATGCCGCAATCATTCAATGTTCATGCCCACTATCAAATAGCCATCAAGAAGCATGTTACCTTAGTGAATGCACCAGCGAAACAACAGCAAGCATGATAGAGAATCAACCCTGAAGAAGCTCACCGTGTAGTTTGCAAGTCGGAAAATGATTCTAGTCTCATTCAGCCGTTTGATCGAACACTTGCCAGGTGTTCTCGGCTGCTGGTCATAATGCCCCGAAGATGGACGTGGGTTCGATAGCAACGCCTGGCAAAGATGGCTCGGGCGGCCCGAACTACGAACAGGGGCTCCGCTGGGAAGCAGAGATGAAAGAATCGATCTTGGGGGCAGCGATCGTGGCACAGAGAAGCAGGGTCCCTGTTGAGCTGCTCTTCCATGTCGTTGGCTGCTGAAGTGGCGGCGCAGCTCGGCTCGGCGGCAGCATGGGTGCATGGGAACGAGCAGGATCGGAGGAAGAAGGTGGCCAAGTCGAGGTTTTTGGTGGTGGTCCGGCCTTCCGGAACTTCGATGACTGAAGCTTGGGCTCGGGATCGCTGGGATTCGGTGAACTGAGAGGTTCGAGGGCCGCCGAGAGCCCCTCCGATGGTCGAAACCGAAGAGCAAGGCTTCTCGATCGTTCCCACAGACGGCGCCAATGTTGGGGCTGAGAGATCTCCCGGGGAGGAAGAGGACGGGCAGATCCGGGGAAGCCCCCCGATCCGAGAGCCTCCTGCCCTTTCCTGTAGCAGATAGGGTTTTCTTCAACTCCAATGCTGGGCCCTATCACGGGTCCCTGAGGGCTGGCCCAAATGAATGGACCCGAGTTCATAGTCCGGCCCAACAGCTGTATATGCTTTGTGTTATGTTCACGATCGATTCACGATCGAGGGCGCAAGCTCAAATCCCATTGAAGAAGTAGGTTTTTTCATGAAGTCACCAACACATTTACTAACGGAATCCGTAAATATGAGAATAAACTCCACGTTTTTAAAAATAAAATAAAAATTTTTTTCGCGCAGTGGACACGGTTTGAAGAGCAATAAAAGCATGGACCTTGGTCCACCACTTTATTCCTTTTTTTTTTTTTCCTTTGGTGCATGTGATGGTGTGATCAATGTCAAGACTCCTATTGATCCATTTTATGTCTCCTTTTGGTGCTCTAAACACGTTGTATCCCATAAATCTCACATGGTATGACGGGTGGCATGCTGAAGAGCATGGCAAGCAGCCAAAGACTTTACCGATAATGACATGGACACAAGTTGACACATATAGTTTCAAAGTATATACAGTGTGAGTACGTCTTGTTATGTGTGGCCCGTTGAGAGGTTTTAAGTGCAGTATAGACAATTTTGTCCTTGAAATGGAGTTTTATTGATGTGAACTATGATTCTTTCGGACGTGTGATCGTGTATACTGATATTCCCATTATTACATTATGTACTGGAGGAAGGTCTTGAATTCGAGTTTTAATAAGAGCACAGACCAAAAAGGCCAACTGTGGCGATAGCAAGTTGACTTTCTTCAACTAAGTCCTAGTATGTGTCCCAGTTTGAGTAGGCTACAGGTAGGCATACCGTCATCCATCCAGGAGCATAAATTGAAGTCAAATAAGGGTGACGGTCTGATTTAGTATCTTTCCCAACATAGGTTCAAAAACAAGAAAAACACACATATATCTGCTGCATCAAGTGAGTCATATATATTTGAAATTAGAAAATTAAATCTTTTATATTTCATATTGCTACAATATCGAGTCCGTTCTATTAACTGCAGTTATGTTACAGTGACGCGGTACAAATACCATAATATTAGTATGATGTGTCACTGATATGGACGCTTATGTAGATATTTTTTTATTTGACGTGTACAAAAATATTAATTTTTTATTCTCAAATTTAGAGTGGAAAATCAAGTCCCACTCGTAGTCAAAGTCCACTTTGCATTCCATGACCATTAGAGTACTTCATAGTTTCTTAGTGGCAGCCATGGAAGCAGAAGATATATGGCTCACTTGTAAGATACAGTAAATATATAAAACTCCCGATATCATTTTCTCGTTTAAAAACTGTGTCCCAACAAAAATGCATTGGATTCTCGTTGATTTTATGAGTAAAATCCTTCGGAAAAATTATGTCATCCTAGTTTTTGTTATAATATATATCTATATTCCCACGTCCACTATTGAAAATCGAATCCCACATCGGTTAGATTAAAGAATAAACTTGGATTTATAAAAAAAATTTAGATACCACCGCTTAGTAGTTTAGGTTTTTTGGTGGAAGCGAGATTCGGTTCCAACTAGAAATTTTAAATAATATTAGATTACGGTCTCACACAGTACTACCTGAGATAAAGAGAAAAATGCCATGTTCATGCCCATAATTTTTAGGTGAAATGAGCTCAATTTTTAGGTGTAACCGGATTCAACTCCAGGTGAAAATTTTATATGATATCATAACAAGTTTTTTTATGCTCTCACACCATATTTGGCCCGAGACAAAGGGAAAAATGTCATGCTTTTGACCATAATTTTTTAGGTGAAAATAGCTTAGTTTCTTATACGTGCAGGTGAGAATTTCATATCCATCGTGTATGTTTCAAGTGCAGCCCACGGCACTCCGAGACAGTGGATAGACATCATCTTCCTCTGGTGAGGAGTCGTCAATCCACCGAAGACATTTTACATTTATGGGATTAGTGTAATTTGCGGAGGAGGTAATGGGTAAAATTGGAAGAATTCCAAACCCAACGGCCCATTACCCGGCTTCAAAAGGCCCACTCTCCCTATAGGAATGCTGTTTAAAAGACGAAAATGCCATGCCAAACCATACCTCTGAGATGGGAGATCTCGTGCCCTTCCGGGCTGAGAGTTATCCTAGAAACCAAATCAAACTAATCTTGGCCGAGCCAGCCAAATACTGTCGAGCTCCGGAAACGATGTCTGATCGAGCTCAAGCCCGACCGACCTCTCGAGTCTCCACATTGGGCAAAGCCCGGGCTTGAGAATGTGAGGCTGCAATGAGCTCATATATCGTTCCAACAAATGATCCTATTACATAGATCCACACCTCGAAGGGGCATCCATGCCTCATCATAAAAGGACTTGCTCGGCTAGGGAGACCGTGAAAACTCGCACTTACCCGATCCATCTTTTCATCGAGAGGAACTTCCTTGTTAGTGTGGACCTTTCCCAGCACCAAGTCGCCAAGGTCCGCCGACTGAATGATCCCGGATGTGATCTGTAAAGGTAATGAATGAGATTGTTGTTAGCTCCGAGCTGCTACTGCTAGTAAGCACGACAGAATTACCATTAACTCATCGATGTGAAAGTTTAATGTGAGTGGACTTAAGCTCCCGGAAAGCAAAGCCATTCACCTATCTACACATGAGCTGATGATCTACTGAATGATGTGATGGAGTCTACCGCTGGCATCCGACTGTTTGGTTGCCCAGGTAAGTTTGCAGGTTCTCCTCCTGCACTTTCTGCAGATAAATGCTTAGTTTCTGCAACTCGATGTCACCCACCTCGATGATGCTACTTCAAAGCAGAATGAAGAAAGCTCACAAGGAAAATTTCGAAAGAAAATGTAACCACAATTGCAAAAGCCATCTTAATGAGCACCTCATCCTCTGACAGGCACAAGACCGATTTATCCATCTCCTCGCTAGATTAGCCTGCTCAGCTACAGCATTCGAAACATCCATCCATGGGAGCTTTCTCGATTTCGGTGGACATCTAATGTATAACCTTGTATTTCTTGTTGCTCTTCCTCTTAGATAACTCCTTGAAGTTTCTGCATGAAGATTCCATGAGCAAGTTGTTCTGTTTATCGGAGAACAAACCCTCATTTTCTCATTGACCTGGCTATTCCTCGGACTATGCAAAACTTATGACATCTAATGCTTGGCAAACATGGATGCTTCCAAACTTTGTAGTTCTTCCACCATCCCCTACTCTCCACAAGGATATATACCTAAGTAATTCCTTTTCACTAAGCTCTCTCTCCCCCCACGTCCAAGAATTTTCTGTCCTTCTTTAGCATCAAAAGTACAGACCTTTCAGCCCTCTTCTAGCCCGCAAAACTTGAGGATTCTGGTATAAATTCCATCACTCACTCAGCTGTCAACAACGCCCTGTTGAAATCCTTTAGATCATTAAAGCCTTCACTCTTTCAATTCTATGTCAATCCCCCATAGTACGTCACCTTGCCCTGATGATGCATTCCAGTATAGCTGTTAATCTCTCATGCATTCCTTTTGGTAGCTTTTTTTTTTTCCCTTTTTTTAATATCAAGGGGTATTCAAACCTAGAGGCAGACTCATAGGAGCTGGCTAATTTTAACGGGATTCAAACATGAGATCGATATGACACTTGGGCTCCTCTTTACTGCTAAGATAAATTTTTTAGAATTACAGAGCTACACTCATCTAATCGTTATTCTTTTTATATTATAAAGTATTTGAGTGTCGCCCGACTAATGCCTACGGTACCATACAAACATAACGAACAAAGCAAGATATATCTAGAATATAGACTAGTTTTAAGAAAATTCAAATCTTGAATAGGAAGAATACTAATACTTCCCTTCACCACTAGGCCAACCCCCTGGGCTTGACAAGTGACATGACCTTGATTAATTTCAATAGCTACTGCTTGCTACCCTCGTGATAGTCATAACTTCTGATTGACATGTAAGTCAAAGGGGTCTATTTGAGCATGGCCCAAATTAATTATTCCACGGAAAGAATCCAATTCGAACACAACTGGAATAGAATTGGACAAGTGAGCAATTTGCATGGAAAAATTCTAAGGTGAGTAAAGCTCATGGATGATATGGTAAATTTAGTCAAGTAATGTTTAACACCTAAGTAAATATGATTAAAAAATGACATGGTAAACAGTTAATGATGATGTGTTCGATATCCATTAGTGAAGTTCTCGAATGACATGGTGAGCTGAACTTGCGAAAGAATCTCTCATTTGCATAGTTGTTAGCAGGGTCTTATCTGGTTGGTACCAGGCGAGGAAACCTTAGATACCTTAAAAAATTCTTTCTAGTGTATCGAGGATTCAATTCCATATTAATTTGGCTAAACAGTAAGCTTAAATTTATGAAAACTTTGAGGTGGACAACGATCTAATATCTTTTGGGTTTAGTGATATTTTTTACATGGTTACCATGATAGGTTTTCGAATAAGCCCGAGATTGAAAGAAAAATACTCGGCACATGGCAAGTATAGGTTATACTGTACGTGAGGGCGGGTATTAAGCATCAAATTACACACCGATTGATTTAAAGAGCATATTTGAATTTATGGCAGAATTGGATATTATCGCCGCCCAATAGCTTAAGGTTTTAGGCGAATATAGGCCCGATCCTTTCTAGACTCGATGAATATTAACAAACAAAATTATTGTAATTTATAATGATTTCAACAATTACTCAATTATTCTTAATATTTTTTTAATAAAATCTAAAAAAATAATCAAAATAATTTAATTTAATAAGCTCGTATTATTATATAAATACTATCACGTAACTGTCTCCTCCATCTGAACTTGATTGCTCTGTTTCATAGGGCGTTAAACGTCAGCTAATTCAAGGGTGCATGGCCTTTCCCGATTATCATGTAAAAATTAACCTTTACACGACATAGTTTTTTTTGCGTTTAAAATGCGTAAAATTCTTGAAATATATTTAATTTGTTACAGCTACATTCTCTGTTCTTTTATCAAGTAATCCAAGACAATGCTAAAAACAAGAATCTCATTTCTATACTATTTATGCGAAAATATTTGAAAGATTTAGTGTCTTTTTTTATTTTTCGTATTTACATTAATTTAATCTACATATTAAAATTTATGTCATTTATATACTTTATAAAATCATCCAGATTAAGACAAAATAATAAATTCACTTATTTTCCGCTCACTCGATATCTACGATCGTAACAGTAAAATTTTTTTCACTAATTCTCCGATTCTCTATATCGCTTTACATCTACAATTTTAACAGTAAAAATCTTTCACTTTTTGAAAAGAATAACTTGAAATTGTAAATTAAAAAAGCAAAAATTGACATTGTATGCTTTTTTTGTCATAGACATATGATAATATTCTATCTAATATTATAAGTTAACGAATTTTATATAAATCAAATTATAATATATTATAAATAAATTATCTAATTATATAAATTTAACTCAGTATTTTATATCTATTTATTTTTTTATGCGTAGCAAGCGTTGATACCTAGTTTGTTTGGGTGTGTGTGTATGTATATATATATATATATGTGTCAGAAAATATTTTACTATTGTCGGAATTTTATTCTAATCTTAGTGTTACCCATAACCTAATAATCTTCGCACCAAAAGCCCGTATCTCAAGAATCTCATTCCCCGATCTCATAACAAATGGATGAAACCTTCTCCGTCGGGACCGAAAAAGCTCAGAGCTCTTGTCCAAAGCTCGAGGGCTTCTATGGTGGGGGGAAGGGAAGAATCAAAGAATCTCTCAACTCAAATCCTCCAAGCAAAAACAGACGTCAGCTCATCTCTCTCAACAAGCAAGGTAGAAAATTTAAGCAAAAATGCTTAGAGAGAGTGAGAGAGAGAGAGCCTCTGCAAAATGCAATTTCTAGAGAGGGAGAGGGAGAGGGAGAGGGTTGATTCCTCTGCTCCTCCACCTCCAGCTCTTCCTTCCATGGCTTCCCCTCTTCGGTGAAACCCTAAACCCCTCAAACCCCACCAAGAGAGTAAGACAAGAACTTATTTTTCTTGGTGTAATTATGAGTTTATTATAAATAATTGGCCTCAAATGCTTGGTTTATTATATAAGCACCGGCGCATCTTCCTTTAGCTTCTCTGTTGCTTTATCCTAGGTTTGTCCTCTGCAACCCAGGAACCACTTCTGCAGACACAAATAAGACAGAAACACTGGCAGGGAACACCCACAAATTCCTTCTCTTCCTTAATTCCACTTCCCCCTTCCTCACCCCCCAGGGATGCTCCCCCCGGCCTCCTCAGTCGGCATTAGCTTCTGCATTATCTCCAAACTATGCCTCTGTCTCTTCCTCTCCTCCGCTTCTTCTTCTTCCTCTTCCTCTTCCTCTTCTTCTTCTTCTCCCCTGAACCTCACACTCTCTCATCAGCACCACGACCCTGAAGCTGTGGCCCAAGATGTTCAAAGGTAAGTCCGAAGTCCTCCCCTTTTCCATCTTCTTCCATTCCATGTCCACATCACTCACACTCACCCACATTGCTCGATTCATCTGTCGGGGTTTCTATGCCCTGAACCAGGAAGATCAAAAGCCCTCAACCTCATTCAACATTTCCCATCACTTTCTTGGGCAAAATCCCCCCTGGGTTTTGTTCACTGGATGGAAAGCCCTTCTGATTATGCTCGTATTCCCCTCATTTTCCGATCCAGAAGGGTAAACTCCATTTCTTGTTTCAGCTCATTGGGACAGAGTTGCTCTGTTTTTTCCGAAAACAGAGTCTCTTTCTTTCTGGGTTTTGCCACAATGTCTTGAATCTGCTCTGTTTCATTAACAAGGAGTATTATTGCAGGAGAGTGAACCTTTCCCTCTCGAGGAGACACCTGCTCTCATCCGATGACCACGGCCAGTCCTCCTCCTGCCTCACCGGAAACCCAATCGACGACTGCTGGCGGTGCGACCCCAACTGGCAATCCAACCGCCAGCGGCTGGCCGACTGCGTGATCGGGTTCGGGGCAGGGGCCGGCGGCGGCAAGGGAGGGCGCTACTACGTCGTCACCGACTCCTCTGACAACGACGCGGCGAACCCGAAGCCAGGAACCCTCCGGTACGCGGTAATCCAGACGGAGCCGCTGTGGATCATCTTCTCCGCCAACATGCTGATAAGGCTCAAGCACGAGCTCATCGTGAACAGCTTCAAGACCATCGACGGCCGCGGCGCGAACGTCCACATCACCGGAAACGGCTGCATGACCTTACAGTACGTATCCAACGTGATCATCCACAACATCCATGTCCACCACTGCAAGCCGTCCGGCAACACGCTGGTACGGTCGAGCCCGACACATGTAGGGTGGCGGGGGAGGTCGGACGGGGATGGGATCTCGATATTCTCGGCGTCGAAGATCTGGATCGACCACTGCTCGCTGTCGTTCTGCACCGACGGACTCATCGACGCGATCATGGGGTCGACCGGGATCACCATCTCCAACAGCTACTTCTCCCACCACAACGAGGTGATGCTCCTCGGACACGACGACAAGTACCTTCCCGATTCTGGGATGCAGGTCAGAGGTCCATCATGTCACCAGTAAAACCGTAGAATATGACGGAAAACAGTCTCGACCTGTTTTCCAACCGTGGTTTGATTTTTCTTGAAAAACAGATTTGAGCAATTAGCTGATTATGACTGGTTCGGTTAATCAGTTAATTGAACCAAACGGGTTTTCAAATTGATTAATAAATAAAAAAAATTAAGCTAAAATAGAGATGGCAATAGGCTGGCGGGCGAGCCGGTTTTTGAAAACCCAGACCCACCTCGCACCCAGAACATGTTGACCCACCTCGTGACCTGCGTTGGGTGGGGCGGGCACGGGTTAACCCGATTAATTAAAAATTATTTTAATATTACATAAATATAATTCAAATTTAATTATAAATTTATAATAGTATAGTTAAATAGATATAAAATAGTTAGAATTTACGTAATTTTAACTAAATAAAATAATTATTTTTCAATTTATTAAGATAAAATATTCATCACTAACTCGTGAACGGGTCGGATTTTTACCCGCAATCCGGGAGGGCAAGTCACTTTTGTCATCCCTAATCATGGTGTTTTTGAACAGTTTGGTTCGACTAGTTTTGAGCTGAATTGAATCGATTATATATTTACCTTTAGGAGAGGTGGTTAATTGGTTAACCGAACAAAAAAACAGGTTATGGATTATTAAGTTATTTTAAATTAAAGTGGATTAAGGTTCGGATTTGATATAACAAATGGAATCGAGCAACAACTCAAGGCTTTGCATTGGGGACTTAGATATCTGTTTTAGTAGCGTGCCTTTCACATCACGGTCGTCGTCGTCATCATCTTCATCTTCGTGCAGGTCACGATCGCATTCAACCGGTTTGGAGAGGCGCTGGTTCAGAGGATGCCGAGGTGCAGGCGGGGGTACATCCATGTGGTGAACAATGACTTCACTTACTGGGAGATGTATGCGATCGGCGGCAGCGCCAGCCCAACCATCAACAGCCAGGGAAACCGGTACATGGCCCCGGCGGATCCGAACGCCAAGGAGGTAAGATAATGAAAGACCCATTAAGTGATCGCATTCTTTCTTAGGAAAGTCGTGAACTCGGCCTCGATGCTTGTTATAGCCCTGATTTGCAATGAGAGATGACATCCAATTATATCTGATTTAAGTCGAGCAACTGATGCAGTCGACAATGGACTAAAGCGAATAGGTTAAAGTGGTATGAAACGGTCATACCATATCAGAATCTCTTACGTGGTATGTCCGTCCAATCACGACTTAATATATAATCAATAATTATATAATTATAGTTATAAAATTTAAAAAATCTTAAAAAAAAACTCTTAAATAAATGGTGAATCATAATTAGAAATAATACATAAATAGTAAAAAATTTAAGAAAATCTAATAAATAATGAATCATAATTGAAAATAATATATAAATAATAAATTTTTATTGGATGGATACTGATGTCATATATCCGTCCAATCGGTACTTGAAATGTCATTAATAATTATACAATTATGATTATTAAATCCTAAAAAATCTTTAAAAATTTAAAAAATTAAATAAATGGTTAATCGTAATTAAAAAATATATATATGGTAAAAAAATATTTAATAAAACTTAATAAATGAATCCTAATTGAAAAAATTTATAAAAGATAAATTTTGATTTGACGAATATACCGCATCAGCATAAATTTTGATTTGACGAATATATCTTTTATAAAAATTTATAAAAGATAACTATGGGAGATTTGGCTGGATTTCTGACCCCCACGGGGGGGACAGTCGCCCACTTGCCGCGGCGGCGCGTCCCGCGGGGTCCACAAGGACTTTTTCCTCTGCTTTTCGGCGTTCTCGTTCTGTCACTTCGCGGCGGTGGGGGGCCCCATCTCTAGCTTTAGCTCAGCAAAGCTGGTGGGGCCACAAAGTAACCCAGACAGATTCCGTGCAAATAAATCTTCCTCCTATTTTTTTACACCTGGAATAAAACTTATTTACTAATTTCTCTCCGAAAATATATAGTGAAAAATATTCTACAGCTAATATCACCTAAAATTGTCTTTACTGCAAGAGTAAATTGGTTGAAATAATGTAACGCATTTTCTCTTTAAGTAAGATTTTATATTCGAATCTTATAAATAGAAAAATTTCATCTCGAGAGTATTTTATCTCTTAATGGATCCTTCAATATTTAATTGAATTAGTTATAATCTGTTAAATTTCTAATTATTATTCGTTCTAGGTAAAAATTTGTCTTTACTACTTGTTTCAGGGTGCATGCCATCGACCAAGAAAAAAAAACCATATTGCATGCCAGCCAGTAAAAAATATTTTACCTTTACGAAAGATTTCTAACTCTCGAGACTGAAAGCTCTTTGTCTACTCTCTCTGTCTCGTGGGAAACGAATTTCTTCCGAGCAATCTGATTTGACTTTTCACTTGTGCCAAGATGCGGTGGAGCCCACCGTGCGGAAAGGTTAAGATAAAAAGTCTAATATGGGGTGGCGCGTGGACAGGTGACGAAGCGCGTGGACACGGCTGAGGAGGAGTGGGCGGACTGGAACTGGAGGACGGACGGGGACGTGATGGTGAACGGCGCTTACTTCGTGCCGTCGGGGGCGGGGCTCGGCGCTCAGTACGCCAAGGCCTCCAGCGTCGAGCCCAAGTCCGCCGCCCTCGTCACGCAGCTCACCGTCAACGCGGGCGTCCTCGGCGACCCCAGGTAACCCCCTTCCCAGTACGGTGCTTGAACTGTCGGTTGACTGCAGTGTGTGGAAAATCAGTTACAGATCAGTTATAGATCATTAGCTTAATCCGGTCCTGACCCAATAGTTCATACCCGACTTAAGATCGAACCCATGGGATAGGGTGTGAACGAACCGTCACGAACTCGTAGATAGCTCATTTTATCTCTTCACACGAGTCGGAATCTTTTAAGCATGCAAAGGCCTAAAGGGAGAATAAAACTTTTAATCCTGATATTTTATTAGGTAGATTTTCCTTTCTTTGTGCACTGCTGATATATACACACACACACATATAAGTCAATGGGCCCGGACTTCAAATTTGAGCCAGATCAGTCCCGTAAAAGTTAATCCTCCTCTCTCTCCCCCTATCATGGGTTTTATCCATCCAAAAAACTCGAACATGAGATTTTATTTAAGAAAAGAGAGCTATCGAACTATCTTAATTAGGTTATAGTCATGATATTAGATTAGCCTTTTAGGCTGAGCTTTTTTCCTGTGGAGCGTACAGTAAGAATCTATCATTACTGGCAAAAGGGCAATGAGCGACTAAGGAGTTTTCCAACTTTGGTTCTGTGAAAAGGGAATATGAAAATTGAAAGTTGCTTTCATGGGGAAGCACACGTGATGAGGGCCCTTGGGATGGCTCCCTTAGAAGTCTCCCTTTTCCCCTTTTTTTGTTTTCCACGAGTGAAAGATGGACAACAGTAGTAGCGCAACAACCACCCCTCGTTATGCAATGTTGATATAATGAACAAACGGTGCCAAGTTGTGCAGCCTCATCAAAGATTTAATACAGTCTAAGAAACCGGTGTCCTCTATGCGCTGGCCCAAATAATGCAATTCTAGCATATGTTTTGACAAATTCGTAGAATGATTTCAAACATGAGATCTTAAACTCACCAAAGTCAAATCATATGAGAGTTAGCTTTGGACCATCACCCATGATGTGGCTGGCTCTCTTAGAAGTGAGATTATAGTTGGGATGATCTTGCTCATCGATAATGAAAAAACGACATTAACTGCATCAACCATTTTCTCTCAATGCACTGAATTTAGTGTGGATTTAGCCATCGATATTCCCTCTTACCTTTATCTTTCTTTTCTGCATGATAGTCTTTCTTGTTCTTGGCTCCTAGCTAGCATCGATTGATGAGGTGAAACACTGTGTCTTTTGGTCTGCTTGCTTTGCAAGAGACCAGACCAAGCGAGATTATTTCTTTCCACTGGTTATGCCAATCTGATTTCCAGCAAGTAAATGTTGGAACAGCATAGATGTCGTCTATGCAGGAAAAACTATACGGAACCCTCCATCTCTCTCCGTATACCAAATTAGTACGAGGCAAGTGATTGCATCTCAGTAAATGTTTCCCTTTTTGGTTACGATGAGGACCCTAGATCTAGAGAGTGATAGGAGGAAGAGGGAAACAGAAGGCTGATGGGGGTTTTTGCCGAGAAGAATCGAACCCAGATCTCTTGGTCTCGAGTCAATCACGATGTTGACTGCACTGAGTTTCTTTTCTCCGTGCCTCTAAACTCTGCCATTTCCATCTTACCATTCTGCTCTTTACTCATGTTGCCTCTCAGCTTTATCCGCTGTTTTCAAAATTGGACCTATCTGTCAACTATACTATGATCCCGAAGAATCGTCCTATTCGGGCTCGTGTTTAATGGACGTTTAGGATTCGCTTCATCTGGATGTAAGCACTAGGTATTATGAGAAATAAGTGATGTCTGTTAGGGGGTGGTGGGGTGCAGCTTCTGTACCATGAGGAAGTGCCTGTTTTCGCTTGTGTTTTTGTGCAGAAAACGTTTTCAAGAATAGCTAACTACTGAGAACATGAACATTGGGACTAAGAGAAGCTGTTTTTGTTGAAATATTGGTCATCAACCATGGATGAGTAATATTCAATCAGAACTGACTCAAGTTGAAAACTGTGGCCTCACGTATCTTCATGAGTCAATTCTGATCGAGCATTATTCATTCACGGTAGACTATTCAATGTGGAAGGCATTTTCTGAATATATATTAGTATTTGTTGAAAACTTTATTCCTAACAACTGGAAGCTGCCAAAACTGACCAATTTTTTAAAGAATCAAACAGGTTCTCGGCCCAATGAGCAACTTGTCCCTGTCTTCTCATCAATTAATTATCATGCTGTGTTGGTCATTGTAAACAGTTCCAGTTTTCCAGATTACTTTTCTTGAGAACATCTGAAAACATGTTTTCCATTCTTAAAAGAAGCGAAAAAGAGGTGGAGCAGGAGGAGGAAGTAGTGCTTTCCAGTTTCCCTAGATAGAAACATGAGAGTGGAGATCAGTTTTCCATAACTGAGTACCAACCGCCTGATGTTTGTTCTTCCTTGATGCCTCTTCAGGGAAAGCACCAGAGGCATCCAGTACCCCGGATTTTCCGGTACCGGGACATCCACAGCCACCACCTCCACCGATGGCAGCGGCGTCGGCGGCAGCGGCGGATCCGGTGGGGACAGCGACTACTTCGGGATGATTTTCGGGAGCGGAGCAGGGCCATCATGTTCAACTACATCCATGTCTCTGTCTCTTTTATTCATTTTGATTCTCTACACTTGCACCACCAACAATGGTGGTCTGTTATCGTTACGATTATCAATGATGTAGCAAGCCGGGGTTGGGTGCCTCCATCGTTCATTAAAGAGATGGTTCCGCGACTATCCTTACCGTAAGATGGGATGTGGGCCGACATCACGAAAAGGAAAAAGAAGAAATTAAAAAAATGGAATGAAATAGAATCATCGGTACAGGAATGATTAATTGCGTTTATTCCATTGATGCATTCATTAAGAGGTGAAATAGTGTAAAAATGTTCAAACCAAAAAAAAAAAAAAAACTAGTGCAAAGATGGTGCTTGAACTTTATGCCTTTTAATTTCTACATGTCAACTTTAGTTTTCTCTAAATTGACCCCACAAGTTTGAAAGATATATAAATTTCTAACCTATCAGTTAGAAGTTATGTTCTTACCTCCACAACCATGAAAATACAGCACCATCTAAACTTACAAAACTTCTCTACCTTTTTACGTGTATCATTTGATATTCGTTAATTCAATCGTTCCCGATTGATCCAAGTTCACATCGATTGGTTCAAAGAATAACGAAGCACTCTTATCTTGAGTTTTCTCCATTCAATACATTTCAAACTGAGACCTTACTCAAAGAGTAAGAGATGTTGAATCACTTTTATTAACCCACCCACATTAGTTAATTGCAGTACCTCTTTTTTACAACGATTAGAATGTCAAAACCAGGAGACCTTATTCAGTCTGTATTACTCATTCACGATGGATGTGTACGGACCTGCCAGAATCAATTTAAGATGGACATGCTGGGGGTCACAGTGGGACCAGCTTCTCACTTGTACACATTTACAGCAGATGAGTAATACAGGATGAGCAGTCAGTCTAAAAATCATATGATTAGCTCAATTGGACAAAATATAGACTTGAGGTAGTTAAATCGAAACAAGTCCAAAATTGAGGGACTAGTGATGCTATTTGACTATTAAAAGTCGTTTTATTTCGCCTTTCGGCCATCGATTCCCTATTGGCTGACGCTGGAAGGAGAAATGCACAACGGCATAGGATATGGATGGCCCCCGTGGGATTGGGGACCTTTTGCATCAGTTTTAGAGCCCTTTTCTCCCCCGTCCTTTTCCTAATTTCTACTTTTATTTTCACATAAAATAATTTCTAGATATTTTAACTTTCGATAAAGAGAACTGAAATTTAATACAGTAATATCATTATTAATCATAAGGAAAACATTTCAAGTTTAATTTTCATCAATTGGGTCCTACCTGCCCTTTAATTTTCCACCTCGTATCCTCGATTAGGCCAACACAACACGTATTCACTGAACCTCATTTCTAACCAAAAAAACAAACCAGGAAAATCGATGTTTTCAAGGACAGGTCTAGGAACCGAGTTCAATAGAGGAACATGGCTAAAACAGCGCAATAAGATAATTTGATAAAGGGGACAATTTCATGGGAAGCTTATATGTTTGTCTTTTTTACGGTCGAGTCTTATATGTTTGTAAGTGATTAGTTCAGTCATATAAGATCAGTTTCATTCCATTATATGCTTCAGTCCGAACTGCCTCTGTTTCGCTAATGTAAATTTCACATCGTTAATGGAACCATCAATGAAATAGTGACCGTGAAATTTATCTTATAGGACCGATTTAACCATTTACAAATATAGATGATTCAACTGATCTTATAGGACCGATTTAGCCGTTTACAAACATATATGATTCAGCTAATCTTACAGGACCGATTTTACATAGGATTCAACTATCAAAAATGACAGTCACACATGACTTCTAATGTCATTTTTCCCTTTAATAGAGAGATAGATGACATCGGTAAAATTTATATAATATTTTACCGGATCTCGAACGTGTACAATCGGGACAGTACAGCCCGCGTCCCCTTAAGTCCGTTCCCGGATAATTCTCCTTTCCTGTTTTGACAATGATGGAGCATCGACCGTGAGTCGACATGGCATGTCTCCGTGTTGCATAGTCCAGCCAAACAATCAGCTTGAAATTTGAAACATCGGGGGTGTGGGGGACATCTTTTATTGGCAATTATAAGAGTAGGTAAATGATAGTTTGCGTTCGATGAAGGCAAAGTTTTAAATTATTTTGCTTGGATTTTAATTGGCAAAAAAAAATTAAATGAAAATGGATTGATGTAATCACATGTAGGATGACAAGTGAACTTCGGGGCCTACTCATAATTCACAGGTAATAGATGCCAAGGGGTGATTGTGACATTCTCCGTCCATTATGCAATTAGGGTTTTGGGGCAAAAAAAAAAGAATATTTTACAAATAACAGATACATCATGTGACGTATATTGTAAGTTAACAGGTTAACACATTGGCAAATACAGGTGTACATGTCTGATAGATTACATGTATCGTATTGATATACTATTGTGTGTTGAATATTTATTTGTGGGGATAATGACAGCATGAGTCATACATGTCTGTCATTTTTCATAGTTAAGTCCTATATGATCGGTTTCGTTGCACTTTCAGTCCAAATCGTGATTGTTTTGCCGACGTGAACTTCACGCTACTCACAAGACCCTTAACAATGATGATTTGGACTAAAAATGTAATGAAACTGATCTTATATGACTGAATCAGTCATTTTTAAATATACGTGACTCAACTGCAAACAGCGATAAACATATAGGATTCCACCCCACGAGTCTTTGGAGATTTCTGATGCCAAACCCATTGGGTTGGTGGCAACTAGCTTTTCAAAAGCATCCTAAAGGACAACCTTTGGCCATAATTAGCCGACTGATCACGACCGTGTTCTCGACCAGTACATACTGACGCTAAACGATTCCTCTCCGGCCGAACCCATTGGCTGAATCTTGAAGCAGTCTCATGCAAAAACTGTGAGATTTTGACGGATCCGATAGCTGTCCATGTACAAAACAAAAAGGTCGTGCCAGCACATTAAAGGGTACGTAATTATGAGTCTCGATTGGACGGTGAAGAACTTAATCTTGAAGATAATGGGAGATTGAGTTTGCTGCTTGAGCACCATTAGGACAATTACGTTCCCTTAATTATCGGCACGAATTATAATTCTCATGTCATGTCGCCGTATATAGCTCGAATATGTGAATGTCTATCAAAAAATTATTGGGCCAACTACTACAATTTATAAGCTTTTCAAAGTCATAAATTATATAT
Source organism: Lagerstroemia speciosa (assembly GCA_037672795.1). Classification (NCBI taxonomy): domain Eukaryota; kingdom Viridiplantae; phylum Streptophyta; class Magnoliopsida; order Myrtales; family Lythraceae; genus Lagerstroemia; species Lagerstroemia speciosa. The sequence goes on along the minus strand of CM075288.1, from coordinate 13,452,769 downwards.
ATATGTATATGTATATGTATATAGATACAGTGACACAAGTCATCGATTCTTAATTTGAAGTTTTAAATTTGATATCTTCACGGGTGAAAATTTTAAAAAAAAAAGATCATACACGTTATAATAATGTGATGAGAAATAATCGGTAAGATTTTTATGATTAGTAACGACTTTGAGAGTTATTCGGACAATTAACATTTATTTATTTATTTAGTACAAATTAATTGGTGCTTATTCATACGTAATGGAAAATGAAATAAATTAAAAACTCACGTGCAACTCTCGTATTTCTTTATTTTTCTAACGCTGCTTCTTTATTGCATATATAAAATTGGTTTTGTTCTTTTTGGGGGCAACAATTTGAATAATTATATGAGGGATATCACTCGCTCACGGGGAGCAGCTCTACTGGTCGGGCATTGGGAGGTCTACCCAAACTTTTCAAGTTCGAATCCCAGAAGAGATGTTACTTCTTGAGTTAGGGCTTTATAACCCTCAAACCCGTCAGGTTTACCTGGCTTACCTGGCACATATGGTGAGGAGGTGTCACAACCAACGTCAATCAGACCTAGACGGTGAAGACACTTTTAATCCTCAATCTTACATGTTTTTGTCATTTTAGTCGTAAACCTTTATTTTTTGTTACTCGCATCGTCAAACTTTTGAGTTTTTGCCACTTTTATCCAACCGTTCTTTTTCCCCCAAAAAAGATATTCCATCCAAAAAAGAATATTACATCCAAAAATCATTTTTAACAAAAATATTTTTCAAGAAAAGGCATATATCGTCCCTATTTTTTAGGAAAATATGTCCATTAGTAAAACTCTACCGATACTTTCATTTTCATTTATTTTTGAAAAATATATTTTTTAAAAAAATAATTTTTGGATGAAATATTATTTTTTGGATGAAATATTTTTTTGGATGGAATATGCTTTTTTAGATAAAAAATAATGATTGGATCAAGTGAAAAAATTTTAAAAAGTTGATGATGTAAATTATAAAAAAATAAAGATTTAGTATAAAAATAATAAAAGTGTAAAAAGCTATTTATTTAAAAAAAAAAAAAAACGAGGGATGTCACTCAATCAATGCTTTGAAGACCAAACATAAAGGAGCACGGATAATTACACCTTTTCCACGTCAATTAAGGGTCTGAAAGTCAAACTTGGGAGCTTTTGTCCCCCCGATGGCTTTCTTTTCTGAACTCCTAACATTATAATTTTTCGGATGAATTTCGATGGTACGATGCATCGGGTGAAAAGATAAACATGTTAATTGCGATACAGAGAACCGTAGAAAGACAAGATTGTGTTACGATAAAAAGATCCGAGTCGATCATCAAATCGTGTCATGGCCTCTCCAGAGTTGGACCGAAGTGGACGAGAAAAATGGAAGTAAAGGTATCTAGATCGGACGATTCAATGAATCCTTCCTTCAAATAGAATCTCTTATTCGAGTTTCATATGATTATTGGAAGAGTCATACCCGTGAGCGAATCGACCGACTAAGACTCGAACTAGTTACGACCCATTGAGTATCTGATATCAAACGGTATGCACTAAAAATGAAAAAAAAAAAAAAAAAGAAAAGAAAGAAAGAAAGAAAGAATTTTCATACGAAGGTTTTCATTGAAGAAGGTTGCAAATTGGGCTAATGGTAGCCGACTTCACTGGACGAAGGATCAATGCTTAACGTGATAAGTGAGAAACATTCAACGACCCTTTTGGAAACAACACTCTCCTCACCACTTTCCACACCATGCCAAGTTGTCGTTATCATTGGCTTTTGGTCCACCTTGTTCTCCACTGGACTGTAAATCTGTATTTACGGTTGAAAATACAGTGTGACAATGGAAAAATAATCGCGAAACAAATAAATCTCCGAACGCGCGTAGTAATACATGGATAGTCGTGATTAGCTGAGTGCACGAATGACACAGGTACAGTTGATATTTGCACGCTGTCTTTTGTTTTTTTGGTCTTCCAAGTTAGGCAGCATAATTTTCATGCCAAGTGGGGATGCATTTTGAATTTTCAAGGAGTGCTTTGTTAGTGGTTGGATGACACAAAGTCATTTTTGGCATAATCATCATTCTAATTTTTCCAAGAAAATAATTTTTGTAATTTTTTTAGTTGTGTATCGCTGATATTCAGAAGCCCTTCGACTACTGACTAATCTAGTTCGAGCCGAATTGGACTATCAAGGGATAAAATTCATCCATTCACGAAGACTCGAGTTCGAGATCTTTACTTGAGGAGAACAAGTGCCTTATCACTTGAATCAATTCATGCCCGTTATTTTTTTAGGGTTTTAAATCTGCACTAGAAAATTTATGTGACGAATTGGAAATAATCCGAATATAAAACCTAATTCAAGAAACATCACCATGTAAACAAATTATAAGCCAACCCTCAAGTCTAAATCATATTTTGAATTACAAGAAAAATTAATGACCCGAAAAATGACTTGAAAAATTCCACTGACGAGCATCCAACTCGAGACTGTCTGCAACGAAAGTTAATGTCCCGGTTCTAAGATTCATTTCTCTAGTGTTCCATGCACAACTAGCTAACTTGTGATGGGACGCATCCATTAATTAGAACCTATTTTAAGAATATCATTCCTCCTAGGTTTTTTTTCGAGTGTGCAAAATGACTCTGTTGTGTCGCTCACTGACAACATTTTCACAGTTGACATGATAAAATTCGGCTTTGATTTTTTTTTTTTTTGTAGAGAGTTAACATGTCTGCGAAATAGGGAATGAAAAATGCGGAAGAACGAGTAATCCATCGACGAGAATCGAATCCAAGACCTCGTTGTCCCGGTCACCCAATTACTCACAAAACTAGGCTTCATGGCACATTTTGAGAATTGAACCCAACAAAACCCAGTCGTTGTTTGGGCCAAAGCTTTTCAGCAAAAAGCCCAACAAAGCATTTGGGCCTTTCCCCTTCAGCCCATCGAACATCAAGAGACTTCTGGGACTTACGACGTCGGATCCCGTGTTCGAGTCTTAGGCACGTAATGAATGGTCAAATAGAAAAAAACATTGGCTTTGGACCATGTAAACCAGAAGAGCCACGATCGGGGTCCAATCTCGAAATAAAGACCTGAGATGTCGAGATTCCATCAGTGTCTGAGTGCAGGTCCAAAAACGTTAGCCAACTTAGCCCAAATGCAAATACAGCTCAAGTTATGGACAGAACACATCAAACGCTGATCATAGGAAGGAAGAGAGATAAAGCTTAACGTGGTTTCGTTTTGTGCGATTCGACACCTCTTTCCCTGAGCAAAGTAATGAGTTTGAATCTCGGGAGCTGGAAAATACTAGTGGTCGGGAGGAATTTACTCCCCGTGAGTAGGCCCGTCTTGAACATAATTGAAATAGCATATATAATGTTTTTCTGATAGACTGATCGAGATGGTTTGACGCCTCTTTTTTTTATCAATGAAAGTTTCGAATTCGAGTTTTATGGAAAAAAATGCATGGTTGAGAGTTTTGCTAATTTTCTAGGTAATTACGCGTCGGATCGTTAGGAGAGGTTTACTCCCTAATGGACCCACGCGGCTCAAACTGAACTAAGTAATCAGTATCCATTGAATTTCTAGATACCGACGGTACTGACTGAAAAACAAGAGATTCATAAGGAAGCAAAAGCAACCTTTTTGATGATGCTTGACGATGGCTATCCTGAGCCCGGATCAAACCGACCCGACTCATCCGAGCTCATGCCCCATCGGAGCCATTCTTTTTTTTTTTTGCTGGGTAAATAATAATATCATATATTAATAATGCCAAAACGGCATGACACCTACCGTTTCGCAATTTAGGGTTCGAGAATCCAAATCAAAAAAGCACGAATCTTTTCCTTCGAGAAAACAGAGACCTGTGCTGTGCTCCTGCTGCCCCAGTCTCGCTGGCCGATCAGCCAGGAGATTCGACACCGTCGCCATCCAAAAGCAATCCCAAGCATCAAGTTTCTGCAGGTACATCTCGATTTCCCGTACGATATCTCCAAGCCATTCGTAGCGGCCGGGACAAAGCACCCTCGTCTCATAAACCACAACCCTTTGATGGATTTTCTATATCCGACAACCCCCGAGAATATATAGGGCTTGCAGTTGTAACTCGAACAATATAGGATTTGATTTATTATTTTAAAATATTCAGAACTCACTTATAGAAATTAATAAATATATAATATTTTCGATATTATTTTATTATTCAATTTGAATAAGACAGTCATCGGATTCCCGGCCTCCAGCTTGGTCTGAAATGATTATTTAATTTTCCCACGTGAACATCGGCACATGAATTATTATTTATGCAATCATTATTCCCTGTGCCGACACCTATAAAATCATGAAATTGATATGTGTTTATTATGATCCTGGCAATGCTATGCATGCAATTTTATCGTACGGTGAAATGAATATAATAAATTTATTAGGAATGAACAAAAATACGATTAATTTAAAAAAAACTCGTAAAAATTATTTTTTAAAATTATTTATAAAAATATCGTTTCTAAAATATTAATTAAAATAGCATTTTAGTTGAAGAAGAAAACGCTAACCGTTGAACTGAAGTTTGGCGTTTGAGTCAACATTCACTTTGATCCCTTAATTTATAATCAACCACCACTTTAGTCCCTAAACTTTTTTTGCCAACAATTAGGCTCAAACATCCATATTTTTGCCAACAAATCAGTCTGACCGTTAGTTTGTCATTCGATGTATCACTTACGGGGTTAGATTTATACTTTTTATTAGCAAAACATTAAAATGACATCGTTTTGCTGAATAGAAAAATATAATGGCTGTTTTATCATTAACTATTGATGATATTTCTAACGAATTATCATTAGTTTAAAAAAAATTCGCTGAAAATATGATCAATAGTTAAGGATAAAACAGTCATTACATTTTTCTATTCAGCAAAATGATGTTGTTTTAATATTTTGCTAATAACAAAGTATAAATCTAACCCCGTAAGTGATACATCAAACGACAAATTAACGGTCAGACTGATTTGTTGACAAAAACATAAATGTTTGAGCCGAATTGTTGGCAAAAAAAGTTTAGGGACTAAAGTGGTGGTTGAGTACAAATTAAGGGACCAAAGTGAATATTTACTCTTGGCGTTTTCTTCGTGATTCGGTTAACTACTTGAATCGCTGATATGAGAGTAAATGTTAAGTGTATAAATACATAAAAATTTTGTTTCGTAAATCTCTATCAAATTTTTATACGTATAAAATTTTTAAAAATATTTAAGAGTAAATTTTACAAGTATTCATACATGAATAGTAATTTATATAATGAATTATAATGCATTATGCATTGGGTTGAGTTACAGTATATTTTGGGCCACAGTGTTTTGGTAGCCAGTAAGCATATGACACATTAGAATTTATTATATAAAATATTATTCAGATATTAACACTTATAAAATTTACTTTTAAAAGTTTATAAAAATTTTATACTTATAAAAATTTAGGAAAAACTTATAAAACGATATTATTATATATTCACGTACCACCATTTACTCTTAAAATTAGGGCCTTTTGCTTGACCACTGTAGCAATCGCCGTAGTACAAAGACTCGCTTCCAGTTCAACCAAAAACACAAGTGAGTTTGCATTTTTCTTCTTTATCAAAAACGTGATTTCAATTAGTATTTTAGAAACGATAATTTTATAAATAGTTTACAAAATGCCGTTTTTAAAGAATTTTTTTAAAATCGACCGTACTTTTGCTCAAAACTCATAAGTTTATGTCAGTAATCACGTCCACTGAGTAGAAACATCTCGTATTCTTAAGAAATTGTCGTCTTAATGTCACGAATATGTGATTTTGGTAATCGACATGTGAAAATTAAGTAAAAAATTGAGGGAAAATTGGAGGGATTTCATACGTAGGCAAGAGGGTATAGAGGAAATCAACACGGATTGATTAATTGAGGTAATTCGACACCATTTTTTTAAGCGATATCTCGGGTTCGAGCGGATCGAGGAAATGTGTCCAGGGGCAAAAGTTAATGAAAAGGTAATATGACGAGTTCCTGGACGAAAAGAGAATATTTAACAAAAAAAATAGAGATAGAGTGAAATTCACATAATCTCTCCACGTATCTCATAAATATATCCCTAAGTTCGAGTCTTATAAATGAAAAAAAAATCATAATCGGAAAACTCATACCACATTAGTTAACCGACCCAAGTGGAACCCTGGTCAATCAGGCTTATTAGTTTTCTGAATACAAGATGGTACAGATCAAATGGGAGGAAGGAGAAAAAATAAAGAGAAATGGAGATTGAATAGAGACAGGGAGAGAGTGAGAAACTGACTACAGGCTATCCGCGAAAAAATAAAATTCAGTGCAGGTGTTCCCAAGTGGTTCAACGTCTCTTTCTCCGAAATAAATTTTTGAGCTCGACTTTATTATAAATAAAAAATATTTGTCGCAAAGAAATTTTTGTCCAGACCGACTCCACTTCAGTCTCTATCAATTGTCCACGCGTAGAATTCTACAAGTGGATGGGAGTGAATATCCAATTGTGTATTGCATGGCGAGTTCCTTGCATAAGTCTTTTCTAAATTTTGACACGTGCAAAGTTTTCTCAGACTGTACTAGAGTTGAGGGGACCGGTGACAGTACTGGTTGTTCAGCTCGCTTGATACGTTTGCGGTTGAACATAAAAGTTCGAATATTGTATATAATAGTACCGTACCGGCACATCTCTGTCCTTTTGCAATTCTATGTTCTCCAATAATAGCAGCACACCTAACTATTTGACGATTTATTGCAGTGACCGCGGCAGTACACGACTGACACCAGCCTCAGCCGAGCACTCGTCCTAATTGTTTTAATGATAAAGTATAAAATAATTATGAGTGTAAAATAGTCGTTATATTTTTAAATAATTTTTTTTTAAATAATTTTTTTATTATGTTCACGTGTTATGTGATATCTTCTTATTAGTTAGTGATCTCGATTATTTCTTATCTTCTCTTATAAATAAAAGTCAAACTCCGACTTGAGGTTTTATTGGAAAATCTTACACCGTACATCTTTGCATTATTCTTTTTACACTTACTGGCTTAAGTACCGGAGGGTCAAATCGAACCGTCAACTCCTATTTAGCTTTCTACTGTGTTGTAGAAACTAGGGAGCTCGATCAAAGGCCTACCACAAACTGGGAGGAGACACGCTAAGGAATGATATTTCGTCCCTCATAGAGCGTGGAGATCTTTCGGAAACATATATATCTTTAGTCCGTCATACGTCTCGCATCAGAATTGTTTCGTGGCTTGTCATCGACGGCCACAATATCCTTCCGGTTGGTCCCGTATCGATGTGTTTCAGATAAAATCGGTCCGCGCAACGCGCTGTCGACCGATTGCACCACCCCACCTCGTAGTCGATAACTTTACTACAGTTGTTGGATGTTTGCCTCTACATATGTTATTCCTAGGGCTGTATATTTTGACCATCAAGTGAAATAGTCGGCGGTCCTCCAACAAATGATTAAGGAGAAACTGTCTGGCGCATTGGATGTAGTAAGAAGTAATACTAACATGATATATTCGATAAATTAGAGTTTATTATTTATCAAGATTTTTTAAAAAAAAATTAAAAATTTGATAATTATAACTTTAATTATATGTCAAACCCTAATTGACCAGAAATATCACTTCAGCAATACCGTGTGATATATCTGATGCACCAAAGATTTTATTGTGATTAATGTGCATAATAATAGTAGTGAGAAATGTAAATGTATACAAAAATTGTTCAGATTATCCATTTATTATAATTTAGTTAATATTTTTACATATTATTTATATCAATATGTATTATTTCAAATGATTAAATATCTTTTTTCCTTACGTAAAATCTCGTAGTTACATTGAAGGATCTTGTTTTATCCCGTCGATAATCCGGTTCAGCTCAAATCTGAATTAATAAGAATATGTCAGAGTTTTTGGTACGAGATGAATAAAAAAAAATTGTAAGTGGGCGCGCCAAACATTTATAGACAGGCCCAAAAAACGTGCAAGTGTCAGTCAGATTGGTCAACAGCTTGATTGGGCGAAATTTCAGAGATTCTTTCTATGCTATCACATGCTTCCAGCTATGCTTCATGGTTGTCTTTTTCCAATTTTTCTGTATGCATATATGCCCAGAGATTTGAATGCGAATTGGAAGACACATGTATTTGTATTTAATATAAGGATAGAAAATAAAAAATGAAGGGTCATGTAATAATACGAATAGAATTGAACTTAGGACTTCTTGACTATGAGTCGAAATTGTGAATCATTGTACTCAGATCACAACCTCTAAGCTTGGTACTTTATTTATAAGAAATAAAAGTGTTTAATTACTTCAACTAATATAAATTCATGTCTTTTTCAACCTTATTGTGCAATTTTGATTGATTTTTGTCGAGTCCTCTGTGTTGGTATGTCCAGAATCGAATCAGGATTTTCTTAATTATGGACGAAATCAATGTTCTTTCCCACATAAGTCCAGGTTTTATGGAAGAAACACCATACGGAAGAAAACAAGACACGATATTGTCCCGATTCGAGAGCGTGACCGAATTCAACACTATAAAATAACATTCTGCGATACTTTTTCCGAAAGTAATCTCGATGTATTATGGGTTTTTGTATTTTCAATGTTACACATTATCATTTCGACTACGAAATTACATTTGACTGAACACTGTCAATCTGAAAGCTTGCACTAAACCGATGACTTTCTATATTACATTCAGGGTTCCACTCAGCCTTTCCTTTCGTATTTCATCTGTTCCACCGCTGGAGCAATGCCCGCTCCGTTCCCGACGGCTGCCGGCGCTGCCGTCATCTCGGCCTCGGCTGCCTTGGCCTGCTCCCTGAACTTCCTGTATATGTCACTCTGGTAGAACTTCCTCGTCCTCACCACCAGGATTAACGAAACGAAGGTCCCGAACAAGGTGACCGCCGTGATTATGATAAAGGCCAGCTGGAAGCACTTCTTGCCGGTGCAATCGAGGGACTCGCCGTGCTTCCTCGTGAGGCCCCGTGCTGCCAGCTGTCGCATGGCCTCGCGGTCGTATAGGTGGCCGGTGACCCGGACGTTGATGAGGTACAGCCCTATGGGGCTAGCCACCGACCCGAAGTTGTAGAGCGTGGAGTAGTACTTGAGCCCAAACAGCTCTGATATGATCGCAAAGAGGAGCGGCCACTGAGCTCCGAAGCAGAATCCGATCACAATCGATGCCATGTACAGCCCACCGTGGACGTCAAAGGCGATGAGCAGGTGGCCGGTGCACGAGACTAGGAGGATTATTGTGAGCATGAGCGGCCGGGGGAACTTGTACCGGGTCAGCAATATCTCCGACAAGAACCCTGCTGCAACCCGGCCGAGGTAGTTCCAGATGCTCACCAGGGACACGAACGTTCCGATGCTTTGTTTGGGGTACCTGAGCGATTTCCCGATCTGTGCCAGGTTGTCGATCACCGTCAGGGTTCCCCCAACCCCGCACGTCGTGGCAACGAAGAGGATCAACATGTCGACGCTGAAGAGCGCCTGGAGAATCGTGTAGTCCTCGCCCCTCTCTGGGGGCTGGAACACGGTCCTCCAGCATGAGGGCTGCTTCTCGACGGCGGTGTCTGGCAGGGCTGGCTCTGTCACAGGCCCCGGGAGTTGGGTTTCCGGTCTCGGCTTTTCAGTGGTGATGTTGAGCGGTGAAGGGTCATTCAGGGCTTGCCTCTTGGCCAACCAAAGCTTGTACTCTTCTATGATGACAATAACTAGTGGGAGGAAGAGCAAGAAAAGGACCCCGGCGGCGCTCGCGCCGTACTTAGTCTTGTTGAAATGCCCGACCGTTTGCTGGGTTACGATCATGATCATGAGGAACGCGGCAAGCCCGAGGGAGATGTAGAGGAAGTTGTAGAACACCTTGAGCTCATTGGGCTGCCTAATGACTTTCATGATCCTAATGGTCCTAAGGAAGGCAAATGATATGGCTGCTGGGAGCCATCCTATGAGCAAGATCAAGGCCTTGGAGTCCGGGTAGTAGAAGGCATAGTAGAGCTGGGTTATGATCGCGCCACTGAGCCCGACGTAGCCCTTGAGGATGCCGAGGACCACGCCGCGGCTCTCCGGGAAGTTCTTGACGCAGGTGACAAGCGAGCCGGTGTTGGCAAACGACTGGGAGTTGGCGCCGATGCAGATGTAGAGGCACATGTGCCAGACAGCCGGCTGGGTGATCCGCTTGGTCACGGCGAGCCACATCATGAGGTAGCCGAAGAAGTTGAGGACGGCGCCCATCGAGAGGACGACCCACGGTGGGGTGACCTCGTTGATCAGTCCTGACAGGACCCCAACGTTGGCACCGAGGTCCTTGAAGAAGCTCAGCAGGGTCAGGGTCGTCTGGTCGTAGCCCAGAGACGTCTTTATGTCCGGCGAGTACAGGCCAAACATGTAGGTCGCCCCAGCTGCGGCCATGATGAGGAAGGAAGCGAATACCACGAACCACCGGCCGATCACGACTTGCTTGGCGAGGCTCGTCATGTCGGCAAAGCCCATAAGGCTGCCGCCACCGGCTGGTCCAGCCTCCACCATGGTGTTCTCAAGCCTCTGTAGCGTGTGAGGGTGGGAGGGTGCACGCTCAGTTGTCAGAGACTAGGGCGGTAATAATGGGGGCTTGAATCAACACATGTTTATATAGAGGGAGACGGAGAAGGCTCAACTACAGATGAGTAGGACTTCACAGTTGACTTGGAAATTCGGGATTGTCTTTCTAGAAAAAGGGGAGCCAGGCCACTAGCATTAGGATAATTTAAAGTTGGAAAAGTGGGGTTAATAGAGGAAATTTGTATAGGAAGAATTTTATTTCTTATGGAAATAATTTGTCTAAAACTTGAATTAGTCGGAATTTATTGAGTCTCTAAATACCGATAAAAAATTTAAAGTTGGAAATCATACGTTCTGAGTTTAATTCTTATGAGTAGGTTTTCAATATTTATTCTAAATCCAAAAATTTCATGGACAAAAAAAAATCAAGATTGAAACTAATACACGTATATTACTATATATAAAGAAATTCTTATATGAGCTAAATTCATCAAGTCATTTATAAACTCGATCAATGCTTATTTGATGTATTAATGAAAAAGAGCTTGGCACCTTTTTTTAATCCATTAATATTATTCACCTTTTAAATACGAAACGATGGCCTTTCGTTACATGTCAAATCATTATTGACCAAATTTATCGCGTCATCAATAAACTCAATTCATTTAAGAATTTGTCCGATATATTTTTGGAGATTCATAGGAGGGCATAAGATAAACTAATTTTGTGTATTTGCACTGTCGAATATTTAAAAATTTAATTGGTCCTAATTAATACAAATTTGAGCTATGCTAGTTCATCAGCGGCAAAACTCTCTCAATTATAAATCGCTCTTTTATGATATTCGAACAACAATCGAATTATTTTAACCACCTCATTCTTTTTCGAAGCAAGCTATTTTGTGAGTACTGTGCACATGGTTGTCTTTTAATACCTTATCCATCTGAAATATACATTGGAAATTAAACTATACTCCTACTTCCTATATATTTGAGCCACCCTTTTTTCCAATCTCATGAACATCATATTCCTTCTCAACCTATTCGAAGAAAGTCTTGTATGTAACAGATATATCGCCTGATAATATTTATATGATATCACAAACTAATATAAGTCAGTTGTTTTTATGGTTTTTTTTGTTTTATAAAAAATCTTAAAATGGTTAAATATTATTAGTATGTGACAAAGAATCACAGAAATAACTGAATTTTATTAATTTGTGATACAATGTAAGTACTTTCAGATGACATACTCGTTTGATAGAAGTCTCTCTCCTTCAAGGGATCGCTTAACGGAAGCTTCTGTCAAAGGCTGATTCATGAGTTAACGGTGAAACGAAATAGTTAAAGCCCCAGTATGAATCTCTTAGGGTTGGTTTCACTGGCATGAAAGAAAATAATAGGACATATAATATTCGGGAAAAAGAATAAATAAGGAATAGAAATTAAATTTTGATCAGAATGATTTTGTTTAGTTGGATAGAACTGAAGATGAGAATATGAAATGCGAATATCATAAAAGACTAAAATAATCCTGAACATAAATATTTTAAAATTGAATTTTAAAAGTTAGAAGTTGAAAATTCGTTAAAGGTAATTTCTAGTAAGTAATAGCTATTCATTTGGAGAATACTTATTCTCCTCTACACTTGAGAGAGTATTATGCCAATAACGTTAAGTTATTTTAAGATTTTTCTAATAAATCCCAAAAAAAAAGATCAAGGAATAACTGAATCTTATCGGATTATGGCACAATGATAGCACTACCACGCGATATACCCGTTACATATGTGACAGTCTTGCATGCAACGGGTATACCATGTAATAGTGCTGACGTGGTGTCACGAACTAATGGGATTCAGTTATTTTTATAATTTTTTAATAAAACATAAAAGGAAAAAAAATAATGCTAAAAATAGCTTGATTTCATTAGTTCGTAACACAATATAAGTACTATTACGCAGTATACATGTTACACACACAAGACTTTGTCATGACATACAAGATTTTCTCCTATTTCGAATGCATATAGAATAGACATTCTCGACATGCTAACTGAACGCTAGAATAGGTAATTTGTACGGAAGAAATGCTCAAAAAAAATACTATTCCAATAGATGAAACGTGGCATTAGTTACCCATCAATGCACGTATTCGGCATATGTCGTCTACTGTCAAGACGTTTGTGGCACGGGAGTTCAAAAAGAGGTATGGACATGAAAGGGATACTGTAGGAAAATTGAGGAACGAATTGACAAGCAATTAGTGGAAGAGGGGACCCCAAATTAATTTTGGCCATGTCCGGAAAAATTGCGATTTCAATTGGTCAGACTGCTTCAACTTGGTTTGGGACAGGTTGGGCGATCCTTTTCGCACGACATGTAGAAGAAGGAAGTGTGTGGGCATTGAATGAAGAAAGACGTGTGTGGTTATGGATGAACAATGCCCCTGTCACCGGAGGCCAGCCCGCTCTCGACCGGCGTCTAGATTATGGTTGAGACCGGTCAATAATATTTGTTCGGTCATCGGCTATCGGATATCATTGTCACGATTAATCGCATTTCGGTGAAAGGAAGATGCGATAAGATTGGCAAGTTTAGGTATCCTTGATCCACCAGATTGGCCAGCTCAAGCTCCTTATAGTTTCCATCCAAAATGTGCGGGAAAACGTTCAAAATTTTATATGAATTTTACTGATTTTGTATACTATTTTGTTAAATTATCATATTTCATTACATGAAAATCTATCTATTAACTCTCTATACTATGTCTTTTAGATTAATGCCTGATAAAAATATCTTATGCCGCTGTGTGGCAGCGGATGCTGCACATTGGAGCGCCAAGGTGTCGGCTCTACACTACTCTGGTCCACTCTCATGCTATTTGGTGACGTCGACATCTCGTATTCAAATTTTTCTATGTAATTGTGTCAAAATATTTACTAGAAGTGTGTTTTCTGGTCTCAAGCCTTGTTGGAAACAGATTTCCTGGACTATATTAAGTTTTTTGTGATGTTATATTAACGAGGTAATTGATGGATACTGGTTGCTCAGTTCGTACGGTGGATTTACGAATAAATGTAAAAATACAAACATGAAATACCAGGGGTTACTGGATTATCAACACCAGCACTACCCTTCTTCTTACAGAACGGTCGTCTGCTATCATGTGTATCTTAAGGATAGGTCATGATTGCAGTCTAATTATGAAAAGACGATTTTACCCTTACTATTATCACTGCTTTACATGCTTAAACCATACAGCAATTTCTGACTATCTTTTGCAGTTGGGGAGAAACATGAGTAGTGGTGGATTCGGGCCAGTTAGGGCACAGAATCTTGAGCCGGCCGGTTTCGGGCCGGTTCAAATAAAAAAATAAATCAAAATTTAAAATTTAATATGAATATCTCACAAGTTTTTAAAGTTCAGATAAGACCAAATTTATTTAAATCTTAAAAATCAATATTTAGAATTTTGTATGATTAAATAAGTATGAAAGACTTTCCCATTTTCTAAGTTCTTTGGAGCAGTGGTCTCGAACTAAAATTGGACGGCTCTGAATCATCTTTAGGACGGATCGGTACCGATTGGATCTACATCTCCACGGAGCCGGAACCGGCCGGTTCCTGAAGCGTAGCTGGGCCTTAAACGTGAGCTGTCTTTTGTGGATGCAATTTGGTTCAAAATAAGATCGGATGGTTCCATCGTACACATCATATCAAATCTCGTCTTTTGCCATTTGGTGAATTACTAAAGCAATCAGAGTGGTCAACATGTTTCGAGATGCCCAATCTTTCATGAAAAAAACAAATAATTCCAACCATACATTTAACAATTATGTAACTTGCAATTTAATAATGCCGCGGGATCTTGACCAGAAGAAAAATAAATAAATAAATAAACTATGCATCGAAATTAATTATTTCTATTACAGAGAAAATTTGTGAATTTAAAAATAAAAAGTTAATCATAATTAAAAAGACAGATCGTGATTCTACATTCTATTGTATTCTTTTTGGGTGAAGACATGGATAATGACTGTAGATGTAGAATCGCATGCAAATGAATTTCTCTGCAGCACCAAATAAGGTTGACGCAAGTGGAAGGGGCTTGTGTCGCTTAAGCAGAGGTGCCGAGTTCGAGCCCCTGTGAACGCAGCAAACCTTCTTGGGAGGGGTCCCCGGGAAACCGCCCGACAGTACCCCGAATCCGGATTAGTCGGGCCTTCGGACACCGGATACCGGGTGGGAAACCAAAAAAAAAAAAATTTTCTCTGCAGCGGTCCCCGATGACAAGACAGCAACAGATGCAAGTTGAAGATTCTCTGTCCATACATCTATGGATAAGTTTTGGAAACCTCGACCTGTAATAAGAAAAAAAATCTCGATCTCAATTCTCGTCAGTAAAAAC
This sequence comes from Lagerstroemia speciosa, assembly GCA_037672795.1. Taxonomy (NCBI): domain Eukaryota; kingdom Viridiplantae; phylum Streptophyta; class Magnoliopsida; order Myrtales; family Lythraceae; genus Lagerstroemia; species Lagerstroemia speciosa. Next base: position 13,437,727 of record CM075288.1, on the reverse strand, counting down.
TGCTCGTACTTGTTCAAACAAAAATAAATAACTTGTAATCTCTCTCTTTTTTCAAATTTCCGCCGCCCATTGCCAGAGCTGTGCGTGCATGGCGAGACTTCCACGAATAAATATTCAGCGCGTAATGTATAACGAGCTCGTTATTTAAATTATTGTTCATATTTTAACACGTTTTACGCTTATGAAGATCCGAGAGAGATCTTGAAAATCGAATCTCTTCCAAGAATCATCTGTGCAAAAGTTTAAAAAAAAAAAAGGGATTGAACTTATATTTTCTGAAATTATTTTAGGGTAAAGATTGCATTAATTGTTAAAGTCGAATGGCTCATACTTCTTAAAGACATACCCTAAAACAATAAGAAAATCTTTCCGCAATTGGGAAGCCAGCGTCGTCGGCCTTGGCAGCTACGATGTGTTCGAACTTACCTCCCATCTTTTGCCATCGCCCACCTCATGCCTTTTGATAATCCGACGGGAAATTTTAAAGTGAAATTCGAACTGTCGCGTTATCTGTCGTCTCGACTGATGATTATTTAATGCATCTGTCCCGTCATCGTTTTCGACGAATTTCCCCTATCCTGAGGACACTGCAACTCTTGTTTAGTCCCATTCTTACATATGCTTATATATATATATATAAGAGAAAATATTAGAGTAATGAATAAAAGTGTTCAACTGACCTTGCAATTCTATTGTTGTTATCTTGCTCTTGACCGTTAGTCATTATGAAATAATTTTCTGAGTTTCTAATCAATGATGTCTGCATGTGAAAATGTTAGAGAAGATTCAATTGCAAGTGATTCATATGAATCTGGAGGGAATAGAGGAAGGAATAATTAAAAAAATAGTTGAGTTTTGTAAATTTAAAAATATATATAATTGGAAGAGTTTTAGTCTTATTTTTCAGTAGGACAATCAACTCGAATCTGAATTAATTAATCTTCTGAATAATGCATATAGGAAAAAAAAAAAGCTTTAAGTGTTTCACTGATAGGAATTAAATCTCACAACCTTTTTAACTATATTATGTGTGAAGGGGTAATATCACTGTGCCGTAACTCCTTTCTCGAAATTAATTTGGATGTATTAAACCAAGGGATTGATGTCCTTAACAAGGACAAGAAACATTTTCACATCAACAAAAAGTGATATCATTTTTTCTCTCAACCAATAATATTCAATTTATTAAAATGATATGGTATCTGTTTGCTGATGTTGATGATTAAATCCCGTATTAATTGAGTTAAAGAGTAAAATTGGGTTCCTCGACCTAAAAGTTTAGGGTTTTTGGTGAATATAAGTTTAGTTTCTTGTAAGTCAGTGTAGATAAAAAAGAATATATTAGGGTAGGTTTTCATGTAGGTTCACATCATACCAGACTCAAATGTGGAATTCGTGATCATTCAAATCCGAGACTAGAAGAAAAATACGCTGCTCGTAGCCTAGTTCATCAAATATGGAAGAGAAAGCTCGACTCGCATAGTTATCAACTCCAGGACAAAAGAAAATGTCCATCTCGTGTTGGTTTGTCCCCTTACCCTAGTAGAAAGAAAAATACTATACACGAGATCAGTTATTGAGAGCGGATTTTTAAAGGCAAATGGCAAGCGCAAGTCAGATTGCCACGCGATAGCAGATGTTAAGGAATAAATTCCACATTTACTGGTTTTAAAAGCAAATTTTGATTTATAAAAGAATTAAGTACCACCACCTAACCTTTTAGATATTTATGTGGATATGAGTCTCGCCTCTTATATATTCGGTTGAATATTTTATACCTGACGTGTAAATAATTATTAATCAAATTTATCACATTGTCTATCCCGTCAATCTATCTAATAATTTCTCAAGCACGTGCATGCGTACAATAATTTAATTTTCCTCTTTCTTTTCTCGATTGATAAGCAAAGTAGAATGGAGGTGTGATCGGGGGAGGGGCCAAATGAGGTTCGAATATATATAGAAGGCTGGAAGTTGACTCGTACTATACATGAATATTATTATTTAATGAAATTATTAAAAAAAAAAAAAAAAGGCCGCACATAAAAGACTCGACGGTCTTAGTTGCAGTTAGTTTGAGAATATTTGATTTTTGGTGAATTAAATGTATAAAACAATAATAAATTTACAAGAAAATGACAGTGAGGAAAATACATATAAAAATTCGATCCAGTGAAAATTTTGAGGGGAATTGAGATATAGATCTCCTCTCGGGTCGGGTTCATATTAACTCCCTGTCACTCGGGCCGGTGTCCAGACTAATCTCCACGATTCCGGCTGGTGGCCAACATAACATACCACCCACAATCCCCCATGATTGTGGGCCGGAGTCGATTCTGATTCCATATATAACACCACGGGTCCGTCACCCAAAAGTGCTGGCCGTTTGTATATAGATCTCCTCTAGATACCCTACAAATTTAACAAAGATGCATGCATGATCCAAACGGATCTAGGTGTCTCGTGCATGCTCTTTTCACGTAGCAGTGTTAAAAAGTTACCCAAAAAAAAGTCAAATCGAATGAAAAATTATTGAATATTCGAGAGTCGGTTCTCTGATGGTTCGGATTTTTAGTCAGGAAGAGGTTTGCCTAATTACTTGATATGACCGGTTCGATTTGTTGCGGTTACAATCAGAAGCTAACCGGTTTTCAATTTCACAGTTAAATATGATAAAGTTAATTTTTAAACTGAAATTTTCAATTTGCGGATTTTTAATGGTTCGGTTCGATGAGCGTTAAGTCTAACTGGAATTATAATTTGTTGATTAAATTATACTTATATTATGAAAAGTGGTTAACCCGTTGGGACAAAAAACAGTTTCTTTATGGGTAGATTATTTGAAAGGGTTGATATACTAAATCGAATCAAATCCAATGTTCGGTTCGGTTTGGGCTTGAAACGGTTTTTCGAATTACGGGACCATGAACACCCTCATCTGTAGGAGACCACGAGCAACATCTGCGGTCGTAATTAAGACACATTCTGGAACAAGTTGGTGGCACAGCACACCGATGATGAAATTGTCACAGGTGAGAAACGATATTGATGCTCCACTATACAAGTCCTTCAGCATAATCATGATAAAGGTAAGATTTTCCACTAGGCACGAGGGAAAAGTTGGATGTATACCAGCTTTCTTTTTTAGTGATAATTGATAAGGAGGATAGCAGTGGTAGTCATCATCGCTAAACAATGTTCGAGCTTTTGCATTCAACCGTGAAATTACAAGGTGAACTGAACAACTGGTACCGACACCGGTCCCGTCGACGTAGCAATACCAAAGGCGTAGTATGGTTCAAGATGCCGACAGCTGCAAGAACCCAAACTCAAGAACTTCTTCTAGCAAGATTGCTTAGGGTATAACTCGAATATGAAATCTCTCGAGTCTCTCTAGGCTGTGCGGGAGTGAATTTTGGACTCCGGTAGACCATTTCCTAAAAAGGGATAGAAGAAAGAGGGGAAAAAAAGACGTAGGAGAATAGTCTCACTGATAAGAATCGAATCCGGGACTTTGTATTCTCGGGTTGATGACGATATACTACTAGATGAAGTCCTCTTTCTCGATAGGTATCAACTTCATAAGAGTGACATATCCTATCTAAATTGCTATGGAGAATAAATTTATCTCAAATTAGAATTATGCTACTCATTTATACTGAATGCGACAGCTGAGTGCCCGGTCGTGGACGGCGTATATCGGTCAATGCCCAAATGTCAAAGTCGTCCTCGATCCTTTTAGATTCCAAAAGGGCGTGCCTTTGCGGGAAGGGCAAAGTGACTAAATGCGAAATCCAAGCTTGTGGAAAAAATCTCAAGCATTCCTATCTCACAATAATATAATATAGTGAAAAAAAACTCAATCGGATTACTTTGATTAATACTAAATATACTATTTGAGTGAATAATATTAATTTGCTCGTTTGTCATATTTTCAGTGGCGCTTCCTTACGTTATGAAGCGAGGTAGGACCACCTAAGAATTTCTCAGTATTATGGATATCTATCTATCGATGCTTGGCACAAATCTTGGGATATTAATTAGGTCGCTTATGTTCCGCACTAGGCATATCTATCGTTAAGTAAATTTCTGTACGAAGAGAGAGAGGATTTAGTACAGTTGGTACCACTTTCACCATCTGACCTGGAAGTCTGGGTTCGATCTCACCCGTGAGACTTCTCGTACCACTTTTATCTCATCTTCCTTCTACCTCTTCTAGACCTATGTGTCTTCTTGTACACCAAAAAAATTTTATATGAATGACTTTTCAAAAAGTAGAGTACTTGAAGATGTACTTGAATCCTTCGTTATAGGTTTGGCCATGGTTCAAAACTGGTCGATTCAATTTCTGTGATACATGAAACAGGTCCCGATGAATCAAGGCAGTCAGGCCCGGTTTTGATTCTGGTTCATGGTTCCGGTCCTGTGATCTGGAGGTAATGGGTTCGTGACGTACTTGAATCCTTCGTTATAGGTGTGGCCATTGTTCAGAATCGGTCGATACCAATTCCATGAAACATGAGACCGGTCGTAATGAACCGAGGGCAGTTAAGGCCGGTTTCAATTCTGGTTCATCGTTCCGTCCAACTCCAAAAAATTTTTTTAAAAAAAATGTTAACAAATTATATGTTAAAATATAAATTCTTATTCCAAACAACTTGTTGTTTTCAAGAATATTTAGGTAACTTAATTTTTTTAGAATAACAATAACTTAATTTTATCAATTTTTTTTTAAAATGAATGGTTTGGAATAGGAACCGACTCCCTCGTAGTTCTTGATTCAGCTGATTCTAAACCGGCCCGTGACCAACCCTACTTCATTAAATTTGTATTCCCCACCCCATCAAACAATATGAGCTTGGCTCTATAAACAAGTCAACCATGAGGTAAGGAAGGGGTAATATTTTATATTTACTTTTTTTTTACTATAATAAATATCATGAGATGTCTAACTTTAAGAAAAATTGTCCCATTTCTTGCCCAAAGAATCCACATGGGACTGAACCCCCACGTGGTGTTCTTCTACTCTATTTTAATATGAAATTAAGATTTTAAACACATCTTCGTGGAAAAGAAATTCAAGATTGAAAAGATTTTGCCAGCCAACCGACCTGCACCGAATCTAGATCAAACGGATTATTGAGCTCTTGAATATTATTCAGTTGTGCACCGGAGATGTAAAATAGAAGGTCATGCTGCTCGATTCAAGGTAGTTGCTAACCCTTTCGTGTTTAGCCGCGGACTTATCGGATGAACCGGACAGCAAATATTAACACTGGCTTCGTCGAGTGTTACTTATTGATTAAAAAATGAGAGTCGAACTCAGTACCCATTACCTCCAGTACGTCGAACTGCACCGAATTCCTTTCTCACAACATTCACGGATTAATCTCTAGTAAGTGCAGTATACTGTCTTTGTTAAATGGTGCGTGCATGTGATGTTTGCTTCAACCTAAAGAAGCTTTAAAATTAAAACTAATGAAATCTTGCCTAACTCGGTTGACTTTTTCTCAAGAAAGATTGACCAGACAGCTACGTTACAGATAAGAAAAAAGAAATATTAAAGAATTATTTAGAAACTTTTTTTAATTATTAAGATTACATGCCAAAAAGTTGGAAATCCACCCGACCAACCACCGAAAGCGGGTAGTCTAGTGGTGCAAATTTGACTCTATGCGATTTTGTAAGGTCGAGATCCCGAATTCGAATATCATTCTAAGTAAGATTATAAGGAATGACTTTTGAGTTTGAACCGTGGTGGAAGGTGACCCTGACAAGCCATAGCAAATAACGACCTTGGGGCTAGCATTAGCAACAGGGATCTTACCTCGTATACGTTCGACTTCAACCCTCGTCAGTGAGACTTTCTGTACTTCAATATTCTCGACTTCCTCCTATTCACCTAAATAAATAAGTAAATAAAGAGCTTCAATTTAATCCATACTAGGCCCATGTTTTTGGGAGGGCTCAAGTAAAGGCCGTGGTGGCCTTAAACTCTGGCCGCTCGGCATGCACCTGCCGATCTTTCGAGGCACAGGGTGTGGTGTGAACTCGGCGAGGTCATGTGATCGCGCTTAGTTGTGCTACATGATGTGATCGACTAATTCCGATATTGCTACTTGTCATATGCGCCGTGATCGATCGTGCAAGCTGCATTTGGACTGGGGTCTAAACTATTACCGCCTGTTCCGGCTCCTGGGCTATCCCTAGACATAAACTACCGGTAACCGCCCGTGGTCGTGAGCTGGAACACGACTCCAACACCATGTACAACATTGCAAAAATGTACCTCATCATGCAAAAGTGCTTAGTTTTGATATTCTTTAAACCACTTCACCGTACACACACAGATATATATATATATATATATATGTATATGTGCGCTCAAAATCTCTTTCTTGCATGACTGATACAAAATCACGGGAGTATGATAATAACTTCATTGAATTCATGACGGGTTTTTGCTGGATGAAAATGAGGTCAGCAGTAGTGACGAGCCAGCCACCTCCGCTACATAATATCCAGGTTTTCGTGTTTAACCATGACAATATCATATGAATCGAACAACTAGTACTAGTACTAGTACTAATACTTGCTTCGTCAACATAACATCACCAAAAGTCTGGTACAGTCTAAAAAGCCGATGTCCGTCAAGACACAAAATACAGGAGTCTCTTCTAGTAATATTACTCAGAGTAAAGCACGAACATGTTATGGACGGGATCTGATGGGCAGCAGAACGTACAATTAGGGGATGGAACATAGGATCAGATTCACAGGACTTGTATTTTGTCATGTATTTTTTTCTACTTCGGTCCTGCTGTCCCAAACCTGTTGCTGTGGTGTAGTGGTTATCACGTTAGTCTTACACACTAAAGGTCCCCAGTTCGATCCTGGGCAGCAACAACCCCTTCAATTCTCATTTCCCTCTTTGTTTTTTTCAATTTTTCTTTTTAATAAAAGCATAGATTTTGATAATACCATTTTTCACAATTACAAAAAAAAAAAAAAGAATTCACCACCAGTCCTCTTCCTATGCGATTATCCTTCAAGTATGATTGTTAAGTAAAAGGATAAAGCTATCTCTTCTTCTTATCGGACATCTTTTTTTATTACAGATATGTTATTTTATCTAACGTTCCTTTATCCATACAGCTTAAAAAAAACCACACACTATCTTCGTTCTATCAACACTTTTGTGTAATTTAGACGTCGTTGCAAAAATAATTAGCCGAGTTGTTTTTGCAAGAAAAATTAGCGAAAATGAAAAAAAGATCGAGCCGGGTCGGCTTGTATCCTGAACCGGAGAAAATTCTAAATTAGCCCATGTTTTGCACTTGCTAGTATTGCGTCACATACGTTATCACATAAGATTTTACAGCTCAGCCGCTATATGGATAGATAAAATGATTAAAATCATTGAATCTTTTTTCAATTTGCTTCATTGATTATGTTAACTAAATTGTCCATGGGTCTAATTGACTAAACCGGATGTAGCCTCCACGTTATCAAACCAAACAGTCCTCTCTATCCACCCATCCTAACCGACTCCGATGAATATCGGTTATTGCTTTCAACTAGACTGTTCCTCCCATCTAATTGCGGAAAAAGTCTTTTATGTGACAGATATATCACGTGATAGTACTTACACGATATCATAAATTAATAAAATTTAATTATTTTTAAAATTGTATTGATTAGGTGGTATGTCCATTTGTACGGAAGACCCTCCTAATTAAGAATCTCCGGCAGAGACGGAGACAGAGGAATGAAATCCCAACTAACCCCACATGCCCGCCGATGGAGTGGATTCGGTGGGGGATAAATCCGTCATTCCGCGACTAATAACGTAAGCTCATATGCTATAATCCATCTCCACATCAGCATGGATAGAGACACAGACAGGGATGAGCAGAGAGCCCCGTCGGAGATCCCAAAGGAGAGGGAAAGAAAAACTGGGATGAGGAAACCGGACCAGGAGATGAAATGACACATTTACCCACTCCTAATTCCAACATTAAAGCTTAACCACCGTCCATGAGGAAAAATTCTTAAATGATCGTATATCATTATATCACATGAAAAAATATTAATTAAAATATGATAAATAAGTAAATTAATATTAATTATACAAATAATTACTATAATTAATATTAATTTAAATAATTTAAATGATTATTTATCATTACGCTATTGTAAGATAATACAAGATATTCTCCTCCAACTTGTATATAAACCGGCATCGATGATGTGCAAACTTTTCTTTCCCCCTCCGTTCCTTCGTCCGCTCGTTTCTCTCAGTCTCTCGTTGCTTCGTGTGGTGATTATTGGCTCATGAAAGGTACGATCTTTTCTGGCCCTTGCTCTGTTTTTTTCGCCTCTCTTGCTTTCATGATGTATGGGTGTCGTTCTCAGTGATCTTTCTTGAATCATATGTTGGTGTTCTTCAATGGGTGTTGAGCTTCAAATGTTCGACTGCGTTCATCGATTTCTCTCCGTTCTTCTTGATTTGCTGTCGATTTAAGGCTTGGGAGTGGTAGATGAATAGCTTTATGTTGCTCAAAAGAGGGGTTATTTGGAAAAGATGAATGTGGACACTAGAGTTAAAGAGGAGGTTTATGGATTCAGAGCCATTGCCAGGAGTGACTGCGTTTTCATAATGCGCTCTGCCTGCCTGTTTCGACCTTCCGATTGACCTAGAATCGATTTTCGATGATATAGATGCTTGTTCTTTTTCCTAGTGCTGGCAAATCATCAAAAAGAAGTCGAGAATTAGCATTGACCGCATTCTTATGTTTGATGACGGTCAGTACATGTAGTTTCTTGCTGAACAGTAAAGTTTGATCAACTGTCGGAGAAGGGAATTTTTACAGTTTCACTAAATTTCGAACCAGGTCTTCATCTCCTCAATTCGATAGTATGTTCAAACAGCGTCAAGATCGCTCCGGTACTGTAGCTTCTTACCCCAAACTTTCTGAGTTTCACTGACTTGTTTTATAGTAAAAGTTATTGAAGCACTGGTCCGAGGTTTAAATGCTGATGGTAAACCCTCCCATCTCCTGATCTTGAACTTGGAAGAACTATCCGCAGCCTGCGAGTTCTCAGCAACAGGAAAAGATTTTCGACTTTCTTTTCCGTTTTCTGGTGACATGATATTATTGCTTGGAAAGCATTTTCTCCTAATTTGCTGTTAACCGTTAAGATCTTTCCATCCTTGAAATTCCTTTTACCAAATCAGACTAGCTATTTTTATGCAGATTAATATACGTTGTAATTAAGCTCCATCAGATTCGAACTGGCCTTATATATTGAGAAGCGAGAGAGCACTGATATCATAGATTGATATCTTCACTTAAAATCTGGGTCATTGTGGAAGGGTATGTTTGTTCGCTTCAGGAGTAACCATGGAAGATACTAATGGGAGTTCCCATTCTGGTGACAAGAAACAACCTCTTGGGTCCTCACCACCTGTAGATGAAGTGAAGATGGGCCCAGAGAAGAAAGACTTCAGTTCCACTGTCTTTGTCAACCATGGTGATTTTCTCTTTCTGAATGAATCCATACAAAATTTATGCCTGCTCATAGCATGGAAATTCAATTCGGGAAATCAAGAAGGCTAAACACTAAAATAGAAGAAGTGCTTGGTTCAAGTCAGATGTGCTTAGCCACTACAGGGAACAGGCTTGGGTCGAAGTTTTTGTGGAAAAAATATGGCAAATTTTTGTCCTTTTTATCTTATCTCTTGGATTCTTTATATTCGTGGTACTTAGGAAACCTCGGTTTTGCCTCCCTTCCTGTGCGAGGATATAGTTTCTAAATCTTACTGGAATACTTTTGAATGCATCTTTGCAGCCGCAATTGCATGGCATGAGAATAGAAGAAGATGGATAGGAGATCAGCATAAGCATTCAAAAGAACCAGTCAAGGATCCGATTATAAGGTACACTTAGAGATATGAAAACACAAACAGTAGAGTTTTTTCTTCTTTTTTTCCCTTTCTCAAGTTTCATTCCCGTTTATTCTTCCTGGAATAATTGATAGCTTCACTATTTCAGACTCTTAGAGTAGCTATTTGGCTGCATGATCTCAAATTCTTATGCATTCAATTGGTATCTGTATCGTGTTAAACATGAACAAAACTTCTGTATAAATGGCTGGATTTCGTGATTTACAATTTCCAATCTTCAGTATTATCGGATTTGTTTTTTCCTCCGCACCAGCTGGACGACGACTTATGAGGAGCTGCTGTCAACTAACGAACCCTTCTCCGAGCCGATTCCTCTGCAGGTAAGACTTAATGGCAATGACGAGGTTGATGGAATCGCACCAGTTACGGTTCTGTGCATGTTCTGGCATGGTTCACACAATTCTTCCTGTTTGATTCACAGGAGATGGTCGACTTTTTGGTCGATATCTGGCACGACGAAGGCCTCTTTGATTAGAGCTTTCTAGCATTCAGCTACCAGAGTCGCTCACCTGTCAGCCCCATCAGATTAAATCCTCGGTTAACCTCAGAGAATTTTCGGTTTTAGGCGATACTTGTAGGGAGACGAAAGTTTTAACTTGTAGATCTAGCCTTATACCTGTAAACCATGACTCAGAAACTCTGCTTCTGAACCATTGAGCTTTAGGAATTAATGCGAAACGTTTGGTAATGGGGCCGTTGCTCAGTATGATGCTTTAGAAGTATCCATCTTCCTCTGTGTTAAGATGCATTTGCCTTTCTGTCTTTTTTTTCAGCCCGATAAATTCGGATTTGATCCATGTTAGTCCACGAATTTTAAGGTACAGGATTACGGTCCTCGACGACATGCTCTGTAGAAAATTTCAGGAGCCTAAGCCTGTCATCGATCGACTGATTAATATTCAGAAGTTCTTTGAATCACTGATTAATGTAGTTTGAGTTGAGTCGGTATATTAAGGAATAAAACTTTCGCAGCATAAATTTTTTTATTCCAAAAAATTCGAATCCGAGACTTTTATTTAAGAGAAACAAATATTTTATCGCTTGAATTAAGTGATGCTGGTGATTGGGATTAATCTTAAGCACAATGTTTGCTCCACTTTAATTCCTAGTACCCCTAATTAAATTAATTTTTTGGTTGATTAGTAATTGGTATTCAGAAGTTTGATCGGTCTTCATAAATCAGGAATCAAGTCGGGTCAACTACTAAGAAGATAAAACTCTCTTCACTTGAATTTTATTCACTTATAAGACTCGAACCGATATCATATTTAAAAGAAAAAGGTACTGAATTGCTTCAGTAAGTCTATTTTTTCTTGTCCAGGTGGAGATTCCTTTCTTGGGTCGGTCGGTCGGTGGATCGAAACACCTCGAATCTCCACCACGCACATGATCAGCATCCACACAGGAGTCGCGTGCACAACTCCTACACGTACGCCTCCCCGCACGCAATCCGACCCCATCACAATGACGTGCAAAACGGCGACGTGTCCTCTCCAACCGCTTTTCTTCCGCTCTCCCGTGCTCTTCGCTCCCCCTCAAGGTAATTTAACTACCAGTCTCCCACTTCTCGGCGAACGAGAGCATTTCCTTTTCCGATCATCAAACACTGCCGGTTTCTCTCAGGGCTCGTATCCGGTGATGGGAAATCGGAAGCTGATCTTTCTGCTCCTCTGCTTCCTCGTCGCGTCCCCGTCGTCGTCCGCGATCTTGGTTGACCCTCGGTTCGCGGAGTCCAGCTTCCCGTCGGTCCACGCCGAGAAGCTCATCAGGCAACTGAACCTCTTTCCCAGGGAGGACCTCAACGTTGTGAAGGGCGGAGTTGGCGCTGGCCTCGCCGATGGGAAGAAGATCGTCGAGAAGAAGCTGAAATTCCCTGGGTTTGGTGCCGGATCGGGGTTCTCTGTCGATGTCGACGATTTAGGTCATCGGGCTGGGTACTATAAGCTCGATCATACCCACGATGCAAGGTAATGTTTTGGGGGTTTGTTACTGCGTTGGAGTTAGGACAGAAGTCAGCGATTTACTAATCATTTACCTGATTTTCTGGTTTCTCTCGCCAAATCTAGGATGGACTTCGTGATTGTGCATGAATCGGGTATTCTGACGAGTTAATTTTTAAATTACTCCACAGTTCGGAGATTTAAAGGTTTTTAGTAATTTATTTGATCACCTGATGACATGGTTCGCGTTGTCTTCACCTGTGGTGTCGGATTATGATGTTTCGCTACATAATTTTCAAAGTTTCCATGAACTGGTTGTTGCAGAGAAACAACGCAAAGATTTAGCATTAGTTTGGGATTGCAAATTCATTTGCCTGTTGGTACGAATTTCTTCAAGTAAATGTTAATTTTAAGAGCCAATATAACATTGTTGCTGACCATGGTTTCACATAGCTCTGCAGTCTATCATGTGCCCTTCAAAATTGTCACTGCATTGGACTAACTGATGAACTCATCGTTCTGTTTTCCTGTTTCCTTTTTTTTTTTTTAAATGATCTGGCAGGATGTTCTACTTTTTCTTTGAGTCGAGGAATAGTAAGGATGACCCTGTTGTCATTTGGCTGACTGGAGGGCCAGGTTGTAGTAGTGAATTGGCCATGTTCTACGAAAATGGCCCGTTTGCTATCGCTGATAACATGACACTTGTGTGGAATGAGTATGGCTGGGATAAGGTACTTATGTTCTAGTTTTCCTCTGTACCCTTTTCCTGGACTATGTTAAACTAAGGCTTAGAACTAAATTTTAACATTTTAACACTCTACATTGATTTGGAAGTTTCTCCCACCGACTTGGTGCTCAGTAATATATCATTTATTTAACACAAAAAAAAATTCATTTGGAAGTTGCTTTTTCATGAACTTCATATGATTGTGCAATTTTGTATTGTCTCAGGCATCAAACCTACTCTATGTTGATCAACCAGTTGGTACTGGGTTCAGCTATACTTCTGATAAGCGTGACATCCGGCACACTGAAGATGGTGTCAGTAATGACTTGTATGATTTCTTACAGGTGTGTTTGCTAGTCCTTCGATCCAAGTTGTCTTTTTAGAATTTAATTATTTAGTTATCAATACTGATGCAAAATGATCAAAGAAGTTGTTCGAAGTATGCATTCACAGTGATGCATTACTAAATATGGGACTACAAGGATGCATTCAATAGCCTATTCCTTCCCACTTTTATGGGATATTTTAAAAGGTGAACAACTTTATTAGTAACGGGGCTTGGAGAAAGAATAATAAATCATTAATCTTACTCTGTCAACTTTACTAGGACGTATTCACTCTTCCTAATAAGCGAGGATTTCTCCTTTTTATATTCCGTATAATCATTTCAGTGAGAGGCAGAATAGTTTAGAAGGACTATACAAGCAACCTAATTTTATTATAGAAATTTCTGGATCAATGATTTCGCTACGCAAATTAAAAGGATCCTGTGTTAGAAAAAAGAAATAGATTACAGAATTATAATAACTTTTTTTCCTGAACATTTCAAAAGAGGATCCTACTTCAATGGGAACCTGATGGATTGATATGCCAAATTGAAACAATTGGATGTGTGACCTGGTCCTGTGACATTATTAGACAAGCTATCGGTCCCTCTCCCTCTAGAGCTAATCATTATAAAAAAAGTGAAAGATCTTGTGAAGGCCCTCTGATTTTTTCTTAATAAAGTAAAGAAGACTTCTTGCAATGGGTGACCTTTACCTATCCTTTTGTGCTGACGATTACTCTTGTTTGTGTTTTAAGGCTTTCTTTGCTGAGCATCCTCAATTTGCCAAGAACGACTTCTACATAACAGGTGAATCATATGCTGGGCACTATATTCCTGCTTTTGCTGCAAGGGTCCACCAAGGAAACAAGGCTAAAGAAGGAATTCATATTAACCTAAAGGTATGTATAGTCGTGTCAGCTTGTAATTCAAGTTAAATAGAATTCTAATGGTTAAAATCCCTCGTATCTAATGAAGTAGTTGAACAGGGATTTGCAATCGGCAATGGCCTTACTGATCCAGCTGTACAGTATAAGGCTTACACCGACTATGCACTGGACATGGGAATCATCAAGCAGGCCCAATATGATAGTATCAACAAGATTGTTCCAGTGTGTGAAACAGCTATCAAGCTTTGTGGTAATGTTGCTTGAATAATCTCATGCAGTTCCATCCTTTCTTTTAAACTAGTTTCCTACATTTTGCTGTCTTCTACCCTTCTGTCATTCAGCACTTCCTAGTCTGTTTTGTGTAGTTCTTTTAGAGATCACTGCCCTATTGATCTGTGATCAGTTCTATGTCAACTGCTGCCTTTCCTCTTACCTGATACTGAAATTTCCTAGTACAGGCACACATGGAACGCTCTCTTGCATGGCCTCATATTTTATCTGCAACACCATCTTCAGCAGCATAATGGTTGTGGCTGGTGACACTAATGTAAGGCCATGTGTTCTTTTATCACCCTAGTTTGTGAAATTGTTTCACTTGAGGCTGAGAATGGTCTGTGTGTGGTGCATCTTCAATCAAAGATTGGAAATACATGACACAGTTTTAACACTCATGCCCATCGCCAAAATGAAAAGAAAAAGATACATCGCCATTTACTTACTGGACGCTTTTAGTGCTTTATGCTGTAAGTGGTATCAAAGGATGTGCAAGTGAATCTGGTTAGAAGCATGTCTACAGTTCAAGGCAGATTTTGAAATTTTGATGAATTTCACATTTGGGTTTCTTTGCAGTATTATGACATCAGGAAGAAGTGTGAGGGGAGCCTATGCTATGATTTCTCAAACATGGAGAAGTTCCTGAGCCAGAAATCTGTCAAGGAAGCACTTGGTGTCGGCGACATCGCCTTCGTGTCCTGCAGTCCCACAGTTTATCAGGCCATGCTTGTGGATTGGATGAGGAACCTTGAAGTTGGCATTCCTGCACTTCTCGAGGATGGAATTCAGTTGCTTGTATATGCTGGAGAATATGATCTCATCTGCAACTGGCTTGGTGAGTCCAGCATCCGTTTGGAGCTTCTGCCTTTCCTTTGTAGTGTCTGGTTAGGAAATGTTTTCACGAACTTTGCTCGCCAGGAAATTCGAGATGGGTCCATGCCATGGAATGGTCCGGTCAGAAGAAGTTTGTGGACTCATCTGAAGTTCCCTTTGAAGTTGACGGTGTCGAAGCTGGAGTTCTGAAGAGCCATGGTCCTCTCAGCTTCCTCAAGGTTCTCTCTCTCTCTCTCTATGGTGGTGTTAGAGAGTCGTATAAAATCTTCTAGGATCTCCATATGCATAATCCATTTTAATGACAGGTTCACGACGCGGGTCACATGGTCCCCATGGACCAGCCCAAGGCTTCTCTGGAGATGCTGAGGCGGTGGACTCAGGGCAAGATCTCCGCCACCACTGCTGAAGAAGAGAACTTGGTGGCCGACATGTGATTCTCATCCGGTTTCTCGGAATTCTCTCTAATTATATTCCCGTGCTTGTAAATACGTGCACGCAATGCAAAATGCTCTTTCCAGAGACTGAAAGAACTGCTTATGATATTTGGTACGTGATACACGCGGAGAAGATACTTTGAATCCCCAATATGCAGCCATGCGGTTTCCTGCTTGCTTGCTTTTGTTTTTGTTGGTGACCTGCTGAAGGTAATAATTCCGATGGGGGTGCGGTTGAATAATTTGTATAGATATGATCTTGGACAAGATCGAAAGGCAACATCATCATGCATGGTTCGTCGCGGAAGATGTTGCCCCCTTTTTAAGGAAGACATCATTGAACCTCGCAATCTACTTCCAGACTTAGGTTAGATGGGAACCAGGTAAAACAAAAGAAAGAGCTTGATTAATGCAATCCGATGGATGCGTTGTTCGAGCTTGCTGGGGAGATGTCTAATTCGTATGCATTCTCATAAGAAATTACTTGCGCCTCCTCACCGTTTGGACCAGGTTAAGTTTGTCAAGCCATATTTCTGCCTTTATGAAACCTGGTACGCTCATCAGCAAGAGGAAGTGGAAGCATTAGACCGAGCAGCTGAAAGCTGAAACTATAGACTCTGTGTTCATTGGCAAGAAACTTATATCTGGGTTAAGAACTTTTATCACTGTAAAAACAGTTTTTGTCTTTCTATTTACTGTTCTGACTTAGCAAAACACCTGAAAATGTGGGCCTCATTTTCTCCTACTAAAACAATTTGACTATGATCCAGGCAAAGAAAGATAAGTGTTCCACAAAGTTTGAAGCAACTGGCAGCGCCTACTGATGTAACCCCAAGTTTGGCGTGGCTGGAAACCTTCACATGTGAATTACGGAAAGCAGCTTGCAATTTCTGGAAATTGTATCTGAATTTTCTTTTATTTTCTTCACTATTGCTTAGTAGGTTCTCATTGAACCAAGCATTAAAAACTTGGGAAGCATTCCCGTGGATAGTATTATCTCACGTCTAAATGGAAGAATCCGAAAAGAAAGACTGGCAGGGGAAGACAGACATAACAGACGTACTTTGCTAATTGTGTTTCCCGTCATGGAATTGAGCATTTTTCGATGACTTGAAAGTTTCCAAGAACTGCCTGGCTTTATCCAGCTCTTCTTTCTTCCTTGACTTGTTCCAGCCGTGCTCCGATGCTAAAATCTCAATAACACGGGGCACTGCCCTGCCTGCGGCATCAGTGTCAAGAAAGGCAAGCCTTGATCTCCTTGCAATGAAATCGACAGCGGACTCACAGTATTCGTATCTCGCACAGTATGCGACCTCAGCCTCCAGGACAGGGTACCCATGGGCAAGCCGCTTGCCCAATCCTTCATCCTGGCAAGCAAAGGGAAAAGGTAAGAGGCAAACTTCATCAGAAATGGAATAAAAATTCGCATAGAAATCTCAAAGAATCAAAGTTTCTCTGAGTGATAAGCCTCAGGCGCCCCAAAGTTATCCTTCTTGTCGTCCTGAGGAAATGGGTTAAAAAAATCGAGGATAATGGCAAACTGGAATATTAAGAATAAGGTCTTTTTGCTGAGCAATTCAATGCATTACTTTGTGGGGGTGGGGGAGAAGAGAAGCAGAAACCTAGAAAAAGTTTCCCGGTTCTGCAAAATCAACTGAAGTCAATAGTCTAGTTGGATGTCACCATCTCTCTATGGTCACATCTTTTTGTGCTCAAAGTCGGCATTTTTCCTTCAGCCACATAAGAATCCAATGCATCACCTGCGAATGAAGATTCATAAAAGGGCAAAAGAAGAACCTGAGCAATAGCTGCAACTCTTTCAGCATGAGTTCCATATGCATGGGATAAATGCTTTGCAGTAGCAGTGTCCATTGCCCCAGGAACAACTTTACCGCCATATGTCCTCTTCATACGTACATATTGCTGGGCGAGGACTGTAAAATGTGCAGGTTCCCATCCTTCTCCACCAACGAGTCTTAGATTGTTAGTAAGGCATTCATTAGCTGGCTTCAGTCTTCCTGATCGGATAGCAGCATCAACAGCATCCTCTGCCATGCTGAAAATCATTATGTCAATTCCATATCTGTACCTATTCACTAATAAGTAACAGCATTTACCAGCTTCTTTCTCTGAGATTACATGTGAGATAGCCAAGAGAATTCACAATCCAAATCTCATTCGTATGAAATATTACAAAGATGAACCTTGAAATAGGAATAATACCTTCTATACGTAGTCCATTTTCCTCCGGTTATAGTGACCAACCCAGGAAAATCTTCTAATACAACATGATCTCTTGATATGCTCTCGGTGTTCTTCGCTGAAGGATCCATTGCCAATGGGCGAATACCACTCCAAGCAGATAGGACATCTGTCCGCCTCACCTATAGCACCCAAATTCACTAACATCTATATCACAATAAAATCAGAAAGCATAGGGAGCAAGAAAATGTGTAAAAACTGAACAGACTGAATGAAGTATCAACCTTGATATTCAGGTAATCACATATAGCATCCAGAATAAATTGGATCTCATCTTCATGAGGTTCAGGTAGCATTGTGATGGTTGTATTAGAATCTGTAGTGCCAGCAACTGTTCGCCCCAACCATGGTAACATGAAAACAACTCGTCCATCCTTAGTTTTAGGAACAATCAAGCCCATTCCTTCAGGAGAATAATAGTCGGGAAGAACGATATGTACACCACTGCTCGGACAGATTATTGGCTGCAGATTGTCATTGGCCATCTTCCTCACAGAATCACAAAATGGACCAGCAGCATTTACAATGACTTTTGCATAAGCGTCAAACCGCTTGCCTGGCATAGATGTGATTTATTCATTTAATTCTAATGAGACAATAAAAGAGCAAGATTCATTGTCAATAAATTTATCCTTGAACCATATCTGAACCATAAAGGGAAAAAAATCATCTTTCTGAAAAAATTTGATATTCCCTGAATCTTGTCCACTGAGTAGTTCTATTATCAGAAAATGGAAAGGACTGTGGCTCAAAAAGCAAAATTGAAGAAAGCTTTCGAATCCACACATCTCACAGAGAGAGTAAGAGGTCATTAATAAAAACTTTGACAATTGCAGGTCAAAATCTAATTCTGCTGTCGCATCTTCCTGTGCTGTCATTAACAAGAAGATGTCACAGACAGAATGGAATCCATATCAGGTACCTGATACATTGTCCCGGATGCGTGCACCAATTATCCGACCACTAGCTTCATCTTTAATGAGTGATAGCACTTCTGCATGATTAAGTACTGCTGCACCAGCAAGTGCAGCAGAACATGCCAAGCCAACATTAAGACGTGAATCATTCATCTGTCCATCATAGTACACCACGGTGCCTTTTAGCACTCGATCTTTGCCTTTCTTTGCCAGGGTTGGGAAGAGCTCCAGGGATTCTTGCGAAGAATAATATCTAGACAAGTGTAGAAGGCGCCGTCCTGCGACCAAGTCGTACATTTTCAAGCCCATCCAGTAGTATAGCACCTCGAACCAGTTAAAACATGGTGTCATGCAGGGTAAAGCATGACAGAGGTGTGGGGCGTTTTCTATGACCTGCTTTCGCTCCTCCAGTGCATGGAATACCAGCTTAAGTTGTCCATAATCAAGATTGAAGACGGCCTTTTCCAGATAACGTACTCCTGGAAAACCAAGTTCACAAGCGTGGATAGTAGAACAGGAATACAAATATAAACAGATAACAAGACAAGAATTACAGTTTTATGTAGTGCAATGTGTTGTGCATCAATCTAATGAGTATCTAAACTGTTAGAGCACCATGAGACTAGTTTACAATCATCTAACATGAGACTAGTTTGTGGAGTGCAATGTGTTGTGCATCTATGTTGTCGAGAGTATCTCAACAACCATCTATGGATATAGGCTCGATCTAAACTGTTAGCCCAACATGACACTAGTTGACATCTTAGAGCAAGCAGACAAAATCAACCAGCACACTGAGACAAGAAAACAGTAAAGTGGTCTGCAGAAGAAAAAAAGATGTAGAAAACCATCTTCTAATTTCCTCACAAACATAGACAGGCAAATAACCAGCCAAAAAACAGGAAGAAGGCAGGGATATTGAACAAAAGCATCCCCTTTAGCCAAATTTACAGACAAGTGCCAATCAAAATATAGCTACTACAAAAGTGACATCGTAGAACAATCAAAATGCAAGAATTACGACTAATGACAGCAGAAATAGATAAATTTATCATCCTTTCTGCGTCCTTTACATCATTGTAATAAGAGGTGAAGGTTTTATATATATATCTCCACTAAGCATGAATGACTACAATAACTCAGTTCAAAAGGAGCAATCTTGGAGACCCCATCATCAGAAAGAAAGACAGCATTTATAAATTGGTGCATCCTCGGGCTTAAAGAGCACCCATATCATCATTGAGTGCCACAATCAGAGCAAAGGAGAAGGGAGGGAATGATTGTTAAGGGGTGACATAACACTTCATAATTCTTGTTTGGACAATATTATGAGGGAGGAAAGACCGTGAGACTTCAAAAAAAATCAATAAAACTTTCAAAAAAAACAAAAGAAACAGTCTTTAATGGAGAACCACTGGTCTGAAGCTTAAAATCCAGTGATCTCGGAGGCGAACAACACGAAATCCAGCATAATTAGAATGCAAGACATAAGAAATAAGGTGAGAGATTCAAATTCCTACCTCCATGAATCAGCTTTGTCGACCTAGAGGACGTGCCAGATGAGAAATCCTCCCTCTCCACAAGGCCAACGCGGAAACCGCGGGTAACGGCGTCGAGAGCCACGCCACAGCCTGTGGCTCCGCCGCCGATCACTAGAATGTCGAGCGGGTCGTCGGAGCTTGCGCCTGCCAGAGCCGCTCCCTGGACAGCTCGCGGCGGGACGGTGGCGCTAGGATCGCCGATCCTCCGCCGGATGGACTCGAGGGCAGGCCCGCCCCCGCGATCGTTGGATGAGACAGCAGGGGTGAGGGAGGTGCAAGCGGTGGCGGCAGCAGCGGCAGTGGCGATTGCCGCAAGGCGGCGGAGTCGGATGCCGGTGGCCATATTCTCGGACGGAGAGCGATGGCGTAACGGTGGCCGAGTAAATAATTCAGTTATGGGAAGCGGGGGGTTGCGTTGGGATTACAAATTTGGCGGATCTTCGTGAAATTACTTGAGTAGCCCTGGTTACTGTTCTAGGACATTTCTGCCTTGTCCCTCAGTTAATGCTGTCTGGAGGGACAAAATATGTACTTACTCTAGTCCAACACTGATTACAGTTCTAAACATTCTTAATTACTGTCATTTAAAAGCCTAATAATTATAATTAATTTAACTTGAGTCGAAAAGATTTATTATATGTAAAATTTTCTTAAATTAAATTTTTTTATTTATAAGAGTCGAACCCAAATTAATAGGCACTATTTTCTTGAATTATATTAGATTTCTTGACTCAATTGCATTGAATGAATTAGTATTAGTACTGATTATTCAATTCGTCTGTATACACGCATTTGGACATGAATAGTTGAACATTACGTAATAAGGTGGTGTGATATCTTTTGCAGCTATCACCATTGCCGCTAAAATTGTCTCATCAATTTTTTATATACATTTTTCTGTTCTGATTTATCAGTATTTGAAACTAATTGATCAGACTAATTCAATTTGAGTCGAGCGGTTCGATATCTCTTACCTCTTAAGTAAGATCTCGGATTCAAGTCCGATGAATAAAAGAAGTTCATGTTGGAAGAGTTAGACATTATCACCAAACCAGTCTGTCTCGAATTTAAATTAGTCAAAGCCGGTGGTACGTATCGAAAAAAATGTAAATATTGGTAATGTGCAAACTTTAGGGTGCAGCTGGTCAAGGAACAGTCTTCAGGGATCAAAATGTAAATTTGCCAATTTCCTGCAATCTGATGAGTTCGCCGAGAGGTTAGAGTTTCCGAATCGGCTTCTTCTTGTTCTTCCTCCTGCCGAATCCTCGCCATGAAGTGGGAGAAATTACTGTCGATCCCGATCTTCGCGGTGTTGCTGATGATGGGTTTAGTGTATTATGTAACGGTGTTCTTCTTCATCGCCGATTGGGTCGGGCTGCAGAGCTCAGCAGGGTCCTTGAATGCCATCATCTTCACATCCTTGATCTGCTACTGCCTCTTCTCTTTCTTCGTCTGCGCCCTCACCGATCCGGGTCGCGTGCCTTCCTCGTACGTTCCCGATGTGGAGGACAGCGAGGTCTCGGATCAAGAGTCCAGGCGACCTGTGAGTCTTGAATTCGTTTCTTTTTCTCCGTCGAAGTTAAAGGGAGCTGCTTGATGGGTCTTCTCGGCTGATCTCATCAATGTACCGAATAACGGTTTGAGTTCCGATGATGAGAATTGTTCTGAGCTGGACTTTTGCGTTGAATCACGAAGTTTGTGGCAAATCTACTTTTTTGGATAAATCGGTCTATTTGGTTAGATGTTTGAGGAAATGGTAATGATGCCGACAAGCCAATTATTGTTTATATGTTTGAGGAAGTTGAAAGCTTGAAATTTTCAATTGTTGAAATTCATTTTCTTGTTTTTGGCTGAGTGTGTTGAAATTGATTTCTTTTTTTGGGATGTTGGACTAATGTTTGACTAGGGAAGTATGGTATTGAGCTTTAAGGTCTCCAGGATTGAGCCTGAGCTCATTGTTTGGCGACGATTTTACTAGTTTCGGATTAGTCATCCAATTGAAATTCGGACTTATCTTGCTCCCTTGATGCATCAGTGAATTTGAACTATCTACCAGCAATTCAATAAGTCATTAGGGATCTGTATAGTTAGCATTGGATGAAGGAGCAACACAACACTAAGCAATTTGTCATTAATTTGCCATGAAACAGCCTTGTGAGACTCTGCCAATTTTTCGTGATAGGTTATGCCACAAAAGAAATGTGAGACTTGCTCCAACTACAAGCCTCCAAGGTGCCATCATTGTCGGGTTTGCAGAAGGTGTGTCCTGAAAATGGTAAGAGCAGTTTTCTGCATAATTCTTCCTGGCATGATTCGGCTCATCAACAGTCTTCTGTTTTTCATTTTGCACAAATTACCGTCGGGCACTCCTGAACCTCAGTAGCAACCTTGTCGTAGGATCACCATTGTGTATGGACAAACAACTGTGTCGGTTATCGGAACTACAAGGCTTTCTTCATTCTTGTGCTATCTGCTACTCTGGGAAGCATATATTCTCTGGTATGTTTTGCGAATCATGTTGATCGTTACAGTGTGGACGAGAAGCTTCAAATCTTCATCGATCTTTCTGCTTGCGTAGGTGATTATACTTGCCTCTGCGTTCCAAAAGGACTGGGAATCTACAGGTCATGTTTCCCTCAAGGTCTTCTATGTAAGTCAATGCTGCACTTTGAAGATTTCTCCTGCACATCATAGTCAAGGAACTTGGACTCCACTGAACAGATAGAACGTCATAGTCAAGGAACATTGTACATTAATTTCTCATGACTCTGTTCCATACCCTTTTCTACTTTAAATTGTGGGGGGGGGGGGGGGGGGGGGGGGGGGGGCGGGCGATGGGATTTAGAATGAAGCCTTTCACTTAAAGATCGATATTTCAGGTCCTATGCAGCATTAACGTGGCAGGCCTGAGTGTAATACTAGGTAGTTTACTGGGTCGTCACATCTACCTCTTGTCTCATAACATGACAACAATAGAAGTAAGCCTCCTATCTCAACCTCTTCCTTTATGCATCTTCTTTGGCTCTTGTCTTTCCCAAGTATGTGATTTGATTATGCCTCTGTGATTGTTCTTAGTCTTATGAAGTGAAAAGAGGAGCGTGGTTGGCTCAGAAATCTGGGCAGAGATATCGTCACCCATTTGACGTTGGTTTCTACAAGAACATAACACTGGTATAACTCTCTCCCTCTCGCAAACACCTAGTGCCTGACTGAAATGTGCCGGCAAACATAAAATCTAGTCTTCCTTTTGGGGCAGGTCTTAGGTCCAAACATGCTGAAATGGTTATGGCCAACAGCAGTGGGCCATCTCAAAGACGGGACCTCATTCCGCGTGACTCCCGACTCCTCGTAGAAACTGTTCATACTTCACACCCTGTGTTTACACAATCAAGAAATGATGCTATTCGGTTCCATTCTCCAGTTGATTCTTTGAAGGAAGTCCGAGTAGAATACGGGTCGGCTTCTGTATACAATGACCTGCACCAGAGCCGCACACTAGAATGTGAAGATCATCTCCCTTGGGAGAAGACCAGAAGCAACAATCACTTGCTTAGAATGCTCAAACAAGTTGAAGTTGAGGTGCAGACGTCTTTGTTACCAGTGTCTGGACTTTGGGAAAAACTCAGTTGCCTTTGGAATGTATTTATCCCCTTCATATCTTTGTGGATAATGTCTGTTTATGTTCACCTAAGACGGGAAACACTTCACGAGAATAGCTTTGTGATGAGTGTTTGATTCGCTCGTCTGTATTGTTTTTCTTATGAGTGAACCAGCTAATGCGGATACAGGTGCAGTTGTTTGTAAATAGCGTAATACAAGGGAGCTATCCAGTACGTAATGTTCGAACTTTTATATTTAAGTGTAAATATATCAGACGAACTGGACAAACAGTATTAATATTAATTTTATTAATGTAACACCAGTAAAGACCTAGTATTTTTATCAGTCTAAAATGCTGGTGTCCGCTCAAACCGAGCTCGAAAGTCCCTCTAACATTTCCCGCTTTTTGTAGTTTGTGCTTAGCTTGTGCTTAGCTTATGCATGAGAATACCGGTCAGCAATCGAAGCCTGAGTTGCGGCAAGGCGCCTCTATCGCAAGTAAGCCTGAGTTGCGAGAAGGGGCCCCTATCGCAAGTAAGCTTTCATGGCCTTTCATGGCATAGAACCTCTCTCTCGTGGCGTTTCCGGAGCTCAACCTCCACTCATCTCGATGTACCTTCCAGCCGCTGCAGCCAGCTGCCACCAAACAGTAAAATAAATTGTAACCCCAGATCTGTAGGCTAGTTTTACCAGGACGCCGCCGTAAGGGCCCAATGCTTAATTAGGTTTTGGTTGGGTGCGCCAGGCCCGGGCTATAGTGCAACGCCTGGGCGACGCGCGAGGGCCCCAGCAGCAAGCTACCGTGTTGGGCCCCCCCATATAAAAATTAATTTAATATCATGTGAGCCAATGACCCACGTATCAGATATTAAACTGATAAGAACAGATACTACACTTGATCTTAGCCAAAAGGCCGAGAAAGGTATAAGTTATCTGAACAGCCAGGCCCATCTTTTATATCTCCTTCAGCTTCTGCCTGTGGTCTTGAGTTTTCGATGTGGGATCGACCGAAGCGATGTTGTGGCCTGCTTTGGCATTCGAATGAATGCTTTTTTTTAACTTTAATTAGATTATATTTGGTATGCTTAAATCGAATGGAAAGGGTGCCTTGGGGTTGAATAAGGTTTCGGTAGCACTTAGATCCTGCTGAAACACTTGATCCTGCATGAACTCTATCTGCCAGCACGAGCGGAGATCAGTTTAAAGCAAAATAAAGATCAATAACTAGACACATCCCGGGAGGTGGTCGATGAAGTCCAGGTTGTTGAAACCAGACCCTGAACGAAAAAGGGTCGATCGATCTGAAGAGCAAGATAAGACCTGCAGAACACAGACAGAGACAGACATCCAGCCAAGACAGGCGCGGAGGCAAGGGCTCGGGAAAAGAACAATGGAGTGAGGGAGAGGGAGAGAACAGGGAAGAATGGAGCCATGATTGTTCATACTTGCAGGCTGTGATGCAGCAACAGGGTGATTGAGTTGAAGTGATGAATCAGAGCAGAAATATTCCAACTCTTTTCCCCCCACAGTGTCTGATCTGAATCTGGCAAGCTGCAGCTCTGACTCGAAGGGAAGATTGGATCTAATTTATCCCACGGGGTTAAAAATTAAAGTGCTCTAATACTTCCATTTCCAAGCCCTGATAAAATCTGAGGGAGAGTTATGGAGATGCAGTGATGGATTTAGGGGGCGCGGGCGGCGACCACTTCCCTGAACTCGGAGAACTCCATGAGATTATATGTAAATTTTATTTGATTTTATCATATTTTTATTGAACAATAGATTGTTTGCCTCATGAATTCTTTGTATTACTTCTCCATAGAGTTTCGCCCGTTGTACAAGCTTTCTAGATCCGTCCATGTGGAGACAGCCGCGTTCCATCCCTAATTCGTCCCTAAATTGTCTCTGAGAAGCGGACCTGTTGGTAAGCTGCCAACATGCGATACGTCCGGTTCAGGATTAATGACGGGTCTCATGTCGTATAATATACTATCCGGTAGATTAGTCGGTTGTTACGGCATAAGACACCATCGATATAAAAAAAAAAAAAAAAAAAACCATCCCTTAATTTGTCTCTGGTTGTGTGAAAGATTCTTGCATGACCTTAGCTCATCACGTTATCCGTAAATTTCACTAATGAATGTTTAACACATCATCATTAAGCACCACATAATATTTTTTTATTCATTAATAATATTTATTTTTTAATCATAATTTAAAATACTTACTTACATATCGTACGTTCATTTATTAAATTCAACATGTAATCCATGAGTTATACTCATCTAAGAATCTTCCCTGGTTATGGTGATCGATACCTGCATCATTTATGAGAAAGAATGCATCTCTTTGATTTTCATCTCTTTCTTCTATCTCTAATTTCAGTATTTTTCTCCCACTTTCCTGTACAATTTTCATTACATCTAAAATCACTCGACTTTTTTTACATAAAATTTTTACTTGAATTCCATATTTATTTCACTGGACATGTGCTGCAACTAAGAGATTGTTTGATTATTTACAAGCCTTCTTCTTCGCCAATTTTATTAAATAATAAAATTCATAAGTAAAATACGTCGACATTTAGTCTTAATAATTATTAGAAATATTAGATTTTTGGGTACCAATGATACACACCTGACATCTATATTTTGCAGATTCCGCATAGAAGAAAATCTTATTTACTTGTGAAGATTTTGTTTGTACTGACCCAATATGTGGTAAAACTATCCAATATATTTTCTATGCCACTGTAGGTTAACTAAAACAGTTTATCGTCTCTTATCAGATACAAAATTTTGAGTTTTATTAAAAGAGAAATTTTATAACTGTGAGAGTTTCATAAGCTAATTGGTCAATTAGGTTGAACTTAGATTGATGATGGCGAGAAATTTTTAAATGATCTTACCTCACTACGTAACGTGAGAAAACGCTGATCAAAATGTGATAAACAAGTAAATTAGTATTAATTATCTAAACAATTATCATAATTATCACTAATCAGAATAATTTAATTGTTTCTTTTTTATCACGTCATTATAAGATAAGATCATTTAACCGTTTTTATTTTTATTTGTTTTGCTGGTAAACCATTAGATGTCTAGATAACCTGGAGTGTACAATAAGGAAACAAAAAGTGGAGATCGTTCGACGTTTTGCCGCATATTTCCATACTAGGCAAAGGTTTAATGTGACCGACAAATATGATTCATCATTCATCCACTAGTGGACCCAATTCACTTTCCACTTTTGAATCACCCAAATTTCGGCAAAGTGTTTTCCCTTTTCCCTCTTCACCAGATCGGCCACCTGCGACAATCAAAATGAATCAACCCGTCTCATTTCAGTGTCCGGTCTTGGATTCTTGAAAAGGGTTGCCCTTTTTCTTTTGAGTGATTTGATCTTGACCTGAGTAGGGAGGAAAACACAGAGAAAAAGAGCTCGTGGGGTTGGAGGAAAAATGGAGAAATCTGTTTCTGATCAGAGCTTGTACATAGAGAGTGATGGGGAGGACGAGGACATTGAGGTGAAGGCCATTGGAAGGATTGAAGATGATGAGAATGATTCGGATTCTTTATCCTCATCCACAGAAAACGAGAACCGGCACGGGCCCGGTTCTTACACCACCTCTTGGCCTCAGAGTTACAGGTGAGGTACCAGATCTCTGTTCGTCTGTCTTGTCTGCATATGTCGTCTCAGAGTAGTGCGCTGATTCTTGCTTGCAATGGTCATTCATCTTTCCATACTTTCGAGGTGGTTGTGTTTGTTTCCTGGGAGATACAGTGAGAATCTTTCATGGAAGTCGTTTAAGAATGTTCATTTCATGATGATCATTGGAAATCTGAGATATTGCATCGCTGCTGCTTCATCGGCCTTGTCAGTCACGAACAGACAGTTTACAGTTTTCTAGACTCGGTGCCATGAATTTCCCATTGATTTGGTCCCATGAGGAATTCCTATCACTTGGAATGACATAGCGCACTGTCTGCTCCCAAAGTAGTCTTCTGCAGGAACGTAGATTTGTAAACTTCGATTTGCAGCATGTTTTGATCGGTAGTTGTTGTTCGTTTATTGATACTGATAGTTTTACCGGTTGTCTCAGGCAGTCAATCGATCTCTATACAAGCGTGCAGTCGCCGAACATCGGGATTCTGGGGACGCCGACTCTGTCAAGATTAGGGAGCTCGTTCCTTTCATCATCCCTCATTCAAAGGCACACTCCGGAGATATTCTCCTCTTCTATAACTAAGCCCCTCTTACCGGAAACAGAAGAGAAGAGACAAAGACAGCATAGGAGGAGCTCCCACACTCTCCATCCTCCGGTTTCATCCCGGGCTTCGATAAGGAGGGATGAGAAGCAATCCTCGTGGGTCGCTCATGAGCTTCCGATCTCCAGTCACTGCTCATTCGGGCAAGCCGTGTTAAATGGTAAGCTCCCGGCTTGCGAAACAGAACACTGAGTTAACAAAGAACTTGTCTCTAGATCTCGAGAACAGAACTGGATCTGCTCATTATAAATTTTCCACTGTAAGCATTCTATATGACAGTTTCTGTCTGCTCAGTTATGGTTTGTCACTTAAAATACTATGGTGTTTGTTTACTCAATTCAATTATGAAATACCTGACGGTGAGTGAGCAGGGATGAATGTTCTGTGTGGAGTTGGGATCCTCTCGACTCCATATGCCGCCAAAGAAGGAGGATGGCTTGGGATTTCCATTCTGTTACTCTTCGGGTTGCTCTCTCTCTACACAGGCTTACTTCTTCGCCGTTGCTTGGACAGTAGACCTGGCCTCGAGACTTATCCCGACATAGGCCAGGCTGCTTTTGGTACCCTTGGACGGGTTGCTATCTCGGTATCTCAACTCAGTACCTAACATCTTTACTTCCCCATCCATGGCTTTATGTTCTGCCTCCGCAGTTTCTAATCTTTCATTGAATTTTTAGGTGATCCTCTACATCGAACTATACGTAAGTACACCCTGATCCCCTCCCACAAAGAAGCATATTCTTCTGGTATATGTTTCTGGGATGAACTTAATGCCATGCACACAATCTTTGTCCAGGCATCTTGTGTCGAATACATTATCTTGGAGAGTGACACCTTGTCGAGTCTGTTCCCGAATGCACAAATAAACATTTGCGGATTTTTGCTGGATTCCCATCACTTTTTCGCACTAATGACCACCCTCGTCATTCTTCCGACAGTTTGGCTCCGTGATCTTAGTGTTCTCAGTTATATTTCTGGTGAGTTCTTCACATCCTCTGGTTAACATTTTGACCTTCCTAATCTGTGAAGCTTATGGGATTCTTTTTCCTGCTCCTAATCTGTCTTTCAGCCGGAGGAGTTATAGCATCATTCGTGGTGGTTATGTGCCTGTTTTGGGTCGGTTTAATCGACCAAGCCGGTTTCAACAGCAAAGGGACAGTGACTCTCAACCTCGGGACTCTTCCCGTTGCGATTGGACTCTACGGATTTTGCTATTCAGGACATGCTGTGTTCCCGAACATCTACACCTCGATGGCAAAACCAAGCCAGTTCCCCCTAGTCCTACTTACAAGGTTAAGAAACAGATATTTTCCATCTCTAAAACTATCAGAACAAAAATTGGAAATCTTCCCCGACTTTTTGCACGATGATTTCGGTTTTCGGTTGCAGTTTTGGTATCTGCACGCTGCTGTATGTTGGAGTTGCTGTTATGGGGTACCTGATGTTCGGGGAGTCGACTCAGTCTCAGTACACCCTCAACCTGCCACAAGAGTTGACAGCTTCAAAGATTGCCGTGTGGACAACGGTACATAAAACTCTCTTCAAGAATACTCGTCCCTGTTCAGTTTTCTCCTATCTTTGAACACAGTTAACCGAAGGCTGAAGTCTTACTTCATGTTATTTCCCACAGGTTGTGAATCCTTTTACCAAATATCCTTTTTCAGATTGTTCCATAAACCGGTAAGTCGAGAAAGATGGAACAACTCGGCCGACAAAATCACCTTTTCTCGGCTGTTAAGGTAGACAGGATAGTTCAATCATGACCATGAATTGCATAGAACTATGAAGAACAATTGCAGAGTAGACTCTTTTACTTACTGAGTACGACTGTATCCCGGGCAAATTTACGAGATCTTTTCTCCTTAACGTGTGCTACATATGCATTAACCATGTCTCCGGTGGCTCTGAGTCTGGAAGAGCTGATTTCATCAAACCATCTCAACTCTCACATTTACGCGATCACCATCAGAACCGCGCTGGTGATATCCAGCTTGCTCGTGGGCCTCATGATCCCATTTTTCGGTAAGGCTTTTTCTCCGCATTGCATTATTCATCTACAGGCTCATCCTTTGCTGCATGAATATTCGGAACTCAGTGTCATCGAACATACCAATGCCAATTCTGCTACATTATTATCAGATCTTTCAGCCTTTAGTGTATCTTCTTTTCTTGTCCTAGGCCTGGTGATGTCACTCATTGGATCTTTACTGACAATGCTCATCGTAAGTCACGCATTTAGATCGTTTTAAACTTGTAATATGGTCTGCAAGGATCGAACTGACTGAGTCTTTAGGCTATGAACTAACACGAACGAATCCTTCTGCAACTTACTGCAGGCTCTCATACTTCCTTGTGCTTGTTTCCTGAGCATCTTGAGGGGGAAAGTAACTTACTTACAGGTATCTCTTCATAAACCCGACTTCGTTTTCTACCCGGAAAACAACTCGTATGAATTGAACGAATGACCATCGCATCATGTCTGTCGATTGGCCCGCTTGCTGTTCTTCCACGTATCGTTCATACATCCAGTTTTGATATTTCTCTGCAGGGAGCGCTTTGCAGTGCTATTATCGTCATCGGGGTTGTGTCCTCAGCCTTCGGGACGTATTCAGCTCTATCGAAGATCATTGAGAACTTAACGAGCTGAGAACCCCGGAATCTCTCAGAAGCTTTCACAGTTTTTGCTCTCTGTAGAATTTGCTCAATTTTGATAACTTGGTATGGAACTGTTCACAGAAGACAAAAATTTGCCTGCTTAATTACTTTCATCGGCAACAATTAATTAGCAAGTCCTTGTGTACAATCCGAAGTTCTTACCAAACCGAACAACAGAAAGTCTTGTATGTAACGGTGTCACCGTGACAACACTTACGTTACATGGTGATACTAATCAATGTCGCGTTATCTAATTTTATATCCACTCAGTAGCAACAACTTACCGAACGGGGGAACGACCGGGCTGGTCCAGGCCAAACCGGTCATGATTCGGTTCCTTGATTTATTTTAGATTTTTAGTATTTTTAGAACTGGATCGATCAAAGTTTGCTTTGAATTGACTAAATTATATATTTTATTTAAAGCAAATTACATAAATGCCACCTTCCTTGTATTTACAGTTTATCTCCTTCGTCCTTCAAAATCGCTTTGGTCAGAGCTGATTTCGGTCTTGCATGGTTCCGGTTAGGTTTCTCGACCTAATATGATCCGGGCCAGTTCCGGTTTGATAGATCCAATTTTTTGGATCCAAACCTGTAACCATCATTGAGACCACTTCTTCTAGACCAGTTCTGGGTCTCAATCAGACTGGGCTGGTTCCAGATTAAAGCGAGCCCGTTTCGAGCCGAACCAACCTGATTAACAACACTACCAACTAGAACTGCAACTTGATAACTTGTTTCTCAGGCTGTGCGCCCTGATGATGAGCCTGCAGCGTTGGAGCAAACTAACAATCTGAAGAGCTCTGCTGACTGCAGGTGGAGTTCGGCTTATAACTCGGTGTGGACTGTGGAGAGTCCTCTTGAAGAGTAACCACCACATTTGGGCCTTCAATTCTAGTGTAGTCATCCTCATCTTCGCTCACTCACCACAAAGTGCAATGGTATACTAGATATTTGGGGAACCACGTTCAAAACCAGAACATTTAGTAAAGCGATGTGTGACTGAGTCGCCACTGCTGCTGTCTGCTTTTTAACATGGCAAGCATCCTAGTCTTTGCTCAGTCGGATTGATAAAGCTTAATTCAGCATGCTCATGTTCCAAAAGATATGAGTTGTAAAAAAGTTGCCACAGCAATGCCCCGTTGCCGTGTCCATGTAATTCCGATGCCCCGAGAGCGATGCACCGACTCGCATTGGCTTTGATCAGGTCAAATCCCGAATGCACCTTTCTTTTCACAACTCCGCCAGTGCTGTGTGCTGACCTCTCGATTCGCCATCTTTGACATTTTCCAGACCGGGGCCATCAACCATCCAGCCATTCCTCCGAAAGATAATTTCTGGTATCATATATTTATTCCACTGACTAGAACATGACCATATGAGTTCCGCCATCCCACCCAATGAATTATCGGGTTTCGTTACGTTACACTTCCATGCATCTCAGGCTGAGTTCTCTTCCTCCAGTTACCAGAGAATACATCCTTGTATATGAAAACTGTTCAGTTTGTGTAAATTTTAGCAGAAAGAGAGCTTACAAGTGCAGAATTTGCTGCAAACTGTACGACATTTTCACTAGAAATTTCACAGGAGGTTATCAGGTGTTTAAGGTTAATGAACATGACAGTAGAAGAAAGCATTCTCCTCATCATTTCAGAAGGAACTTGATGCAAAAGCTGCAACTGACCTGCACTTCTGCTGCACTGTGTTTCCGATAGCGTAAACATCGGGAAACCTCGAAGTCCATGTGCCATGCTCCTCGAGTCACGGTTCACCTGATGTAACACCATAAAGAATCTTTTGGTACACATGCAAAAGGGAGTAACTCCTTGTTTTCTTTTACACGTTTATTTCCAAATAATATCTCCCATGAATTTGAGGGCTGGGACCCCTCTGATCTCTACATCAACGAGCGGTGCTTTGATCATATTCAACCCTGTGAGCTCGGGATCATTTTGGATCATCTCAAGAGCACGCATCTGATCCTGAGATGTTGAAATGACACATGGATCAGCAAATTCTGGAAATTTTTCAACTACTGGAACCGCTAGAAGTTTGTGCAAACCAGGCACGTATACTTTACCTTTCTTTTCATTGCACAAAACTTGCAGTCTGAAGCTGATGGAGGGAGAATCTGATTGACAATCAGTCTCTTCACAGGAACACTTTCCTTCTTCAAGGATGCGTGTAACCTTGATGATTCGCTAACTGCCATCACCTGCACAGATCAAGCGAATTTCTGTTCATAAACCATTAAAAGAAAATGAAAATGGCTTCTTCTGAAGAAAGATCTCAGGAAGATTCCATTACCGTTGGAATTGTCACTATTACGAATTCCGTCGATTCTGTATCACGGAAAAGTTCACGCACTTTGACCATTCTTTCTCTCAGACGCTCCAACTTGTCAGCCTATTTAATAAACAATAAACAATTTCATCTTAGACATATTCTCATATTGCATAAATAACTTGCAACATTTTCAAGACTTACAGCATTCTGCTGCTTGTTTTCTTCTTGCCCAAACACTGACTTGATAGCAGAGGTTGCAGAATTGATCTTTTGCCTAAGCTGTATGACAGGATACAAAATGTAACCTGAGAAATCAGCTGACTATGGAAGTGAAAGAGGTGAAGCTAATCAACCGATATTCCTACTTACCTTCATTATTTTGCCTATTGATGCATCCAAAAAGTCAGGCAATGACAGGAGCCGCAAAGTGTGACCCTGGGAGAAACTTATCGATTCAAATAAGAAAGTAATCCAGAAAAGAAAATAACAAAGTGGATAATATTTGCACTTACTGTTGGAGCAGTGTCAAACACAATTCGAGTAAACATGCTGTATTCTGGTGATTCAAGAAATTGTATCACCTGAAAAGTTCATAGCCCAAGAATACATAATCAGACTTGCAAAAATATGAAAAAGCCTATGAGTAAATACCTAGATAAAAGGTTGGAACTTGAACTCCTACCTTAGAAATTGCAATGGCTTCATCTAGTCCAGGAGGCGGCGTGTCGAGTAGTTCTCCCAGTTTAAGCTCCCCCAGCTTTGTCAATCAGAAAAGAAATGGAAAATCATTAGATGTTTCCAAAGAGACAGAGAGAGAAGCTGAGGAAAATTAACAAACTTTAACCAACAAAAGTTTATAGTGGCTGGCAACCCAGATTATCATGTGGTGACGGTGGTCTCAAAATGATCTAGACTACCTAGATTTCAAAGTACAAACTACCCAGTCGTAAAAATCTGAAAAGCTTGTAATCATGTCATGCTTAAATATATGACTAAACCTGCCAGATATTGTCAGCTCTTGGAAGATGCCAATGGAACAGAACTAGTAGTAAAATAACTCTATGTTGCCTTAGCAATCCTTAAAAAGGAAATGAACCAGAAGTTGCTAACATAAAATTCTATGTGACTTTTACCTGTTCCACAATCATTCCAAGACCCATACCGTCCATGAAATCCTTGACACCGGTCCCACCGTTCTTCTGACTAGCAGTTCGAAACTCTTCTCTGGCTTTTTCAGGGTTTATCTGTGAAAATTTTAGCAGATTTAGATCACAAGAAAAAATGAATGGTTTCACAAATTAATGCTGCTTGACCTTCACCTCCTTACCTCAAGAGCAAAGAGGGGATAATCAGGCCCTTCAACTTGCACAAGTGTTCCCCCAGTTAAATCCTGTCATGAAATTGAAATGCAAACATGATATTCAGATGGTTAAGCAGTGCTGCAACAAGGAGGTTCTAAAGAGATGCTGAAAGCAAACTAGAAAGTACCGATGGGCGAAACCTGAGCAAAGGAATCGCTCAAGGAGTGAGCAGGGTCAGTAGAAACAACAAGAGTTGGGTGCCCACTATTTGCGAACTTGACAGCAAGGGATGCAGCACAGCTCGTCTTCCCAACTCCACCTTTACCACCGAGAAGGTAATACTTTCGCTGAGTTCCCGATACCATCTCATCAAACCCTGCAACTGATTCTGCTGGAGCTGCCACCGCTCTTACTGTGCAGACGAAAAAGAAAAGTAAGGGCAACGATGATCTTTCATTCGTCCAAATTATTGCTAGCTAAAAGAGCACATCACCCATCAATCACATTCAAATCAGATCGAGATTCAAGAATGGGTAGTCCATCCTCCAGTATATTCTTGTGCGAGGTTTAGGCAGCAACATGCACCTTATATCTTTTTCTTTCTTTTTCTCAGTTTTACAATCAAAGCACGATTCTTTCTCAGTTTGCTTAAGAGGGAACACGGTGAAGTACAGCAATCGACGATCTACCTTTATTCCCATTTCACCAATCTCCATACACTACCATAAAGCTCAATGGGCTTCTCAATTCATTCATGAACACCCCACACTCCACAGTCAAGATTCCAGAACCCAAACCTATAGCTAAGCGGCCTGGACAGACTAACAGACTACTTAAGCAATAACACGACCAACAAGAGGATTTGACGGGATCAGCTAGGAATTCCAGCATAAATAAAAGCAAAACCCGATTGAATTACCTTGAAATGATTGCATCGGAGGCTTCCTCCGGATGGAAATTGAGAGGAGCTTATTGGACAGGGGCGACGGTTTGAAGCATTGCGGCGCGTAAGACAGAAAACCCATGGATTCAATGGAAGTCCTGGGGATGAACCTGTGAGGAGACGGGGAAGAGATAGTCGGAGCCACCGCCATCTTCCTGCTTCCTTTCTGCTACAACGGACGGAGGAACAGAGAAGTGTTCTCCGGGATGACGTTCTTTTACATTTCTTGAGAGGGGAGCAGTTGCCGAAGGCAAGGCAATGCAATAACCGACCCGACCCGATACGGTGGCCCGTAATGTTGCTCTGTCACACTCCTCTGAACTAGGGCGGGTACAGCTCGACCCGAAATATTAAAAAATATTTTTAAAAATATAATTTAAATGAATAATATGAAAACTAAAACATTTTATATTTTAAAAAATTAAAATTTATATAATTTCAACCACATGGAATAGTTGTCATCTAATTAATTAAGGTAAAAGCACATATAATTTAAGTTCATAAATAATATTGCAACACAAGTTGGAACAAGTTCGAAGATAGAACGAAACCCGACCCGTAAATGGACTGGGTGGAGCCAAAATTATCAACCCTACTGTCAATTTTCCTCCTGGATGAATAGAAAGTTCTTTATTTTTCCTTTGTTTTGATCTATTTGGGAAAAAATTTTTAGGAGAGGTTTGTTTGGAGTAATGTTAGATTATAGAGAAAGTTTTTATTTTACATAAATGTATATTGTAATATGAAATTGTTATATTTGATAAATGTTTTAAACCGTTGAGAGAATTATTAGAAATATAATATTATAATATTTAATATGATAAGTAGTAAATATAATTTTATAAAATTATCCTCTTTTCGTTTTCCTTTCCCTTTCCATTCCTTTTATTGTCTTTTATTGGACAAAGTTGGTAAAGTGATGGTTTTCTTCTTGGAATCTAATTTTTGCAGGTTTCATGCTCTGCAATTTCATTTCCGGGTCCAGGCTTTGGACCCGGTAAAAATTGAGAATCCTACGAAAGTTAAATTGAGTCACATTTTCCCCTCAAAACAGTGTAAAAATATGTTATGTTTCAAATTTTACAGTGAAACAAACACCACTTTAGGATTTACATGACGTCAAATATGCCATACCTGATCTTATGGTTTGGCAGGGATCGTAAGGAAAGAAATATTAAACAAATCTGTGAGCCAAATTTTTATTATTTTTTAACATTTCTACTCACCATTAGATGAAGGGCTGAAAAATGATTGTTAAAACAGTTTCATGAATGTTTGGTATCCTCATCCGACCGTAGAAAGGGATACTAGCATGGAACGGTAGAATTTTCCAACATCCCTCCCCCTCACCTGATGGACGAGTCTTGAACAATCTCATGCATGGAATCGTGGAATTTTCCCACAAGTTATCCTCCCTAGGACTCGGGTCGAAAATCATGCATCTTATATTGTCAGATCTTACAATAATACCTGTGAAAACAAACAATACGCCTACCATTTCCCTACGCAGGATACATCCCGTGCATATCTTCGCCCGCAAATCAGTTCACTGATCGTCGATTCATCACTCCACCACGCCTGTGGCTTGAGCAGCAGCTGATCTATGTGGCCTATAATCAACTTCTATTTCCAGCTAGTTCTTCTAATGTCAGATTCAGAGTATCCACCGAGCCCTTCTTGACCTCCTCCCCACGAGCTGCGAGGAAATCCTCGATGCTCCCAGGCTCCCCGAACCACCCGAGCCGATCGGCTATAAGGTGGAGGTTGTTACACCCGCCACACCGGACCACAACCACACCTTTCTCATACGACTCCCGACAGGCTGTCTTCACCGACCTCGTCTCACAGACCTTGCAGGTGAAGACCATGGCGAGGTCATGCCTCGAGGATGTCTTCAGGTTGGGCATTGCCGAGAACTTGATTTCAGGACTCTGATTATCACTCAGACTGGTGGGAGCAACGGCGTCTTGCGGATCATGAGAGTTGCCGGTGGTTTCCTTGATGGGCTCCGTCAGTGTTTGTAATCCTCTGCTAGGGAAGACACTGCCACTGCACAATGCATTCACCGATCGAAGAAGGTCCTGAGAAGAGGTCTCTGCAGCTGCAAAGGTTACAATGAAATTAATGCCACAATTAGGTAGAGGCTTCAGTTTATAGACCAAATGACTACAGAAAACGGATTCGGGAATAACACTCTTATCATAACAGTTCTTGGCATCCAATTCCAAACTTTTCTTCGGCATAACAGACACAAAACGCTCTGATGTTCATGGCCAAAAGATCGTAATACAGTGCCTCACAAAGAACTCTGTCAGCTTATACGAGTGGAATATGTTTCCAATAGGATTTCTTCAAAAGTTTGGCAGTCATTGCATACTAAAGAATGCCCATGTCACTGCTTTCTTATCCTTCATGTTCTTACTCCCTTCTGTAAGCAGAGTATTGTATCCCAGAAGAAGATTCAATGAAGATGAAACCAGCACTGCTACACAGAAAAGCTGGCAAGCGTCTTCAAAATAACGATCATAACAAGTAATTCAGCAGACACCTAATGATTTTGGGAAAAGCCCCTCCTTCCTGCCCTCCTACACAATCTCGAGAGTTTGGTTTCAGTGACAATGTTGCATCCAGGTTCTTCACCTAACCCTAATTTCTCTCGCCAAAGAGGAACTGCTATCGTGATTCAACTGAAGATCGGGTTGCTCGCCGTTAATTACACTCGAAGGAAGTCTCTAATTTGCCAGAAAGATTTGTAATTTTCTCTTCCTCCACCACTCGTCACAGCCATATTGTGAAGAAAAAGATGGAGAAATCTAGAGATTGGAAGACCAATGATTTCAAGAAGAATGACGAGCTGTAAATCAATCGTACAGAACAGTCGACCCCTTTCAGGAGATTGGAACCCAGTTGCAATTACTGTTTCCCGCAGCTTTGACAGAGAAAGAGCGGGCAGAGCAGAAACTAGAAAGGACAGAGCCCTAAATCGAGTTGTCTGCTAACCTCTGTGAACAGAACTGGTAGTATTGGAGGGGACGAACAGGGAGAGGATTCGTCTCTGAAGCATACGAGCCGCCGCCATTGACGGAAGAGGAAGGCCACCTTCGGGAGTTCTCTGCAACCAACAGGACGGAAGCGGGGAAATGTCCGAATGGCGAGAGAGAGAAAACAGTTTCAATTTTCGATCTTACGCGGAAACACGTTTCCCTCTTTCAATTTTATTTTTCTTTTATTTAGATTAGTTGCGGATCCTACTGATTTAAGTTCCAACAATTAGCTCTAATGAAGCTAAATCAAATTCAAATATTCTGAGAAAAAAAGACGTCGAATCACTTTAATCGATCTATTAGACTGCTCCTTTGAGGATAAATTATAGATTTTCTCTATTAACAACAGTCAAACTAAATCATCATTTAAAAAAAAAAAGATTGCGAAATCATTTCACATTTTTCTTTCGAGCTCGGATAAGGGACAGGTAACTACAAGGCTAGATTTTCCTTCCATCTTCGGGCTATAATTATAACACTTATGACCTTTTCTTCTGTACTTGGATTACTAATCACGTGTGAGACATTTCTTTTGATCTCGAGTTTTTTTTAGCAACGAATTTCACACTTGGACCCGACTCCGATGCCAATGTAAAATCTCAATGGTACTTATCAGTGGTTGGACTCGTGTCAGTTTTAAACTCTAAACTTATGCAGAGTGATACTCAATTCTCTTATATTTCAATATTTCTTTTATCTATTGTTTGATATAACATCCAATTCTCAAAAATTCAGTTTGAATTTCTCCAAACAAAGCCATCCAAAAAAGGTCCGTCAATGCTATGTTATGAGAATATATCCATGACTTTTCATATGCGATCCTTTTAATTTTTTATTTAATAATTATTTAGAGAATTAATTCATTTTAATTAATTAATATTAACTCTCTCAAGTGAATTTTTTTATCTGTAAAATTCGAATTAAAATATTATTTATTAAAAAATATATCATACCATTTTAATTAATTTGCTTTTCCCTTAACGTCAATACTTGGAAAACAATAAAAATCCTGTCTTTTCGACGGTTAACCATCGGAAAGGGATACTCAGGAGTCAAGAAATATGTCGTTGGGTCGGAATTTTGCGACCAAACAATTCTTCTCCTGCATCAGTGAAGACTCAAAGCCAAGAATCCACCGGGAAATTGAGTTGGATGTACGAAATTCGAAGGGTATATACCATGCACCTCACTAAACCCGTCCACGCTCAAAGGTAAAGGGGTCCCTTCACCCTTGGCCACCCAATGGAGAGTGGAAGCCGTGGCATCTGGGCCGAAAAAAGAGGGTGAATTGTGAAAAGACAGAACGGCAATCTCGTCATTCGTAAGGTTGTCTTCCTCTCGGCTGTCCCAGAATGGCCAACAAATCGGCAGATGGCCCTAAAAGGAGGAAGTTAAAAGCCGGGAGAGGAGAACACAGACAGAAAAAACAAATTTCCATTTGCATTCATTCGTATTAGGTTGAGTAGGAAGAGAATCGATTCTCTGATCCCTCTGAGGGATCAGAGGATCGTTCCATTTTCCTTTTTCTTTCCCTTTTTTCCTGTTTAATTTTACGGTTCCTGTGTCGACGAGTTCTTAGCTTCAAAGAGAAAAAACAAGAAATTTAAGGAGAAGGAAGAGGAATTTGATGGGCTGGACGAGAAGGAGGAGAAGCTTTCTTTGAGGTGGGGAAAGCAGAGATTTTTATCAGATGGGTGATTCCAAAGTGGAGTCGAAAATGGAGGGTTGGCTCTATCTCATCCGCTCGAGCCGGTTCGGGCATCAGTACTCTCGCAAGCGATATTTCGTCCTCAAGGATAGCTTCCTCAAGAGCTTCAAGATCCTCCCTGTCAGCGACGAAGAGGTACATTCACCAACACCGTTCTTCTCTTACTTTACCATGTTATGTTTCTGTTTTTCTTCGCAGAATTTGAACTTTTTGTCTCTGTTGTCCAGTCAATGTGTCGGAAAATCGTTGGGTCCTCTTACGATTAAGTTCCAGAAGTCTTGAAAATCCAAAAATGTTCCTCCTGCATTGAGGAATGAATTGTGCAAAAGATGCAGTTGATTTGTTGTGAGCGACTGTTTTGTTGTCGACTGTATTTTTCTGACATCAAATAGTTTGTTGTCGACAACATGATGACAGCCATACAAACTGCACCATCCCTCAACTGCAGAGAGATCCCGAATTAAAAATCAGTTGTGCGACTATTGGCATGTCAGGCAATGGCTTTTTATTTGGTGGGTCCCAAAAAGTGTTCCATGGTGTCGAGACTATATGTTTATTTAAATCATTTCTTGAAGAAGCTATTGAGTGGAGATTTTATTTATGTCTCTCATTGAAAGAACTTAAATAGTTTTATGTTTTTCATTGTTGATCACAATTAGGTTCCCAATTTGTAGGTATGGAGAAACTCAGTTAACAAAATCTTAAGTAGTTGATGGGAGAGTAGAGTTCCGATTTCTGAAGGGAGTAGCTGACTAGCTGTTGACTTATTTTCAGAAAATTGTTAGCTGAAATATCGTAGAATTCTTTTCCTCGAGAAGGAAAGTATATTTTCTTTGTATGAAAGGTTGAGTACGACAGGAGCTTCTTATGCATAAACTTCTTATTGCTGAGCTTATATTCCTTATCTGAAGGTTGAAATCTATAAGAGAGACGGCAGAGTGAGTGGTTCTGAGAAATTTTTGTCCATATTTTGCTTCAGTAACCTACATGCGAAGGGGGAAAAAACTTGTCACTTAAATCCTCAATTCAAAGTTCCTGCAAAGTTTTCGCGTTTTAATCCCATTTGGTTAAGTTTGGTTGGAAACTGACAAGAGATTGGGCACTCTTTTGTAGCTTTAATGTCTTCAACTTACGAAGTGTAAATTAGTCTCCATCTCTCTAAAGAGAATCTTCCATCTCTTCAGGACCCCATTCGAAGTGCTGTCATTGACTCATGTATACGGGTTACAGACAATGGAAGAGAATGCATTCAACGAAAAGTATGATGATTACCGTTACCTCTTTGTTCCTTTTTTGAAGTTCAAGATAAACAACTCTGATTAGATTTAACTTGCAGGTGTTCTTTAATTTTAGCCTTTATAATACATCTAATCACAATGATCAGCTCAAGGTGCGGGGAGAAATTCTCAGTGGAACTCAAACATATTAAATTTTCTCTAAGTTGGCAAATTTTAATTCAAAATGTACTTGTCAGTTGGGAGCAAGCAGTCCCGAAGAAGCAGCGAGATGGATTCGCTCCTTGCAGGAGGCAGCATCTAAGGTTTGCTATTATTAGCATGTCTGATATTTCTAGTGGCGTTCAGATGCACTAGAAGTAAAGCCTGATTTTTCACAACATTGTTCAGGAACCAAATCCTATGATGGACTTTGTTTCTTGTTC
Organism: Lagerstroemia speciosa; assembly: GCA_037672795.1. Taxonomy (NCBI): domain Eukaryota; kingdom Viridiplantae; phylum Streptophyta; class Magnoliopsida; order Myrtales; family Lythraceae; genus Lagerstroemia; species Lagerstroemia speciosa. The sequence goes on along the minus strand of CM075288.1, from coordinate 13,396,150 downwards.
TAAGAGGAGATGGCCATATTTCAGGTACACAAGTCACATCTAGAATCATTCTCTCGTTTTTTTTTCTATGTCCTTTTATAGCATAAAGCATCAGCTTGTTAAATAGGGAGGACCCTGTTTACCTTTCTCCGATATTAATCCCACTGTCTTCCTCTCTTGCCCTTGACAGAATCTGTACCTCTTCAAAAAAGCATGACCACAAGTTCTCTATGGACTGGACATTGCTCTCTTCGATGCATACAGAAGGAAGGACCCCTGATGTTATTGCTCCTTCTCCATGGAAGATATTTGGCTGTCAAAATGGTGAGATTTGAATTTTTGTTAAATGAACAGCCACATATCCATCAAATAAATTAAAGCGTTCAAATCAATTAGGAACGATCTTTCCGAAAATTTCACATGGATTCAGACTCCTGGTTTTAATATCCATGATCATGCAAATTTTCCCCGATAGATGAGTCTATCCATTGTGCCTTTACTCACTATTTCATTCCACAACTACAGGAGAACTCCCATTATTATGCATTCATATGATAAGCCTTTTGAGCAGTTACAGTGATCTCTTAAATTTCCCACTTCTTTCCTTCCTTCTTTTTCTTTCATTTCCTTTTCTTCTTCCCCTTAAAGTGATGTGACTGCCCGCATGCTAATGGTAATACATTTATGCATATCAAAGGGCTTCGGCTTTTTAAAGAATCGAAAGACTGGGATTCAGGGAGAAGGGTAAGTCTGCTTCCACACTTCTGATAATTTTCTGGTAAATTTATCCTTTTTCATGATTATGATATAACTGATGCTGTTGCCAACAATCTTCTTGCAGCATTGGGATGATCATCCAGCAATAATGGCGGTTGGTACAGTTGATGGTACGTCCGAGGCCATTTTCCAAACCCTCATGTCTCATGGTCCCTCTCGCTTTGAGTAAGTACTGTCTCACTTGTATTTTGCTTATTAAGTTACTGTTTGCACCATCAAACATTTGGATAAAAAAGAAAGTGCATGGAGGAGTTGCTTCCGCTGGATGTCTTGGATAAGAGTAATTATATATTTTTCTAATGCTTCGACTTTATAGATGGGATTTCTGCCACTTCCGAGGAACTGTGGTCGAGCACCTCGATGGTCATACAGATATTATTCACATACAGTTGTACAGTGATTGGCTTCCCTGGTCAGTGTCCATATTCAATTCTGAAAGTACTCAGCTTAACTCATGCTCAATGGAGCTTAACTCATGCTCAATGGTATATTTATCATGTGATTAATTTGCAGGGGGATGAAAAGGAGAGATTTGCTCCTGCGGCGATACTGGAGAAGGGAGGATGACGGTACATATGGTTCGTCATTTGTTATCGAGATACTATTGTAGTAGGTGATCTTACAGCTTTCTTTTCTGTTTTCAATTCTTTAACTTCTTTTCTTCTTCTTGATGTTTTCACAGTTATTCTCTACCATTCAGTTTTCCATAAGAAGTGTCGGCCACAGAAGGGCTATATTCGCGCTTGCCTTAAAAGTAATGTATGCTTTGAATATGGTTAGATATCAACAATTTTCTCCTCATAACAACTTATTGTGTCAATAGCTGTATCAATTGACTTCTGGGGAAGTTCTGTACATGCTTCTTTATGAGAGTAAATATTATGTTCCACCTATATCATCTTACCTACCCCCTTATTCTACTTTGTGATTCGTGCAGGTGGTGGATATGTGATCACTCCTGTAAACCAAGGGAAACAGTCTCTTGTGAAACACATGCTTTCTGTTGACTGGAAGTTCTGGAAATTGTATTTACGACCATCATCTGCCCGAGCCATTACGATTCGTATGCTTGAGAGAGTTGCAGGTGTGCTTCTTTCTGTGACAGTGTCAACCATCTTATTGTCTTTCCATTTTCAGGTCTCTTTGACTGCTAATGAAGTTAACACTTATACTTTGGTACCAGGTTAAATCCTCTCACTGCTGTCACATGTTAAATCAACTCCTGTGCTCTCATACCATATTAAGTTACTGATGTTTCTCGTAGGGAGATAGAGAATCATGGGATCTGGCTCTCATGGCTTCTCCATTTCAAAAATCACCTCGTGTTTTCTCAGTTTATCACTTCTTTTGCAGCATTAAGGGAGATGTTTAAGTCCAAGTCAGGGAGGTTCTCATCGGAGTATTCGTTGGGAGAGGTGATGAGAGATATCATGTTACCTCAGAGCGAGAAGGAGGATATCAAGAACGAAGTTCAGGAACTGAAAGAGATCAAAGATAATGTCCCAGAGGATGAAGTCGAGAGACTGCCTCCTCAGGCTGCAAGCTTGATGGAAATGCAGGATGCAGCTGACGAGTTCTTTGACGTTCCCGAGCCCTCTGATAATGATCAGTTGGAGAACGAGTGGTCATCTCAAGTGACTCCCGAGCCTCATTCTCCGGTACTCATACTTACTGTCACGAGGATTGATCCACCCTGTTACCCGAAATCGTGAAGCTGTCGCATATTCTACCTTTTTTTAGCCATCCAACAAAGTGAATGTTCTGTATCTCTCTTCTGGGTTTTTCTTATATACCAGATAACCTATAAAATTTTCCTTCCATTATGTTATTATGTGCTTTGGTGGTTCTAATGCTGTTTCCTTAACTAAAACATCCTACAGACTGGGTGCCAGCCGAAGTTCTCCTCAGCTGCCTTTGTGAAAAAGCTTCAGGATCTTGCTGGCAAGTCCATCTACTCCCATTACTCATCTGATGCTTGTGCCGATGATCCAAAGTTTGTGCTGCTTATCAAAAAAAGATCTTTCTTTTGCAGTTCAGAAGAAAGGTAACATGGATCTACAAGATGGGGCTGCACTCTGCTGTTATGGAGCTACTCTTCAGAACGACACGACTCGTAGCCTGCCTTGCAGTTGGTCCTATGGTGACCCTTCTTCGTACTTAGTACGTGGAGAAAATTACCTGCAAGACCAACAAAAGGTATCTTCTTCTTCTCGTCCTCTCAAAAATATCTCCCCCCTAAAAATCGACCACAGGACTCAGAATTGCATGAGAAATTTCCATTTGTGCAGGACCCTTTCTATTCATTACTCACTATTAGGTGATTGCAAATGCTTAAACTTGTAAGATGGTCCGCCAACGATATATGCAAGCTTGCTTTTGCAATCTTGCTCACATTTCAGATGGGCTTGAAACCAAAACCTGGATTGGATTTGATATCGTATTAAGATCGAAACCAGTTTAATGTGAAAGAAGCAGCAGCCCTGCCAGACAAAAATTATTAGGTCAAACTGAATATGGAGTTCCCAGGACAGGGATATGAAAATGTGCTTGGGTATCATAATGAGTGAAACCGAATTTGATCTTTTGTTTTTCCACCAGATAAAGGCAACAACCACACTGATGGAAATGGTCGGTGCTGATTGGCTGAGATCCGACAAGCGAGAGGATGATCTTGCTGGTCGTCCCGGTGGCATGGTTCAGGTGCAAGTTGACAACAAGAACACTGTCCTCAGTTATCTCTCTATCAGTCAGAGCCGCTAAATACAAATATGACTGGTTGTTTATGCAGAGATATGCTGAACAGGGGAGCCCGGAATTCTTCTTCATCGTAAACATACAGGTGTGATTGTCCTGAGCTGATCATATTTTTCTTTGCTTTTTATCGAACTTCCTCATTTAAGGGTGGCAAATTGAATAAGATTTTTTATCATTCCCCGATGGTGAATCAGGTCCCTGGCTCGACAACATACAACTTGGCATTCTACTACATGTTGAAAACTCCGCTTGAGGAGCATCCGCTGCTTCTGAGGTTCATCAATGGAGATGATGCCTTCAGGAATTCGAGATTTAAGCTTATACCATACATCTCCAAGGCAAGCATTCCCTGGCACTGATATTATGGAATCATTCAAAATTTCTGGTTTTTCCATATTTTGGCTCATTTTTCTGGCGGTCGATGGATCGTGTACAGGGATCGTGGATAGTCAAGCAGAGCGTAGGAAAGAAAGCCTGTTTGATCGGTCAAGCGCTCGAGACAAATTACTTCCGGGGGAAGAACTACTTGGAGGTAACCAATCAAGATCCGTTATAGATAACAGAATAAATACATCGAGAAAGTCAGTTCTTTTAGATTTTATCATCAGAACTTTCCAAGTTTGTCCTGATGTGTTATGTGCAACTTCCACAACATTCAGCTTGACGTCGATGTTGGGTCTTCGACCGTGGCAAGAGGAGTGGTCAGTCTCGTTCTCGGCTATTTGAACAACCTCGTTATCGAGATGGCTTTCCTAGTACAGGTATTAGAAGCTAATATCAATGCTGGTTCGAGCACCTGTGATGGATGTTTGAATCTCTATCAGATATTATGCCACCGATATCCAAGAATCTATCTGATTCATTAAGAATCTGCCAATGAAACTTACGTAGTATTACTCTGACTATGAAAAAGTAGTGGTGACATGAAAAGTTTTGCAGGGCAATACACCTGATGAGCTCCCAGAATGCCTTCTCGGTACATGCCGAATCAACCATCTCGATGCATCAAAGTCGGTTCAAGTCGAGCCATGATCTTGTCGGTGATGGGAAAGACAGCTGAAAGCTTGCCATGACCGAGCTGTACATAAAATTCAAGTTTTTTCGACTACTTGATGGCAAAAGATCATCAAATTCTTTTCCGGCTTTTGATTCTTTATCGTGTACGTGTCTACTCATTCGCCGAAGGTGGATTTCTCTGTAATCTTTTGGATGATCCATTTACTCTATTGAGATCAATCGATAAATTTAATTTAATTTATTTACGGAGCTGTGTCATTAATTCTTCCTTTTAAGCATTATCCCCACCGTTGTTTCCCCTCATCGGAAGCGAGGAAGGTGATCTCCGAGCGGGCTTGGCAGCTCGGGCCGGGCCTTGTGGGCCAACGATTACTGACCACGGCCACTCGGCCGGCGTGCCGGCCCAGCCTCGGTGGCCCTGTCTGGCACCCATCCGTCATGGATGGGAATGCAAAGAAGAAAGAAGAAGAGGACTTGATTGTAATAAATGGTAAAGAAAGGGTTGTAATTGTAAAATAGCCGGATGGACGGAAGGCAGTTTTGCATATGTGTAACGGACGCCGGGAATCTCTCTGAATTATTCCTCCTGTCCTTTTTATTCCTCTTCCTCTTCATATCTTCCCCCATTCTTCTTCTTCTTCTTCTTCTCAATTTGGTCCGTAACACGATCGGCGTCGCGTCCATTACTCCGTCCATGGCTTCGGGATCGGTCGGTCGCTTTCTCCGTCCAGTGCTGTCAGGTGGCGATCCTACCTTTTTCCGTCGCCCTCCCGCTCCTCCGGTCGCAATCAGCGCGTCGATTTCTCCATCCAGGGCCTCGCAATAGGTGCGTTGAGGCTGTCGTTCTCGGAGATCTCTATCGCTTTTCTCTCTCAGTGTTAATGCTCCGGTGCTTGAACCTCTTTTCGTTTCTTAATTGCAGAGCCTGGGAATGCGCTCTCGCGGGGTGGTTGACGGACTTTTTTCGGGATTGATGCGCTGGGAGGGTCGGCATCTTCCTTCTGGATAAGCGAGCGCTACTACATGCACAGTGATGGGTTTGTTCTTTTGGAACGCTTGAAAAAATCCCCCTTGAAACATCTTCAGACAAAGGGTTCCTTTTTACGCTCTGTCTAATGTATAACACTTGAGAAAATTCCCCTTGAAATAACTTCCATGAAAAGCTTGATGAGTAAAGTTTATTACTATTAGTTGCATTCAGTCTAAACATTTCCTAAAGACAGTATATTATGCATTATTGCAATAGCTTTCTGATCTCTCTATATTGTTTAACAGAAGGCACAACCACGGATGGATTGGGGACTAGTTTTTTCAAAGGTTCGTGTTACGGTAATTCTAAGATATCCCTACAAAATATTTAGTCCAGCCCAGGATTCTGTCTCTGGGGTTAGTCTGATGCTTAAATCTGATTCTGAAATGATAATAGGGATGGCATAGATTAATTTACAATGTTCGTTTTTTTTTTACTCAGATGAAGGGATGTATGCTTGACTTCTCTTTGCTAGAAATTAGAGCTCTAGATAAGCTTGTCCAGTTGAAAGATATCATGATTCTTCAATCTTTAGCCATAAATTAAATTGCATTTTTGCCCTTCGAGTATTATGATTTTATCATCTGCTTGTTATATCTATCTATTACATTTTAATTATTACTATATTTACTATACTGATGATTTGAAATTCATTTACAACCTTGAAATAAAGATCTTGCCTAATTAATTATACTGTATTACCTAACATTTATCGCTGCTTTTTCTATTCCATTTTCGGCACATCAGTTAAAATTCGTTTGTGTATGGTCATGAAAGAAAGATCTTGCCATACTGATTTCAAAATTGTTTATGCATATAAATTGAAATTTTGCCTATTTTGCAATTTTCATAATGTGACTTTACTAAAGGTGATAAACATTTCAAGTATACTAATTTCAGAGTTATGGTAAATGATTATTGCTGGAAAGTCGTTTACCGGTGGAAGTAAATAGTGAAGACCCTTCCTAAGACTAGCCTTCCTCAGACAAAAGGCCAACTTTAATCCTCTAATGCTATTATACATTAATCCTCTAATGGTATTATGCTTTAATTTTTAGGTTAAGCGCAAGGAGCTTCTTCAGTTTCCACGAGGCGATATTACTTGATTAAAGGCCAACTCTAATCTAGAAAGGTATTTCCTGTTCAATCACCCAGTACTTATTTTTCTATACACTTAATTATCATCGGTGATAATTAAGTGTATGATTTCTTGTAGTAGTTATATGATTAGTGTTATTACCTGTTAAATTCTGTTCAAATTGCAGCAAAGCTTGGTTTTATGTGGGGATAGTCTGACGATATTTTTGAGTAGTTGTTAGCAGCAACGTATGTATACTATCCATGTATCTCTCTAAAATCGAGCTTGAGTTTGAATATTGGCTCCCATAATTGACTATCCTTCTCCTATGGCTTTTTTTTCCTTCTTTGATTAAATATATTTTTTGGTTGTTTTTCATTTTTCCTTTTATACCTGCATACATGCATACATCTGCCTATTATTTGTGCAACTCGTTCATAAATTAGAAAACAAAAGGACCCTTTCGTGACATTTCTGTGTAGTATGGCTTTCATATCATGATTGACTGCCGTCTTTCAATCTTGATTTAGGTAAGTCAAAGACTATTTTGAACATATTCTTGTTTGATCTTCTAATACATTGAGTCTTTTAGGGCTCAATTTCGTCCATTTATTGCCCTTCATGCCATTTCTTTCAAGTAGGTACTGCAATTCCAGTTGGTGAAGAATGCATTCTTGCAGGTCAATCTATAAATACATTAAAACCCCCGTTGCACTCTCATCGTTTTTTTCATGCACGTGTCATATTTTTATTTTTCTTCTTTCAGTGAATAATCTTCTTTGCCACTAGTGTGTGCGCGTGTGGGTGTTTGGCTTCATCAAGCTGTCTAGTATTCCCCTAGCTGATGGAATGGTCTGTACCACTGAAATGATATCAGGCCCATTATGGCCGGGTACGCTAAATTTGCATTATCTGGCCCATTGTGCCCTAAATGGGCATGGATCCGATGAAATGGGCTGGGTACATCCATTTATCCACCTGATCGGGCCTTGACCCGATGAATGGGGCCAGGTACGCCCATCTACCCTCCTGAAATCTCGGACGGCCCACAGTATTAAACCCACTGTGAGGCCTGTTCTGAGGTGCAGTTACAGTTAGAGGCTTGGTCCCAGGGAGGCTCTCAATGGGCTTGGATTAGATGAAATGGGCCGGGCACACTCATTTACCCACCTGATCCGGCCCAATAAACTTCTAACCAATTGTCTTGCTTTTATTGGCTGGGTTGGGTGAATTGGGCTCTCAATGGGAGGAAAATCACTGACAATTATTATCATAGTATTGGAGTTTGTTAACGTAAGGTGTGACATCAAGTCTCCTCAGATTGCAAGTCTCCTGGCACGCTAATTTATGATGGTGAAGATGAAGTTTGGTTGCTAGTACAAGCAAGACGATTAAGGAGATGGTTAAATTCATAATATTGTAAATTAAATTCTGGGTAGACAACTTCGCTGTGGCCGAAGGGTCCGCTTCGAACTAAAAAGTTACCATTGTAATGATAGTGGTGACAATTATGAGGACAATAATCTCTTCATCAAGTCAAAGTTGCTCTTGCATCTCACGGGGTAGCGTAGCTTAAGCAGTATAAGCGTATATTATTTTACTGAGGAGAGTTTTTAGAGTTTTTTTTTTATTTGGATGTGATAAGATCGAATATCTGCTCGTGTTAAGATATAGATGAATCATTCGATTTTTATTGCATTTAAATAAAAAAGAATACTCTAAAAAAGCTGTCGTTAACAAAATAGTATGCACTTATATCGCTTAAGTTAGGCTGCCCCAAGGGATACAAGAACAACTTCGACTAGATGGAGAGATTATCGTCCTCATAATTGTCATTACTATCATTGTGACGGTAATTTTTCGATTCAGAGCAGACTCCCGGATACTACGGAATCATGTATTCGCAAGCTAATTTGCAATACTACGTGTTTAACAATTTCTTTGACCGTCATGCTCGTACTGCCTAGTGGGCTTCGTCTTCACCGCCGAGGATTAATATGTGCCATGAGGAATGTAATCTGAGGAGGCAATGCCCAACCATGGGTTAGGGAACTCCATTACTATGATAGTTACAAATCTTATCACGGTGGGCTACCTTCCACCAAGGGCCTAATCCCAGTGAAATCAAGACATTTGTTCACCCAATTCAGTATGTATATACTACTCGCGATCCACAGTCTCGGCCCACTGTACTGGTCCTACTTTGAGGCCCATTCTGAGACGAGGTAACAGGTCCATTCTGAAGCAAGCCCTAAATGGGCCGAGGAACACCGAATTACCCCGACTGATCCGGCCCGTATATTAACTAGGCCCGGTCTCAGGCAGCCTCTAAATGGGTCTGGGTTCAATGAATGGCCCACGGCACATTATAAGGCCCATTCTTTGGGTGTGTATTCACTTTAAATACAAAATTCAGGGACAGATTTACAAAATCGGGTTAAAGGAGATGAGACAGAAGAAATAGATAAATGGAAGGCACATTACACTGTACACCGACAGTCAAAACGTGAGTGCCTGTCCGCCACGTTGTTGAATGGATGGAGCAGCTCGTCACTCAGTGATAAATTCTTAGGTGAACTAGTAGAAAGTATGTCATTTTATTATTCTATTATTATATATGGTAAATTAAATTTGATCTGGAACACTTTTAGCAATTTTCTTTCCCATTACAAACGAAGCTTGTATACCTAAAATGAGCAGGAAGTTGGAAGGAACATTTGAAGTTTTAAATGATAATCGAATATCAAATTGAGATTGATGCTAATTTATTAAACTCCTTTTGCAAAATGATTGTAAAATAAGTTACCAGACATAGGAGAATTTTTTTTTTCGATCTCAGCCATTGATATCTAGAAGTCCAACGAACTATGACTAATTTCGTTCGAGTCGGAAATGTCCATTAGGGCATGAAGTTCTCCCGAGGTGAATTTTCTTCATTCGTAAGATTCGAACTTGAGACTTTACTTGAGGAGAAGACTCCAAACTGTGTCCACCTAAGTACTGATAGTGTTAAACAGAGAGTTGTTCGTCAGAAGTGCCGGTTAATATTTGGTGAATAATGTATAATGAGTCTGTGTAAATCTCGTTTCGAATCTTGACACTTGTAAAAACTGATCCTTCAAAATTAGAAGAATGTTACACTTATTAAGAGTTAAGAGAGATTTATGCAATAAACTTGTTGTGTATTTACATATCGAATATTTACTCCATCAACGTAGAAAATTGTCCTCAACCACTTAGTAATATTTAATGTATAATATATAACGAGTTCACTATATAAATTTTTATCAGGTTTTGATACGTGTAAAATTTTTAAGTTTTTTAGAATTAATTTTATTTTTATTAAAATTTAAACTGTAATTTATATAACGAAGTTGATGAGGAAAGTGTCAGAATAGGAACTGAGGAGGAAAGAGAACAGTGCGAAGACAACTATGTCTGCTGGGGACAAAAGAGGGATTAAAAAAAAAAACAGAGAGAGAGTGAGAACAGCCGCGGTTGAACTTGAAAGGTAGCTTTTTCTTAAATCTCTCGCTCTATATATCTTCTCGTCTCCACGCACCGTACTTACTAAATATACAGAGCAAATCCCACAAACCTTCGTCGCCAATGCTCTGCATCACGTCCACCAATCTCGTTCTTTGAAATTCAAGAGTCTATTGAGCTGAACCCAGCTCAGGATTCGAGCAGAGTAGCGGAACGAGCTGAACCCAGCTCAGGATTCGAGCAGAGTAGCGGAACGGAGCAGAGACTGGTGCCTGAGAGAAGGTAAAAGTAAGTAATATCCCCTGTTTCTTCTTCTTCGTCATCATCTTCTTCTTCCAATGTTCTGCATCCCCGTGACAATTGAGTGGGAATTCAGAGTTTAAAAGTTTGGAAATGAATCAAAGTGGCGATCTCTCCCCCTCTCTCTTTCTCTCTCGTCTCTTTTTCTCCCTTTTCTCGTCCCTTCCCTGGTCCTGCCTCTCTCTCTCTCCCCCATCCTTTAACAGTTTCTCTCTCTAAGCTACTAGCGTTATGCTTCCCCTGCTGAAACGTTCGCCATAGCCAGCAAATAGCCCGGTTGGGCGCCTGATGGAGAAATCTGACCTTCCAATGAGGCCCCTCTAGCGGGAATTCCAAATGGCTTTTAACCTCACCAGGCCATTCCTCGATTGTCTTGATAAAACTTCTGAAGGTTTAAACTTTGAGCTCTTGGAAATCTTGGATTTCCCCAGCTACATGCTCTCGCTTTCATCATCGCTTTGTACGGAGCAAAACAGAGCACGATGATCGAGCTGTCAGTGGAATTGCTCCGCTGTCTTTTCTTCTTAATTGATCTCTGTTTCACCAACTTTCTGACAGTTCCCCCGTCAATTTTTCAGGTAGGTTTCAGGCAGCCGGAAATGATGGGACAGAAACTGGTGGACGAGACTGCAGACTGCGGCAGCTTTTTCGACCACGTCGACGAGCTGCTCAACTTTGCAGTCGAGGACGTCGAGGCCAGCCTGCCGCCGTCTAACGGCGACTCATTCACAAGCCTCTGGCCGACGCAGTCAGAGTCAATTCCCTGCTCCGACTCGGCCTTCTCCAGCAACGCCGACCTCTCCGCCGAGCTCTCTGTACCCGTGAGCATCCTTCCTAATCACAGGTCAAGAGTGTCTGCGTACAGTAACTCTACAAAAGTAAATTTCATTTTGCACGCCCTGAAGTTTCACGTTTGTAGCATTTCACCACCCCGAAGTTGGCACCATGCCAAGCAGCACAACTTGGCTTCCGCTATTGTCCCACTTTACTCTACGAACCCAACACTGTCTAGCCGGGAAAGAATAGGATTTTGCATATTATTTTGGGACCAAATCATACATCACTTTTCAGACTCATAAAATTGCAAAGCAGCGAGACAATTTCACTTTCGGATCGGTCGATATTGCTGGTACGGTAGTGTGGTGTTAATTCTTCAGCGTGGGGTGTGTCTTTGTGCGGTTTAAACTTCAGGAAGCAGAATGGAAATAATTCCCGATTGAGAGTTGTTGTCAAAAGAACCCTGCAACTTTCACTGTCTTGCAAAATGCACCCTTGCCTTAACATTAATCATTCTCGATTGAGCCCTTTTCAGATTAATTACCGGCGGTGACTGCTGACTGTGCGTTGCACGAAGATTTTGCCATTTCGGTTCAACTTTTTTTTTGGAAAAAAAATCTTTTTAAAATTTTTGGTGTCTTTCCATTTTCAACGTGCTAATTTGCTTGTCCTTTCCGGTAATTAAACGCCATGTCGTTTCTTGCTTTTAAATTGATTATTTAGACGTTGGATCCGCCGGAGCGTGACATCATGTGGGGCGATCCATCACGTGCTTACCAGCTGGCACGCCGCCATCAAATGTAAGGTAGCACGGTCGTGTCGTACACCGATATAATAGGATATCAAGCGTTATATGATTATACAAGTCAATCGGTTATGATTATTTTTGTGATTCTTTTTATAAGACTTAAAAAATTATAAAAATTATGAAAATAATTAATTGTAATTAATATGTATTATCACGCTAAACTATACTAGATTTTTAGCAATGATTCTTTGACGAGATCAGTGTTAATATTGATCGTTCACTTCTTCTGATATATTTGTAGTTGAACACGAAAATCTAGACATTATATACCGAGAGTCGCTGGGTTAACACTAGTCTTTTTTCATATCAAGAAAACAATTACAAGCAGCTTGACAAAATTTTATGGTGTAATTCTTTTATCAAGTTGAGGTATTTAATTTTTATCGTTAATTATAAATTATTTGATTAAACTGTTGGACGGTCCGATAATGATTAGATAGTAGAATCTTCCTAAATCTACTTCCCCGTAAATCCGCTTTGTTACTTTGTCCGAGAGACAGTTGAGATGGTTAAATGTCATCTTTTCTTAAAATTTTAGGTTTGAGCCTCATAGATAAAAAAAAAAATAGAGAAAAAGGGTTCGGTACAGTTGGTATTACTCTCGTCCAGTGAACTAGAGGTCTTGAGTTCGATCTCACCTATAGGACTTCCCGTACCCCCTTTATCCTCTTTTCCTTCCATCCTTTTTAGGCATATATACTACCTCTGTATACCGAAAGAAATTCACGACTAAAAAAAAGTTCTCCCTTCATAAGCTCGGTCGTACTCAAAATTAGATTAGTGAAAATTTATTGGGATAAGGTAATTTGACAACATCTTTTTTGAAAATAAAATATTGATGTTGAGTATTATACTAAAAAATTATTATTAAAAGAATTTTGAGTGTGGTAAGTCATTTCAATTTGCCTTTTCTTTTTAAATTTTGCTGAAGAATCATTTCAATTTACCTTGATAATCTAATTTCTTACTGTGGTAATTTTGCTGCTGTGAATTGTAGTACGAACACATCGTTCAGCTAGAATGGCTCTCGGCCTTCGTCGAGGATTCGTTCTCCGGCCAGAGCCTCATGATCAACAAGCTCGATTCTCCGATGACCGATAGCAGGGACCCATCCTGCCACCGGTTCATCACCTCCAGCCCTGTTTCCGTTCTGGACAGTAGCAGCTCATGCTCAGGCTCCAGCGAGAAGCCCGAGTCCGCCACCCCCAAGGGCAGTCCATGTGCCCGGGCCAGGAGCAAGCGGCCATGCCCCGCCACTTTCTGCCCCGCCACTTTCAGCCCCCGGCCGCCCATCCAAATCCTCCCCCCACCAGGCGGAGCCACGATAGAGCTGGGCATAGCATCTCCCGAGAAAGTCAAGGTCCCGAACAAGAAGATCAAGCTTGCTGCTGGCCCGTTAGGCCCGAATGAGTCGGTTGGGCCAGTGAGGAAGTGCCTGCACTGTGAGGTCACGAAGACTCCTCAATGGCGGGCAGGTCCGATGGGCCCGAAGACTCTCTGCAACGCCTGCGGGGTCAGGTACAAGTCGGGCCGGCTCTTTCCCGAGTACAGGCCAGCGGTGAGCCCGACTTTCGTCCCGACCCTTCACTCCAATTCCCACCGGAAGGTGCTCAAGATGAGAAGCAAGGGTGATGCCGACCTTGGGACTGCATCGATCCCGAAGTAGTGCCGTTGTAGCTCGGGATTATAGCGTACAAGGAAAATGTCGGGGATTGAAATCGCACGCCGTACGATTTCCTCGGTCATTTGTATTTTGTACAGAGTCGGAGCATAGGAATGTTGGAGAGTACTAGGAATGAGGAAAAGGGCTAGAAAGAGACAATCCGGGACTTTGAGGGGTAGAATTTAATTTCAGGTAAGATCATGGATCAATATGGCATTATTATTTGTATTCCAGACTTTGTTTTGCCTTTTAATATTTCATTTTGTAGTTTGTAGGTTGGAAAAGTGAGTAATGAAACGTTTCGTTACCTCGCTAAGAACGTTTCGTTTAGTAAGCTCTCAGGAAACCATGTCTAATTCCCTTGTGGGTACGCGAGGAAGGATCCAATCTAATGTTGGTTCTCATGAGCTTTAACCCTACTAGAATTGGTACGACATGACCACGATTGTTTGGACCGCTAGCAGTTAGCACTCGGGAAGAATCCCGTGACCCGGTCACGAGAGTAGGACATCGAGAAACCACACTCGCGTAAGGTTGCCTTCGACCCGATTGTGGTACAACAACTCAGATTTGCAGGTGCTAATCTTCTAAGTTTATTTGACAGCCAAGTATGCTGCAAATGGCAAAGAGGTGCTGCTAATCTTATCTGTAGTCCGGGTGTTTGAAAAATAATTAAGATTAAAGCTAGCTCATATCTAAATAGGAATTAGTTTCAATCAATAGATTGAGAACATCTCGTGATTTCTTTAAAAATAAATAATTATTTACAATCTAAGAAAAAGGGCATGACATAATCGCAGTAAACACGTTTAATGACTTGAGACCAAGAGATTTTGGACCCGATTTTATCGGTGGGACTTTCCACGCCTCCATTTCCCCTCCTCCTAATACAATTGGACCCATTCATCTTTTAAGTTACCTAACCAAATTCATGGGTCAAAAGGGAATGAAAGAAGGGATAAATAGGCATAAGAAAGTCAAACGGACTAGAACCGAATCTCATACAGACTAGAACCGAAAATCTAAGATCTCGAACGAGTACCGCTACACCACACCATTTCATTCACAAGTCATTTTTGTAAGTGAAAAAAAGTTATATCTTATTCTCGCTACCGGGAGCTTGATTTTCTGGTTCCTCCTTTGAGAATCACTGGGAGGAAACGGCTGCATGTTCCAGAGAAAGGAAACAGGAGAAGTGGAAAACTGGGAAATCACATAGGCAGACAATCTCGCAATAACAGAATTCATCAAAACTTTAAAGAATCACATGGAAGCTCATCTGATGATCAATATGAAATTCGTGCATTCTTTCAAGTTGGGTGCTCAGGGGAGAAATCTTCAAAGGAATAACAAGGCACGTACTGATGATGTTTTTTCAGGGAATAAATGTCAATTACTCGTCAAACTATTACACAGAAATCACAATGAGGGTGACACTAGAAGTCTCCTGTTTCACTGTGGGTGAGCATCCTCGGATGGAGCGGGTCCCCCTTCTGCAGAGATGTAAACCGGGATTTAGGTTTTGCAATTGGTGATGTCGAAAACAAACACTACACGAGACAGAAAAATATCCCACAAATTGTTTTGGAATGATTTCGGAAGAGCAATATCAGTCAGCAGGAAAACGAGTTTTACGCCTAAAAATTGATCCTTTAACTGGTAAATCCTGCTCGGAACCAACAAAATGCATGGGATAACATCATGCTTTTAGCAGCTATGTTTGGACAGAGGAAATGTTTGCAGTCATAGAAGTGGTCGAATATTGATGAAATCCAGTACCTTCACCGTCTGATGGAGCGTAAGGAGATCTCCTGTATCTTGTCTGCTGCTGCGTTGGCTGTAAACGAGCCCAGGACAAGAAAGCATTTTCCATTATACATACGCATGTGTAAGTCTTGAACATAATTATTAAATCTTTTTTCTGTTCATACAAGGGAATATTTAGGAGGTATATATTGCAAGGGTAAATGCAGCAGAATACCATTCAGCTCAGATATGTATATTTTTCCATGGGGCTAGAAGAATATGGTTCAGAAAGAATACGAGCAAGAGGAAGAACGTAGCTAGGTTCGATCAATATATCTCAAAGTAATGGCTCCAAGGAATTCACACAAGTTATCAACCAAACAAGCATAAATAAGATTCATCTTCAAGCTGACAAGAGAAACAAGCAAGAGATACCTGCAATTTGGGGCGAAGGGCTTCGAGAGGTCCTTTTGGCTTATCTGCACCTTGCTGCAATCAATTGAACAACGGTAGAGTTAGATAATATCAGTTTGAAGTGCAGAAGCACAGAAAGGGAAATATAAAGATTTTTTTAAATGCCAGAACTTAATGCGAGAGCACTGCACCTTTCCCAATGCCCAATCAGCGGAATCGAAGTAAGCCCGTTCATGGTCCTGACATTGGAGGAGGTATTTATATGCACGAGGCCTTTATAAAACTGGCACTTAACTGAATGGATACATGAAATAATTGTCTTTGATGGAAAGTATATCACCTTGGAAATGAGGGGTGGTTTTTTAGGCATCATTCCACCATACTTCTTCTTTATGACAGCCTCCTACATTTAACATACCATGTATTGAATAATCAGAAACAACTACATGTTCTTGGCTTAGTCTGAGTGAAAAAGACAACAAATAGAGAGTTTATCTTATTAAGCCCAATCTGCTATTGGGATGGCCAAAAACTGAGATCAAAGTCTAAGATACAGGGACCTAGTGTTGTTGCTACAGGAATGAGTACTATTGCTCCGGGGGGTTGGGGGGAGGGATGGGGATCTAAGTACAGATTCTTATAGTACCTTCCTGGAAGAGGCCAAGCTAATTTCAGATGAAATCTGTTTCACAGTCTGCCTTCCTAAGCCAGATGCAGTATAGATGTTATGACAAGACTTCGTAAAGAAATATCTCGATAAATCTGTGTTGAGTCTCAAGATGAGAGATTGGTTTTACAATCTCATATCCTTATAAATGGGTTGGTTTCAATTGTCACGTCCTAAGTTTCCCAACTAAGCTCCATTGCGCACCTTCACAACAATCCCGATTTCCACTTCCTTCTTCCATTCCATACACAAATCTCATCCTTGTCCACTCACTCCATGATGTTAAGAATTAGTCATTTAAAAGCTGATATCTTTTGCCCGTTATTCATCAATCAAAAAGCTAACGACTTCGGCCCATAATCCAGTAATTCATTCATTCATTAAAAATTTGAAAATCCGGAAGCCTACTGAGCAAGGCTGCACAGAGAAAGATATAATCCTCGATTCAACAGAAGATCACTCTGCAGTTATGAAGCTCAATTCCTCGGAGAAGAAACACAATTCAAGAATCCCCAGTGCACAATTGAAAAAATAAAACGAATCAGCGAAAGATTGGGGGGGAAGTAGGCGACCTCTTGATGGGATGAGGGCATGCACTTATCACAGTCCATCGGGGCATCTCCCTCCACGCGTTCTTGCTCTTTACCGCCCTCCATCTCCGGACCCAACTGCGCCCTGTTATCACAAAAAGCTGCCATTTTTCAGTGTTTCAGATCCGGAATTGACGCTTATGCGAAGTCGATTGCAATAACAAATTCTGCACATCTGAGAAATTCACCAAGAGATCAAACACGAAGAGAGAATTGGGACGTCGATCCATCAGAAATTGACAGGGAGAGTTTACCGATCGAGAAAGATCCCAAGCTTCAACCACCCTGAGAGGCTTCTCCGCGTCAAGTTTCAGGCGATAGGAGACCGGCAGGGGGCAAATTATTATTGTTATTAATTATTTATCAATTATTAAAATTATAAAGATTAATTTGATGAAGTTATTGATTAATCCCCTGATAAATATAAATTTAATTAATAAAAAAGATCAAATAACAAAATTACCGTGTAAACTGTAAACGCAAGATAAAAATAACTCGTTAATTTTTTTAACCTTCTTTCTAAGGCATACATCTTAATTTTTATTTATTCATCGTTATCCTATCATAAAAATTATTTAATAATATATGCTACATTTTCGATAAATATCATATTCATGTGGGCCCAAGGAGAGAGAAAGAGACTTGTTTCATTTGTCCCACGTCGACAAGACCGTGCAGAACACTGCAATTTATATTACAACATGTATCGATGCAAGGTTGTCTCTTTGGAGACATCCGATAAAATTGGAACGATACAGAGAAGATTAGCATGGCCCCTGCGCAAGGATGACACGCACAAATCGAGAAATGGTCCAAATTTTTTTGTACATTCTCCTTTTTTTTGTTAATTGCCTTATTTTTTTTGTTAATCCTTTTTTGTTAATTGCCTTAAAAATTATAAGCTACTATTGAATTCACCAAGAACTATGTTTTTTGCCTAGAATATCATGAACTATGCTCTGTTTCGATACTTTAATTCATATTGCACTTTTACATGTTCACATGGCATTTTGTATTTACAAGTAAGACATAACAAAATCATTTTATATATTCCATTATCTTGCATATTTCACAGTAGTCTCATTAGACCGCACATAAATTATTAGGGCTGGCAATTCGTGCCATATTAGATTGGCGCTGCCTAATAATAGAGATGCTCATTAAGTCATGACCCAGCAAGGCATGCTCAAGTTATTGGGTCACCCAACCTAGCCCAATAAACAAAAATAATTATTTACAATTTATATTATATGAGGACAAGAGGCTAAATAAATTGAGTGAAATAAAAAAAATGTACTTTTTAAAATAGAAGGTAAACCAACTAAACTGTAGAATTACGCATTTCATAATAGATCAGCAAAAAAAGTGTTTTAGAGTTTCGTGTTGGGCCAGGCACTGCCTAATAAGATATAAACTCAATAAGCCTTGGCCCATGCTCAACCTTATCGTGCTGGGCACGTGTTGTGCTATCAGGCCGGGCTGAAAATTACCAGACCTGGTTTATCAAATTATCTATGAGCATGAAAAAGACAACAGAAGATAAAAAAACATTAGCTAATTTTATATGTTTCACTAATGTCTTCTTTTCTTGAGAAGAAGAAAAAAAAATTTGGACCATTTCTCGATTTGTGCGTGTCATCCTTGCGCAGGGGCCATGCTAATCTTCTCTGTATCGTTCCAATTTTATCGGATGTCTCCGAAGAGACGGTGCCATGTTGACCCATGTTGTAATATAAACTGCAGCGTCCTATGTGTTCTCTTCGATGTGGGACAAATAATAGAAGGCTCTTTCTGTCTCCCTATTCCCGCATGAACAAGTTATTCATGAAGATGTATGTGGTCCATGTCATTATAATAATGCCATTCCTAAGCATGTCGTTCGGTTCCCTCAGGCAGCCGGAGGACTGGACTTGTTGCTGGTCTTGCTCTGGCTCCATCAAGCCCATCTCAGTACTTGCAGCGGGTCCGAAAGCCTACTAGCTGTTTTCCATTTTCTGGGGAACCAAAAGCAGGATCCGGATTCCTGGGGCAAAAGGGGGGAAATAAAGGGCGTGGAAGAACAAGAACTTCGTGCCCGCTGCAAATTCTGCCCGCTGCCTCCACTGTTGTCAATCTCAATACATATTGGGTCGACGAGGAGAGGGGGTGATATTGGTTAAAGAAGAAAAAGGAGTGCCAGCCCCAGACCATAGAGAGGGAGAGAGGAAGAGAATCGATGTCGGGGATTCATCGGGCATCGAGCGCGCCATTGAAGGACGGCCTCCCACCTCAAGAACTCCTCGACGATCTCTGCAGGTATTCTTTTCTTTCTATTCATCTAAAAGGGTTCATAATTAGCTCAGTTGATGTAGGGTTTATTCGTTCCCGTTGTTTCGAGGTAGCTCAGTCCTTCCAAGACTTTCCAAATCCTGGGTTGACATTGATGATGCTGATTTTCCCTGGATGGAATGCGAGGGAGGGTTAGGAGTTGCTAAGTGGACTTGAAGCTCTGTTTGATTGCAGAAATGTTCTCAAATTTTTCCCCTTTGATTTTCAAGAAGATTTTCGAGATCATGTAAACGGGGACTTTTTTAGAAGAAATTTGACCAGTGTGACAGTACAAACATGTTTTCTCTGATATCCATTAAACTTTTGGCAGTCGATTCGTTCTGAATGTGCCCAAAGAAGATCTCCAGTCGTTTGAGCGAATTTTGTTTCTTGTGGAGTACGCCCATTGGTACTATGAGGACAACACAGTGGAGATGAATCCATCCTTGAAGTCTCTGACTCTGAAAGAGTTCACTTCCCTGCGTATCCTCTGCAGTGCATATTTGTTTCCTCCGACCCCTAGTCGTGTCTTCTTTGTTGACAATATCTATGTTCCATCGATGAAGTTGAACTTCTCAATTTCATCTTTCTTGATCTTGTTGGTTATACTTGACCTGCCCGGTGGTTGTTTATCTGCAAATATGTTTCATCTTTTCATCAAAATGGAAACACTACGATGATAGACAGCAAGCATATGATATGCAATATCTGATGACAATAGTGATAAATACTGAACCCACTAGAATGGAAGCTCTACATGTTTTGTTACGATTTATCTATTTGTCTGGGCCGAATCCTCAAAGGTAACTTATCATTTGTGTTTGTTTCTCCTGGTTTTCCTTAATATGCTGTAGTTTTTAACAGCTGTGATGTTTTAAGACCTTATGTTGCTCATATCGATGACATCTTTAAAGACTTCACTTCCTACAAGGTTCGAGTACCTGTGACTGGCGCCATCATTTTGGATGAATCCTATGAACGGGTAAGAGATTAGTCATTTCTAAGTACACAAACATATACAAACATGTTCAGACACTCATACACAGCCATGCTGTTTTTACACCTGAAAGACTCAGCTACCATATTTTCTGCTGTAAAGCTAATGCCACCAATTTTCTTTCTTTTGTGTAATTCATTCTACAGTTTGTAACTTTGGTGCTTGCTGGTCAGAAAGAACTAACTCATTGTTTCATTTTCTGTCTCTTATAACAGTGCTTGCTGGTGAAAGGATGGAAAGGGACAAGCTGGAGTTTCCCACGTGGAAAGAAGAACAAAGACGAGGAGGATCATGTTTGTGCTATTAGAGAAGTGAGTTTGAGCCTTTTTATGTAGGAATTTTCTTGTATATATCGAGTTATCTCGGATTTCTAATATAATAACAGTGCTTGAATTTTGAACTGGGAACTTTTACGCACATCCTACTTGCTCTCTTCTGAAATTAATTAATATATGTATATACTTGACCTGTTTTCTAATGCAGGTCCTAGAGGAAACAGGGTTTGATGTATCGAATCTTCTGAACAAAGATGACTATATTGAAGAGATTTTTGGGCAGCAGAGGGTGCGGCTGTATGTTATTGCTGGTGTAAAGGATGACACAGCATTTGCTCCTCTTACCAAGAAAGAAATCAGTGTACGTGTTTCCTTGTCTCTATCATCTCCTTTTTCTGTTCGAATTTTGATATGTCACAATTACTTTGTCAGAGGAAAACTTTTTAGACTCTTACCAATATCTTCTATTCACTCTTATTGTCTCTCCTTAGCTTTTTGGGGCTTGTTTTTAACACCTTGGACTAATTTGAAAGATTGGATCCATTAATAGCTTCACAACAACTGGAAGGATTGCCTCATAAAATGATTCTGTTGATCAGAAATAATCATCAGTTTCTTGTAAACCATTTCATTTTCACATTGCAATTTTTTCAAATAATAAGGAAAGGATCTATTGGATTGCACTTCCTAAAGAGAATTTTGTGATAATCCACCATGTCTTCTTCGGTGACTTCAGACATTCTTTTCCCCTTTCTTTCCCCATTTTTAGGGGTAGACGCAAAATTTTAATGTTTTGGAAGGGACAAGTCTCTGCCAATTCTAAGGGCCATAGAGACAACTATCTTCCTTTGGGGAGAAGGACATTCGACTTTGCTCTAACAAAGTTAGGAAAAATATATATCGTATTGCACTTCGTAGAACATGCATTGGATCATATGGTTTTCTTCAAAGCCGCAAACAATTTACCCTCATTTCCCTGTGAAGGAAGATGGGAGAAGTATGGTGGGTCGGCGAGTCTGAAATTTCCAACTTCATTGTAGGAAATTGCTTGGCAGCGAATCGAAGATCTTCAGTCTGCAAGCGATGCTGTGATATCCCGTGGAATGACTGGCCTGAAGCTGTACATGGTTTCTCCTTTTCTCACGTGAGTTCTCCGACTTCTCCAATTTTTGTCAGAATCAGTTGAGGAGAGGAAACTCCACAATTGCCTTCTTCCCTCTCTTAATCCCCATCTCTGTTCAGAAACTTGAAAAAGTGGATTGCAACGCACAAGCTCCCTCCCACTTCGAGATCTGACATCCCAGTCAAAGGTTCTTCTCGCCCATCCCCCCCCTGAAACTTACCAAATCTTCCTCGTAAAATTCTCATCCGGCAGTTTCTTATCCCCTGGCTCTTTTTAAAGGGACGTGCGTGTGGAAGGCAAAAACAGGCTCTATTGGGAGCAGCAGCACGATGATTACAGAGACCCAAGTGAGTAGACCCCAACCGGAGACTCGGCCACCTGATACTGCACCAGGGAAGAGCTTCAGAAACTTCAGGTTTGATACTGCTGCAATCATAAGAGCAATGGAAGCTGGGTTTTCAGCATAAAAAGTCAGGATCTGAGCTGTCATTTTATTGTCTAGCCCGGGTCTGGTTTTAAGTTTCCGAAACATCATCTTAACTTTCAGTTGTTGGTACTTGGGATTTTGGTTTGCAGTGTGATCACTTGTACAGGAACACTGGCAGTAGCATAATTATGTGATTCAGCTTTCGGGAGATTCGGAGTTTATATGACTCTTGCTTTCGTCGTTTGATCTCGATGTTGGCATCAGCAGTGGTCTTCGAAATGGAAGCAACAGTGCTCGACTTTCAACTATCGGCCGTGAAAATCATGTTCTTGATCCCGAGTTATAAGTCGGAGTGCTCTTGAAAGCTTTGTCCCATTTTACTTTTTTCAACCTTGGAAAATAGCAGCTGCAGGTATCAGGTTAAGGAATCTTAAAGTCAAGGACCTGTCCTCTTCTTTTGGGACATTCATGTTTTCTCCTTTTACCGTCCACATTGAGATTCTGATTCAATTAATTAGAGTAAAATATAAAAGTATGTTTTTTAATTAAAAAAAGTGAACAATTGACATTTGATATAAACAATCGTTTATGAATTTTCGTCAACTCTTAGAATGAAAATTTATCTAAAAGGAATATAAGTCTTTGCTTTGAATATTCAGCCAAATGAAAATTATGAAATTACGGGAGAGTCCTGAAATCACCCTGTGGATACGTTTGTATCCCGCCCAAGCTATTAGTTCAGATAAGCTCGAAACCCGTCGGCAACCCTTAGTTGTAGTATGGTGGCCCAGGGGCACATGTCGATAAGATTTATATAATATATATATCAATTTAAAATATAGAATAATTATTATTTAGTTTATTAAGATAAAATATCTAAAAATTAAACATAATTAATATCTATAATGTAATATACATAATATATTAAATTTCACATAGGCCTACAAAAGTATCGGACTCGTTTCCACCCAAAAGTTTAAGATAATAAGTATTGGTATCCAATTTTTTTTTTTTTTATAAATTAAAGTTTCTTTTTTTCAATCTATTTGATGTGGGATTCAACTCTCGACACCTGCTATCACATGACAACGTGTTCACAATAAACACGTGTCCTTAAATACAAGCCCTTAACAATTAACCTCGAGTAAGATATTTCTCTTTCGGTCTCGGGTGGGGAGGACAAACTACCACGAAGGCGGGCCACCTTCCATTTTTGGGCTAACAACTGGCCTTGAGCGGGGCATTATTCTTCCGGCCTCAGACTATAATCCCACGAGTACCATACTCGGGTTCAATAACCAATCACAAGCCGGATATTTTCTTCCGGCTTTAGGCTTACGGGCCACGATTGTCACAGTCGGGCCTAGTATGTTATGAACCCACATGATAACGTACTATGATACCATACTAAATTTTCACTCGAATTTATAAGAGTCTTAAGCGCAATCTACCTAAAAGTCTAAACTATTAGGTGTCGGTACCAAATTCTCCTATAAACTCAAGTTTTATTTTCAATTTAGTCGACATGGGATTCAACTCTCAAAATAATAGGAACGAGATGGATCGAGCTGGTTAGAAGGCATAAACAAGACTTGCCCCAAACCGGGACGGGACGGGCCGGGCCGGGCCGGGTCGGGTTTCACGGGTCCGGATCATTTTGCCATTCTTTCGGGACCATTAAATTCGGGAATGTAGTTGTTGCAAGAGGGGGAAAAAACAAATCAAATCTCTCGAGTATGTTACAGCGGATGGCAGCAGCAACCAACAAGACCCCACCACGCCCCATCTTGATTTTGTTGCGATTTTCTTGTAATCGTAACTGATTTTTGCTTATTTTCTTGCTGGAGTCAGTTCGCCGAGCTCCATATTAATCCAGTTGCGTCTGAAAGGAGGAGTCTTGCTCTCCTTCCACCAGTCCCACCGTAACAACATTCGGAGATCCAGTGAAGATGCACCTGTGGCCGTCGAAGATGCTGAGGGACTCGTTCAAGGACGAGTACCTGAGGAGGGTGGAGAGGAATCTGCGGATGATGAAGCGCGAGAAGGAGAAGAAGAAGCAGCAGCTGGGGTCCTCTTCGAACGAGCAAGCCCTGCTCGACAACGAAGAAGGGGAGGCGCCCAGCTCGAAATCCGTCTGCGGGTTCCTTAGGGTGTTCGGGCATTCGGTCATGGTGATCGCTTGTACCTACTGCTGCTTCTGCTGCGCAGGTGAATTTCCGATTTTCTCCCTCCTCTGCCGTTCTCGCTTGCAAAGATTGTGTCTTGGTCGACGGTAGGGCTTGAATTCTTGATTGCTTGGGGTTGACTGATCTGCCGAATCTAAGATGTAGGGAATTGTCAAGTTAAGGGTATATTTGATTGGAGGCCTATTTCCATAAGAACGGATGGAATGGGATAGCAAACGAGTTGGATAGCAAACGAGTTGTATTATCGTTGACCTACTCGACCTTTTGATTGATAGAGAATGGAAGGATCTTTAGAATCTCGGGTCGTTCTTGATTCGAGGAAAAAAGTTAGGAGCTTTTACTGACTACACAATGTCAGTGGGAGAGTCGATGATCAGTCAAATGCGTGAGTGATTTGGGCTCCATCCCAGCTTAATTGGATTAGAAAAGGGAAATGAGCACAAGCAGGAGGAGCAGAACGCACCACATTTTCTCGAGTTAGATCCTAGCATGTCTATGTCTCTTACACTTGAACTGGTTATCTGCTGTTGATTCACAAACTCGCATTTTTCAATCCCGAAAATGTTCTGCTGGCCTGAGTGTAGTTTCAACTCTAATGCTTCAAGACATTAACATCCAATGCTTCAAGGTTAAAGTTTTCTGTAATTTAGACTGGCCACATCTTGCTTAAGCTTGTGGCACCACCAGAGGTGTTAAAGGACGCCGCCGGATTTGTCGTCCGCCAAACATTGACCGCTCATTTCACTCGTTAAACCGTCATTAGAGATGTCGATGCTTCATGACCAATAGTTTAGTTCCGTATTTGTTTGTTTGAGCTTGCTTCTTGTGGTTGTCTCTTGGAAGTCATGAGTTGCCGCTGATCAATCTTCTTATATCGGATCTGTTTCCACCTCATCTTCATGCCCTGTCCATGACTGAACCATTTCCGAGGTATATGCTTGTCAGTTTTGATGGATTCCGGTGCCTGACATGTGAATGTTTCATGTTGCCAGTTTGCATCGACGAAGAAGACATGATCTAGAGACCAGCAATGGGAGCTTATGGGCCCGAAGCTTTTCCGAAGAAGACGGTTCTGTCTCTTCCCCTTGACAGTCTTTAAGGAGCCCAGATCATCTGTATATAAAATCAAATCTTAGGTTCGATCTTCTCCGGGTTTAACATCTTAAGTAGGAAATTGCTTGTAGCTGTTGGATGTGGGCAAGCAGAGCCTAGGATGGTTCTAAACTCTGTGAGGAAATATTATCCTGGTTTTGACAAATCCAAGTTGCTCTTTTTGAGATGGAGGAGACAGGAATGTTCAATACTCTCCCGGCCATACCTTATCCCCATCTCTGTAAGAGGACCACATTACTGACCAAATATTCGATGTTTAATGCACTACCAGTTAGGGAAAAAAAATTCAGTTCTGTAAATCTATTTCGAATCTTGACACGTGTAAGTTTTTCACAGTTTTTGAGTGTTGACGTTACATTGTCAAGATCAAAATGCCGATTTACATAACGGGCGCATTATATATCACAAATTGAATATTTTATCATATCATTACTCAGGAGGACCTATTTAGAAAATCTGAAACTCAATGAGAGAGAACGAAATTTACTGAATGATATAAGATAACTCAATATAATAAAATTTAAATTCAGTAAAGTTCATATAAAATTTAAGGTATTTTCTCAATTTCAACTCAGCTGCCACATCTCAGTTTTCAGATGTAGAAGGATCTCATTCACAAAAAGTCTTTCTAAAGCTAAACCGTAGAGTCTCCATACTTGATTTGTATATCCGGAGTATTTTGCATACATACTCGGCCAACCTGCTAGAACTAGGGTGCTCTCGCTCCAAGGGGGTCTACCTGATCCGGGTTTAAGGTATGTTCTCGATTTGATACTAACATTTTGAAGAACGTTATGGTGAATGATAAATTTGCTCTCTGATGGGTTCCTGATGAGGATCCAACAGGTCTTCAGGCTAGACCGATCTCCAGGTTCTTCGGACTGGAGTATAAAAAATCGTTAGTATCTGCAAGTAAGTTGAATCCTAAATGAGTTTCCTAGATCGAACATGTGCATAGACAGTTACGAGAAATGAACAGATGGTAAGATATCTGATACCTGATAATCTAGGATACTTATAAGTTCAGATTTGGTGCCGGCATGGGATGACTTCACCTGTGCCCACCCTATGTTGTGGGCAATGGATCCGATCAGAGGTTTGCTCTGTGTAAGGATTCAGTTCAGTCTATCAGATTGTGACGTGTGTCTGGGCATGAATTTCTAATTGATATGATGTTAATCGAATGTTAAGAGTCCGTAAACCGATAAGTTACCTGAATGCTGAAGCCGTTCATCCAACTGACAGAGCTGGTCGTCGCTTAGCTGTCCTATCTAGCTGCCGTCGGTTTCCGGGCATGTAAGAGCTGGTCCGAGTCGGATCAGGGCTGGAACTAGCAAGCGATTACTCCCGTATACATCAGTCTCAATTCGAAATCCAATTTAGACAATTTTAACTAATAGCTTGAAAACTTAATATTTATTCACATTGTATTGGTTGCATCACTCCCACAATAACACTCGATATTAAGAGCACAGCAAAGTACAATAATGTACTTCGGCCAATCGACATTTATTTAATTCGGCCTTATTTTAATTTTAATTTACGTTTTACCCAAATTACCCCCATATTTCCCTAGAAACCATCACCAAACACTACCCGCCGGCGTGGTTTTCCTAATCCTTACCACCGCCGTCAGCAGCCTGGCGCTCGGCCCGGTATCTTAGCCACTCCGCCACTTCCCCGAACACCTTCTCCACGTTCTCCTCCGGCTCGCCGACCATCTGGTGCCACATCCCGGGGTAGATCCTCATGGTCTTGTCCTTGCTGGTGGCGCGGGAGTACAGCTCCTTCACGCACTCTGGGTCGCACACCACGTCATCCTCGCCGTGCACGACGATGAAGGGAACCTCGACCTCCTCAAACCGCCCCTGCAGCTCCCTGCAGATCCTCAGGAGCTCGCTCGCGGTGGCCGCGCGCGGCCTCGCCACTGTCCTCTTCGGGCTCGCTAGAGCCAACTTCTTCTTCCATTCCACCTTGAACGACACGTCGGGGATCGTCCCGCGCGTCGGGACCACGCGCCAGGTGGGTATCAGAGCGGCGGCGATGAAGAGCAGGTGCTCCAGCGGCCACGGCGGCTTGAACTTGGCGCTGATCCCGCACATGGCGCCGTTGAGGACCAGCCCATCCCACAACCCCTTCTGCCGGAACGTGATGTAGAGGGCGATTGCGCCGCCGAGCGACTCGGCGTAGAGGAAAGCCGGCAGCCCCTGGCGGTAGCGTGCGCGGAACGAGTCGAAGAATGAGATGCAGTCGTCGACCACGGGGTTGATATCCGGGATGTGGGTGTTGAGGCCGTCGGAGAAGCCGTGGCCCTGGTGGTCGAGGGCGCAGACGGCGAAGCCCGACTCTGCGAAGAGTATGGCGGTGAGCTGGAGGAGCCAGCTGGACTCACCGGTGAAACCGTGGACCATGGCGACAATCCCGACGGGCTCGGTCGGGGGACGCGGGTTCCACCATTGCGTGAAAATCCTCAGCCCTCGAGGGTTGGTGACGAACTCGGAGCCATGGTCCACCGAGTGGCGTGCGTAGAACTCCTCCGCCGTCAGGGAGCCGAAGATGCTCTTCTCGTCGGCCTCAGCGATCGGATGCTTCACCATTCTCGGAATCTCCGGCTAAGACGTCTCGGAATCGATGAGCGACCTGACAGAGAGATTGAGATTTTTATCCGCCCAATGGGCGTGAGAAGCCGTTGGAGCAATCACTGCCCGGATTTGATTGGTAGTGGGTACGGATCAGGGGTGCAGAGGACCACCATGGTACTGTGGACTGTAGATTTCCCTTGCCAAGTTACTGTCACTTTCGAGTCATAAAAATTTTAGAGATTCCTCTCAATCATAGGTAATAAAAAAATTAATTAAATTATTTTAATTAATAATAAATAAAATAATTACTGAGCAATTAGTATTAATTTAACTATTTATAAATAATTTAATTGGTATTTTCTCTCTACGAATATAATAATTTCTCCTTTGAAGTTGAGTTGGATTGTTCCACGGAAATGAAATCCAAAGTCACATTGTTTCAGGATTTTCGATACATGAATGGTGAGGACCGATGACAACACGGGTCAAGTGACTAGTCAATTTCGAAGTCGGTTGGAAATGAAGTCCAATTCACATTATTTCGGGATTTATTATACGTGAATGCGAGGATCGATACTAATATAGGTCATGTGACTCATCAGTTTCGAGATGGGTCGGATTGTACCATGCAAACGGAATCCATGTCACATTGTTTTAGGACTTAGATGTGTCAGGTTGAGGGACCAATGTTAATACGGGTCGGATTGAACTACACGATGAAAAAAAAAGGACCGATACAGTTCGCATTGGACGTCGTCACGACCTAAAGGACCAAGAAGTTTAAAATATCTCTACAAATTTGTATAGCAATAGTAAAAATGATTATAAAAAAAATATGTATTCTTAACCTTTCATGTTTTTGTTAATTTCATTCTAAATTTTTATTTTTTGTTATCACCGTTCTTTTTCACTTTAATCCCATTGTTATTTTTTCTACGCAAATAATTTTTAATATAAATAACGGAGCAATCCAACTACCTCATAAAGATTTTCTTGTGGACGAGACACAATTTATCGATAATTTCGTCTCGGAGAGATCGATTTGTACCGGCTCAGTCTTTGAGAGAAAATTTGCATTACTCAGATATCGGACTCGTGGAATTTGCATCACTTTGGGCCCCGATATTATATCAACAGTGTCTGTGACCACATCAATTAGGTTATTTTGGTACATCAATGAGATCCATGGCTATATCGATTGGGTTTTTAGACTCGGACGGCTCTGGACCGAAGTGATGTATAAATTCCATGAGCCAGGGAACCAAGTGACGTAAATTTCGTGAGTCGAGTATTCTGGTGATGTAAGTTTTTTTGGGATCCAATTGACATAAAATCGATCTTAAGGATGAGATCGTCAATTTCCTCCGCAACCCATTATAGCTAACTCACTGCCACACTTAACCCGGTCTTTATTATTGATTGTTCAGTTCATCTGATATATTCACAATTTTTAACACGAAATTTCGAATACTACATGTTGATTGACTAGATCGCTACTAATACTACCCTCTCTTTAAAAAAATAAAAATAAATCGGTCTTTCCTTAAAGACATAAATGCTTCCCAATCAAGGGACATCGAACAACGGTAAGTGAGAAATTGCAGGTGAAATTATTCTAATTAATAATTATTATAATAAACTCAGCTACATATTATTATTTAAACTACTCTGGTTTGAGTTTTAGGAGAAATTATTACACGATCTTATCTCACCATGTGACGCGGGAAAATACCAATTAAAATATAACAAACGAGTAAATTAGTGTTAATCACCCGAGCAGTCGCTATAATTACTGATAATCAAAGTAATTTAATTGGTTCTTTCTCACAACGTCATTGTGAGGTAGAACTGTTTAAGATTTTTTTTTCCAGTTTTGGACATGTGAACGAGAATGATTCTCCTTTAACTTTTTTTTAAAAATAATCGAGGTATCTGGGTGCCTTTCGGACCCGACTAGCGGGAGTTGTGGTACCTTCCCTTCGGGGCACACAGAATAGCTCACAAATTACATGTACCGAATAAGTCAGACAGATCTGATGGACTCGATGATGATAAAGTCCCACTCTCGAGAAAATGCCCTTAGCGTTGTGCTTATCGAGAGTGATTCTCCTTTTATCATTTAATCAACCTGTGGTATTTATGTATACATTTTCTTTGTCGTGTATACGAAATGATAAAGTTGCTTTTCCATGATGAAATTTCAGGGGGGTTGACCATCAATTGCAGCAGTTGTTCGGTATCGGTGGGTCACCACAATTAATATGGAAATCTCATATAAGTAATTTAGAAGGATATTACTTCGAAAAATTGAATATCGCTCCATCTAATCATTTTTTTTTTGCTAAAAGGGCGATCGATATTTGTGGATTCTAACGATGATTAGGATAGGATAATAAATGGTACAGAAAGTTCGCCAATCAGAATTGAATGCATTTTTTTTTGCGCACCCATTACAGTTCGAAGTTTTCAGTGACATGCCTTCTCGAACGGGGAAACGCGAACTTCTTATATTCTGAATAAACAGTAAAATATTATATAAATTTAACTAATTTATCTCTCTCTTAATTAAACTGTCTCATACTGTACACGTTTACATACTTTAAACTAGATTTGGTCTCGGTTTTTTTTTTTGGGTGCAAGATTATCTGGTATCTAGTATCCTGTAGGACCCGACTAATTCGGATTTGATGTACTGTTGGACGGTTTCCCGAAACCCCTTCCAAGAGGGTCTGCTGTATTCATAGAGACTCGAAATTGAGTCCTTTGCTTAAGCGAGTAAAGTCTCTTCCACTTCAGTCAATCTCCTCACCTCAGTATTTGTGCATATCGTATCCCTCGGAGATGGAACCCCTTCAACTCTACAGTCGACACCCCTCCAGACAATCTCTTTGATGGATCATGTTTCCCTGATCTCCTATCGGCCATGTCACTTCCACGGCAAGGTCATCCGTAATCTTGTTAACAAGAGAGTCTTCTATGCAACGAGTATACCAAGTGATACTGTTTATATTATATCATAAATTAGTAAGGATTCTATTATTTTGAAAATTTTAATAAAATCCTAAAATTAAAAATTTAAAAAATAATCAAATTCTTTTAATTTATGATATTGTATAAGCTGTCAACTGTCATGCGATACTTCATTACATTCAAGCTTTGGATGTCTTAATATATTAAAAGTCAATTGACACAGAATCAAGGAAATTTAAATTGGATTCTCGCTTATTTGATTTTCCATATTTTTTTTCTTTTCCTTTCTTCTAAAATTTTAAATTCTCGAGACTTATACTTTTTTCTACTACCTTATTAAATAGCAGTTTATTATATATATATATACACACACTAATACAACATCTTATGTTTCACTGCAGGGTTGACGAACATCCAATAATATAAAATAATTGAGTTAAATTATTTTTTAATTATTATTTCATAAAAAAATATGTTAAAATAGGAATTGCTTATATATAAGAAGAATAGTTGTACATTCTATGAGAAATATCTAACATAGGAATAATGCGACAAATACATAGCAATTATTATATTTTGCGATTTATAAATTAAAAAGAAAATAAAAAGCTCAGAAGGTTGTCGTGTGGAGACTTTTGAGGTCGCCACGTGGAAGCTATTGAGACCGTGGAGGTTAAAACTCTACTTTAGTATATAGTATAGTTAGACACGTGTGCGTGTGTGCGTGCGTGCGTGCGTGCGCGCATATATATGTATATAAATGTAACAACCACAACAGTGGACTTGAATTTCCACACACATCAAATAATACATAATGGAAGCAGTTGGAAAGTCTAATCGATTTTTGTGAAACCTTTCACATTTTTGTATACTGGAAGTATCAATTTCATTCAAGACTTCAAATGACATTTTTAGAGGAGTACAGGAAGTCCATTTCCACATTCAGTAACCTTCCACGGTCACCTTGAGACCCACGTCACCGTGCAAATATTGTCGAGAGTACTGCCCAATCGAGAAAGTAAGACCACCGACGATGGTGCAAAACTCACTTCCACACCGACGATGGTTCAAAACTCACTTCCACACGGTTTGGTGAGTTCGAGATTGGCGGTTCGAGTCGTACTTTAAATAAAATTATCAGAGCAGGCTCTTGAGCATATCTTGATAATATGAAAGAAATGTATTTGTGAGAAGTGATGTAATTTAAACCGATAGAACAACGATGGACGCCCCTGGCCTCGGCCGAGGCCTTGCCCTGGAGTGGACCGCGATGATCAGGTCGTTGATGGAGAAGAGCTCCATAGACCACTCCTTCGGGCCCCGGCCACGGAGGTGCCAGGGAACGCGGCCTGCGCTCAAACTGCCAAACTAGCATCCAACCGCTTCTTGCCACGAACTCTGCCTCACCATAGTGTGCACGGTCACGACGACTCCAGCTCCATGAAGGATCATGACATGGGCTGACCCCGACTTGTAGGCACGAACCAGGCTGATCTTTATCAGAAATCATTAATTAAGTGATGTTATGTAATCACGTAACGTGAGGAAAAATCAATCACATTGGAACAAACGAGTAAATTAGCACCAACCACCCGAGCAGTTGTTAAAATTATTATTATTGATCAGAAAATTTTGGTCGATCCTTTCTTAGCATGGCACGTTATTATGAGGTATGGAGCTCTGTCTACGAGAACGGCATCAATTATTTGCATCTTACTCGGGCTGGCAAATAAACTATGGGCCTCTAAGCAACGTTTTGGACCCATCAGTTTAGGCCCCAGCTTTATTGGGTATGTCAGTTCTCAGCCTAGGGTAACCGGACATGTCTCATTCATAATCACAAGCAGATCGATGAATTTACTTTAGGCACCGGCGAGGTTCGAAATCAGGACCCCGAGTCCCAAGACAAGAGTGATACCACTTCACTGAAGCATTATCTTCAAAGTCACTTTACTCAATAGTGTTTGTGTTCTATAATTTATCCGTCCGGTATGTTTGAACTCGATACTAGCGATAATATGCATATACGAAATGAATTAAAGCTGATGGTGATGGCCATGACACACCTGCCTGTAAGAGGGTGAAAGGACAAACCTGCCCCGGTGAGATGAAATGACATATTTGTCCTCAAAATAGTATTTTCCTCCTGAGGTGCACGAACTGGGTGCACACAAACGTAGAAGGGAATACAAAAGGACGAAGAAATAAATTGTACATAAAGTATTATCGATAAGAATTGAATCGGAATATCTTATTTAACAGAATCCTCCTTTAAGTCACATTCGGTTATAGAGAATGCCAATAAAACTCATAAATGAACGAAACTTGTTCATCATTTTCAAAACTTGCAAATGTAAGAGAACATACAGATATTCTATCTACTTTCTACCCAAACCTCTGAAAGCTGGAAAGCTTTTCTGATATGTATCACTTGATATTCAGAAGTTTAATTGGCTCGGACTAATTTAAATTTGAATAAAGTTGGGTTATAGATTTTGTCCAATCTCAATGCTAAAATCTAAGACTTTCCTTTAGATTAAAAAAAAAATCAAATTATGTCGGCCAATATATTACAAAAAATAGTTAAAAAGTTCATAATTCAAAAAAACTATGGAGGAAGAAATTAGGAAGGGTATAATGAGGGATAGTAGTTTAACAAACAAATGTCTTGGAATGGAGTAAATATTTAGTGACTGATATATAATGAGTTTATTGTATAAATTATCGTTTAGATCTTGATACGTGTAAAGTTTTTAGAATTTTCGAGGTTCAATTTTACATGCGTCAAGATCTGAACGGTAACTTACACAACGAACTCATTATGTATTACAAACTGAATATTTACTTCTTGGAATGAGTCTATTTTTGTGTAAATTCAGATCTTGATAAGTATAAAGTCAACTCTCGAAAGCAGTAAAAACTTTACATGATCTTGAAAGAGACTTATTCAATGAATTCGTTATGCATTGCACGTCGAATACTTACTCATGTGCCTGTAAAAACCTACATAACAAAGCAAAATAGTTGATTAATCACTGCCTAAAGCAGTTGTCCAAGTGATTCAAGATTCAACTTTCAACTACCCAAAAAAAGAAAAATTCAACTTTCGAGCAGTTTGGTGAGTCAAAAGCCCGGGTTTGAATTCTTTCTGCACACGTGCGTAAATACAAGCCGACGGAGTCGGTGCTGCACAGTGATGGTCCAATTTACCATATATATTTACGGTCGAACACGAAAGTTTAATGTTGAGCAGTAAGAGTGGTAACCGTATTTTTATATTACGGGTATCCGGATATCACCCGACTAATCTCCACGTCCCCGTGTACATGCCTATAAAACGTATAGGGCAATTTGAACATCGAACAATGAACTTACTGATACTTCTTTTTATTACCAGGTCAATATGAGATTTAGCCATGGAGAGGGTATGTGTTTTTTTTTTTTTTTAATCAGGCTTCGTAGGAAGGTACAGCCTGAAACAACAGAGCATGTCGGGGGGGCCGCTGCCAAAGCCGGGCATGTCCCTCTTATTTTCCACTGTATCATTATTAATTAATAAAAGAAAAAGAAATTAGAAGAAGAAAAATGAAATTAGAAGGGGAAGTGAAAAGACCAGCTTCTCCCTGTTCTTCCCCCGGCAGTTGATGAAGAATGTCTCGGCACAAGAGCCTGCCACGATTGTTTAAATACGCGCTTACCTGTTCTATGTATGATACGAATTATCTTAATAAGATTTATTTAAAATATTTATTTATATATGATTAAAGAGAGTAATTATCTATAATTAATTTTTTCAATAAAAATAGTATATGCTTACCTTATAAATTAGATAACAATACATTGCATAAATGATATTGTATACTCCGATGACCAATGAAAAATCAGAATGAAATGGGAGAAATAAAGATAAATTTATCAGAAAGCAAAAAAAAAAAAAGAATGTGGATAGGAACATGATAGAGGAGTTTCAAGTGGGAGGAAAAAAATGGTTGACGTATATTATACATGGTAAATTTACGATCTTGTCATTTATTTCATTCCAATCAAAGGATCAGCGGTGTTTCAATTTTTTACGTGCAATGGGTAAAAATGAAAAAAATAAAAATGATGCAAAAAGGAGGTCTTCCATTAAAAAAGAAATGATATTAATAATTCAAATAATTATAACTATTACTAATTGCATTCATTTTATTAATTTTTAATTAACATATCACCATTTAAAATTATCTCCTACAATGGAGTCATCTACTATATTTTGGCGGCACATACCTTGACCGTAATTCAGTCACGACGCAGCGTCATGCCACATATAAATGCCATGGCGCTCACTCATAGTACACCACGACACCGTGACCTAATTATATATGTCCAGAGTACGGCTGCCAAGGTTTAATAAAATTTTCCTACCTACAATATATGATCATAATTTCTACGCACTTAATGGAAGAATCAAATTCTCCTTTTTCTTTCCCCTAGCCATCAAATCCATCACTTCTCCATCACAACAACCTCTAGAAAACATAGAGATTTTAGTGTACAATTATTGCACGTTAATATGTCGAATGATTCACTAGCCGGACCATAAAAGTCTCTCTAAACTATTTCTCCTCATTTTCCTTTTCTCCTAGATAATAGTAACTGCAAAACCGAGCTTCTAGTAGGAATAAAATTCACTAAATCGGGACTTAGATGTTATGAATTAAATTTTCAATCGTCAGCTAGACTATTATACCATTTTATTCCAACACATAGGGAGCCTACGTAGCTAAAAAATGTTAAATTGGAATTAGGGGTGCCTAATATATTTCGTATATTCTGTAGCTAATTTTATATTGTCACAATATATATATATATTATATAATTATAATTTTGACAAGTCAAATGTATGAATGTCCTTAAGCATGCACATGAGTTCTAATCCAAATTGATTTCAACTTTTCCTTTTATATTGATGGTGTCTGGTGCCGTAACAACCGATTAATCTATTGAAAGGTGTATTATACAGTCGGGGGCCCGTCATTAATCCCTGCATACCGGCCTAGTGGTGAGTCGAACCTTGAACCTGATTTACTGTATGTTATCACCTTAACGGCGACAAATGATTTCAACTTTGTCGAAAACAATTAAGCGCTTGTACTTAATATGGTCATTAACCCATTCAAAGACATATGTTATTTATATATGTCGGACCAGTGAGAGATGGAAGATCGGGAAAATTTAAGAAAAAAAAATAAGAAGAATACAGAATTTCCTGCTAACGAAGATGAGATCCCTCTCAGTTTTAAGTTGAAGGCGAGTGCGCATTG
This sequence comes from Lagerstroemia speciosa, assembly GCA_037672795.1. Lineage (NCBI taxonomy): Eukaryota > Viridiplantae > Streptophyta > Magnoliopsida > Myrtales > Lythraceae > Lagerstroemia > Lagerstroemia speciosa. The sequence continues at coordinate 13,359,778 of CM075288.1, read as the reverse complement.
CTCGAATCCTCCGAAGATCTTATGTTTGAACACTGAGTCATTCGTTCCCGTGCTTATAGATTAATTGCCAAAACAGCATTCGCTCTCCAAATTTTTTGTGTACTACTGAACTGGGAGATGAGTCGATTTCAAACACGTACACTCGAATTGCAATCTTCGGATTTAATGAAGGGCATCGAATTGAGACGGGTTAATTCGTAAATTCTGTGAATCCACATATTATTCCCGTGAATTATTTTGGTGAGTGGAACGGTCGATAGCACGGTCTAACTGTTATATTGAAATCTATCTCTGTTGGATGGTTCGGTTAGTAAAGTTTCCCTCTACGGAAAAGATCGGTTCTTTAATTCAAATCTCGATGCTAATCGAATCTCCTAGTCAGTGTTAGATCAATATTAACATTGGGCATTTAAAGAAAAGCACGATCTATATAGTAATCCAATGGGAGAACGAACTCGTATCAGTTCTACGAATATATTTGTACAGGTTAGGGGCATTGATCGGGGCAACAATATTCGACCCGGACGTAGTCTGTGCCCGACATTTTTTATAACCTAGAGCTCTACATAGATATCATTTCCATTCACTAACAATTGAAGAGCATGCTACATGAGGCACAGTTAATCAAATTATATTGCTAAGTTTTCACCACAGAAAACCCTTTCCCCTACATTAATTCAGTTGTCTTTCATAAGACAAAAAATCCCTAGACATAAGATTTATAATTAATCCTTACTTATACAAATTCGAGTTGAATTATCAGTCTATCATGGGTAAAATCTATTAGAAAATACTCGAAATAGAGACCTTTCTTGTAGAGGAGAGGTTTTGAAACAACTCAACGTCAATGATGGTAGATGAGATTTTCAATTAAAGTAGAAAGCACTTAAGTTGTTGGGAGAAATGATGAAGGGTACCTTTAAATTGTTCCTTCCTTCCTAGGTGCACTCCTAGGCCTTGGAATTGAACGTGCCATCAGCTTCACAGCAATTACATTGGCACTGCGAGACCTCGAGAAGCTGCTGCTGCTGATTAATCAGTGAACGCAAGGACATGCCTCAAATTAGGATAAGAACATGTTGGCTATATGCATGACTCCTCATACGCCATCCACGAAGGCCTTCGATTATCCGATGGCCTCTGCAAATGGCATACAGGGAGCCAGGCACATACAATTATGCTCGAGATATGCTTGTGATCTATATATACATACAAAACGGTGACCTATATATATGTGTGTGCGCGCACGCACATGTATCTCTGCAGCTCTATTAGGGCTTATCAAAGAAGAAGAGGGAACCCGAGATCAGTGTTTGGACTTGGGAGTGGCCAAAAGATGGAGAACTCGATGGGAGCGGGGGAAGATAGTGAAGTGCTAGCTAGGGATCAAAATCAAGAATTGGGTTCTAATGGAGGAACCCCCTTTGAATCGGCTAAATGGAGGAGATGGCTACGACCAAAACCCTCAGGCTGGGAAGCAATCGAGTTAGGGGTTTTGTAAGGAGCTCACACGGCTCTTTCACAGAGAGAGAGAGAGAGAGAGACTGAGAGATGTGAATAGACGAAGAAGAAGATGATGGTGATGGGAAGGGCTTCCATTGTTTCATCTTCCACAGGCTTGCCTCTAAATATAGAGACCGTGCGAGGAAGGGATAGATTCTTTCAACATAGAATAGAATTCTTAGTATTCAAAGTTTCAATGGGGTTAATCGACATAAGTTCGAGCGAGATCATCTCATAAATGAATAAAACTCTTTAAAATTATGAATTTTCTTGGTTTATAAAATGTTCAAACTTCAAATTTTATTTAAAAATAAAAGATATTGATTCGCTTAAACCAATTCTTTTTCACTTTTTTTTTTCCTATGTTGGCGTAGCTAGGTGCAAAGCTTTAACCTTGTGGTATTCGAGATGTCATTTTCCTTAGGGTCGTAAAGCAAAAGACGACTGCTTTTCTTCTCACTGAGCCTGTCCTTGTCCGAAAGTGCTTGGAAACACATGGATTCCCCCCCTCACCTTCCTCTTTCCTTCCCTAATACTACTACAATCCCTACTCTCAATTTTCTTTTTATTTATTTATGGTAAATAATTTTAAAGGCAAATGTATAAATAAAATAAAACAAAGGAGAAATTAAGTATCGACAAAGAATATATATATATATATATATATGTATAAAGAGAAAAGCAACATTACCTGTTGGGTAAAACTTTTGATGTTGGATATGCATCTAGTTTTTTTTTTATAAACTCACGTGTTAAGATCACGTTACTCTGTTTAGGTTCACACTTCACCGGGTTTAGCCATGAAAGAAGTGCTCAACAAGTCCCCTGCAGAAGAGATAATCATTCTTTTGATCAGTCATCGCCTTACTTGAACTTGGAAGAAATATGTCCAGCTCAAAATTAATTGTTATATATGGGTATTTACAGACACGTGACAAGTGTAGTCATGGTTGAATTTCGTTGGGATATCGTCATTTTTGAACTCGAGAAAATATGTGAAATTCTATATAAATTACACTTGATTTTGTTCATTTTTCTTAAATTATCTAATTCTGTCCCCCTAACTTATACTTTACTCACCAAAAAAAAACTTATGCTTTACTTTTTCATTTAGTTTCAGCCTCTTAACTAAATTTTCTAGATCCCTCTTGAGTGTCAGTCAGTTTTCAAATAATGTAGGTCTTGAGATAGATGATTTCACATAAGAATATCAATGAGAAAATCTCAAAATAATTGAGATCAAGTTGTCACGTGATGACAAATATTCGATAGTTAAATCTTATAACATTGATTGAGTTATCGAGTAAATTTGAGTCCATAATAAGATTTTTGGGTGAAATAAGTTCAATATCTTGTTGACAGATGTGAAAACATTACGTACCCCAATTTTCTGAACCCATAAAGGTGTCTGGTTTCCCTGCGGGGGGGCCTCCCGAAGATCTGCCACATTGGCGCAGTGTTTTTGTCTCTCGTGTTTATATATATATACATGACTTCCTATTCTTTCCTTACTAGCTTGTTGAAATTATTAGTTGCGGTCACTGTCCCTCTCTCCCTATAGCCCGATATAACCCTAAGATTTTGCATATAGCTAGGGTTTCTAGCTAATTGTATGTCGATATTGATGCGTCGGCCTCGATCATATGTTCTTGTACATATTTGTTTATATGGTGAGATCGACCCTACAGCTTGAATGAAGTTTAACCCTTGAAAAGGCCCCCCTAATGTTATTTTCTTGGTAGTGGGTAACTGATTTAAGTTTGATTCGAGTGAGCACCAAATGTAAAATTCTCCCACTTACATAGATTTTCTCCATGTTAGTTTCTTCTGATTCATGGGTGTGGATCGCATGTTATGTTTATGGGATTAAAATCATCTACAGAAGTAAAAGTATACCATAAGACGGTTTCGATCTCCAACTTTGTGTAAATCATGCATGGTGGACCCTATAACATCACCAGATAAGGAGAGATCGAGCCTGGAGAGGTAAGTGCTTAATTCATGAGCGTCTATCAGATAAGATACGTTAAAAGTCACCGTGCATTTGTGAATAGTGAGATATTGAATGCCCTTGACCTAAATCGCAATTCCAGCTTGCAAAAATCTAGGGTGAAGACATAAGATGAGTTATAACCTTGAAATCAACCTCCAAGTACCAGATTTCGAAACCCGAGATCCTATCCCCGTCGCAATTCGGATTCATGATTTAACTCCCACAGTTCAGCCACCATAGCTTATATTAAGCAACACCCGTTCTTACCAGTCAAGTAACTAGGAAGTACCAAGTAATGCCATTTCCATTCGGGATAAACCTAAACCTAATTTTAAAAAATGACGTCAGTAAAGTGTAATAATTACGTGTAAGCACGAAGCAATTTCATGGAAGAAAGAAATTATAAACTTCAATTTACCATTAATAAATTAAAGGTTTTTTTTTAAATCAACTCGTAGTCAAAAAAGCAAAGGCAAAAGGCTCGCAGAAAAGAAATTGCAGTCAAAAGGCCATATTTGCATCTATCAACTTTTAATTATGATTCCATCTATCAAAAGAAACCTTTGATTATGATTCCAACAGTGAAATTGTGTGGATGACAATGATGATTATGATCCATTCTTCAATTATAACAAGACAAGAGGCATAACTTTCTTATCTATCTGAGCGAATACAATTAGCTTCACGGGGTTACTTGAACTAATTCAATACCTATTTTCATTAATTAAAATCTATAATTCAATTTTTGTGATCGTAGAAAATCTAAAATTAGGAGAAGGGCCAACTTGACTTGAACATTGAGTTATTTGCCAGAACACTTGCAATAAGCAGATTTTAACAGATCGAGAATAATACTATTGTATCAAACTCTCTTTATGTGTTTACTGATATATTTGGAATTAGGAATGTATGTGTATATTAAATTTTTATGTGAGCTTACAATAGTTTTGGACCCATTTCAACTTAAAAGGTTAAACTAATAGGTTATGATACACAATTCTCTTATAAACTAAGATCATTTTTTTATTCACTATTCGATGTAGAATTCATTCTCAACGGTGCATTTAGGCTTCCATGTTAGTCATTGATACTTCAAGATGTGAGTAGTGCGAGCACATAATTTATTCGAGACGAAAGCGATAAATTTTTCTTTAGAGAGATAGTCGTACATATGGAATGCCTATGTACCCAATAGTCAACATAAATAGTGATCCCGTTAACATGGTATCACGAAAGAACTAATATAATTTACACAAATTTGTGTTATCCAAGCTTTATTTCAAAGCACTTTTAGACTTAGGCTTGAAATCACTGTCTTTTTTAATGGCACTATATCTTTGATACTACTGCGCTGATGGGATAATCTGAGCACTAGTTATTCTGCACGTATGTTAATATTCACAGTTAAATACGAAAGTTGAGATATTACGTAATGAAAATGACTAAATTGCCATTGCGAAAAACAATTGACCAAAACAATCCTGCTACTGACGGCCTCGAATAATTGGCATTTCATACATGATAGAAGCAGAGTACACATCCTCAGATTAGAAAAGGTACCTGTGAAAGATGACTTGATTGACACTTCCAAGTAACATACGACTCAGTGGAGTACATAAACAATGTGATGAGTCTCGATTTACCGATAAATTTAAAAGGAGGATGTCCTTTTATTCTTCTACACACCATCGAATATTTAGAAGTTTACTGCAGTATAACAGATGCAAGTTCGACTCGAGAGAAGGCAAAAGTACCCTAATTATAGCTTTTCTTCATTCGGATTAGATTTTTTTTAAAAAAATGGTTTTTCCTCAAATTTTTTAGGTGGGTTTCATATATAAAATTATTTATGATAATGAAGAATCAATTACTGAGAGTACAACTTTCAAATATTTTTTACTCTCCCATTTTCAATACAAGAATAAATTAAATGCAAAATTACTATTTTATTTATGCCTCTTTAATCATTGCAAAAAAGATATAATGAAAATCTAAAATTTGATTCATCTATCTCCCCAAGTTTTCTTCTTCTTTTTCTGGGACAGGATAAGAAAGATTGACCCTTACATTTTTTTTTTCCTGCCACTCGAGTAACGAGGTCGAATGATTGTATGAAAAAAAAGGGACTTTTTTGCCATGTTCAGCTCCAAGATAGTGTCTTATCCAAAAGGAATCCCAAATCAAGTGGGAACAAAGCTAGAAAGCCTTCTTTTGAATTTTAATAATCATCAATATCTGTTAATTTGACGTACAATTCAGTCGTCGGTAACATCCAATTAAATTATTCGTCAACTAGAGAAAAATAATAGTAACAGTTGGACCCACCAAGATTAATCAACGTAACTTTGTTTAACCAAGAGGTCCGCCAGTCGAGTCATGTCCGAATCTTGGGGTGCACTAAAGCCTTTCCCCACAGCAAACCATTGAGTTGAGTTCCCTTCTTCAACCTGACCATGCTAGGGTTTCTCCTTTACCCCAACAGCTTTCAAACATGTTTCCTTGCTTGCGGACTTTACCCATTGGGTCTGATTACAAAGGATAAAAGGGAGGCCACCATCACCTCAATTCTCGAATCGGGTTTCACTTTTTCGCCCCTATTAATGTCTATTAGCCTGACCCACAATTGGAACTCTAAGGAGCAAGGATGACAATTTTGTCCCAACCAGCCAGACTTGACCAGTACATGGGTCGAGAAAGGGTTTCTGTCTCTCTTCTAATCTGCTTTGTCCTGACCTGATCAGTGTTGTAATATAATATTATATTATTTTACATCTCAAAATTAACTTTTATTTCTTTTAGAAGTACTTTTACCTCAATAAATTGAACGATAATGATTTTATTTTATCAAAAGTGTGTAAATTTAATTATTTTAAATTGTATTTTTCACCGTCAATGGGACGGGTCCGGGTCTTCAAATACCGGCCCTTCCCTGCCCCGGCCCATTGCCATTGCTAAGGAGGACCGTACATGATCAATACATATCAAATCAATTCACTTATTATCAGTTGTATACATTAACATTGGCAAGGACGTACCCAACGATCTTGAACAGCGGCTTTCGCTATTGGGCCATTTGGGCCCATAGATCAGTGTAATTACCCGGCCCACTTTTCTTAATGGGCTCGCGATCCTTCTAGTTCGGCCCACTAAATATTGGCTGCCAAGCACAAAATGCTCTCATCAACATTTTTTATTCATGGTGAAATATTAATATTCATAGTGGAACAAATCAGGTGAAAGGTCTCAAATCTAAAGTTACATGAAGTTGTAAAAACTCCCATGACTCGTGCTGCACTGTAATTTACCGTTAGCAGCCGCTCCGTTCTGAACATGCCATGTACAAACAGAGCGAAAGTCAACCGGTCAATTTTACATGTTTGTCGTTTTCTTACATTTGAATCGTATACATTTGTAAATGGCTGATTATATCATCTAAGATTAGTTCCGTCACACATTTCATTTCGAATTATCACTCTTTCGCAGTCAATTCTGTTAACGACACGGAATCTATGTCGGCGAGACAGTTAGAATTCGCACTGAAATGTGTAACAAGACTACTTTTATAGTATTGAATCAGTCATTTGTAAACATACAGAAATCAACAGTAAAAAACAATAGACATATATGACGTCTGCCGTGATTATCCCTCTAAGACTAAGAGGAGTACAATCTGGCATATCAAAGCTAGCAGACTCTCGGCGGGAGCTTCTCTCCTGAACCCCGGTCGATCGTCCGGATCACTGGTTCACTTCCCGAACGTAAAATTCGACGAACCTATATCAACCGAGTGCTGAGTTCCGGCCATCTGGATCTCAACAGCTCCCGGTCCTTCCGGTTCGTTGATATCAGCGTCACGGTTCCAGTGGGAGTCGTCGTCACCGTCCCTGCTGCGGCCGCGCCGCACCAGGGACTGTGAGCCTACTGGCACGGCCCAGTTCTCGGTCTCCATGTCGCCGCCCCTTGGTGTCATGGGGAGGCTGTCGAGGCTCCGTTGCTGGTAGTTGTGTAGGAGGTGGATGGGAGAGCTGCCGTGCTCTGGCGTGGCTGGACGACTCGAGAACGGCGTCACTGTGCTGGAGTGCTTCCCGTCCTTGGCGTTCTTCTTCGCCTTGTGGTGCCAACTCTTCAGCGCCGTGGCCACACGGTCATCGAATATGGTCGGTTTCATCGTCGAGCCCATCTGCACAAGACATGGAAAGGTATCCATAATTCACACCAGAGTCTCCCACGAGCAGACCCACACGAACAATGCATCGGGTAGTCGAGAAATTCGAACCCGGACGTGGCTACTGAGTTAATTAGAACTGACCTGTGTCACCAGGGCATAGAGAGGCAGTGTCACGTAACTGCAAACGACTTGTATGATGACCCTGAAAAGATTTCCCAATCATAACAAATCTGCATGAGCAAGGCATTGAGAAATCTCCGATGAACCGGTTCTTTGTTTATGATCTATCGAGGAACTCACCCCGTGGATAATCTGATGATGATGTCTTCCTTTTTGCTGTGGAAGCAGTTATCTATCTTCTTGAAAGCATACTGTAACGCAGCAAGTAAATTCAATTGTTAGCATAGCAAAGGGATTGTAAGTCAGACCATCTGCAAGAGGATTCTATTAGACCGAGCCAAACGAGACTGATCGTTGTGGCTCCCGATCGACAGCAGCAATCAACCCGGTCAAGAAGTCGGAACATACCGTGCTCCAAGCGAAGAAGGCTACTTGGAAGGCGTTCTGCAGAGGAAAAGGACAAGAAATTGAAAAGAAAGGTCAGCATAAAACACGGAAAGATTTGACCCTTACGACACTCTTGAAGACGATGCTTGTAATATTAGACCTGGAAGAGGACGAAGTGGATGAGGAAGAGGATGAACCGGGGCCGGCCGAACCAGAAGAGCTCATCACCGGGCTTGACCACCGGGGTGCCCTTGACCACATCCCCTCTCTCTTGGATTTGGACAGCCATCTTAGTGATGATCACCTGGAGCTTGGCGCCCACCAGCAGAATTATCTACAACATTTGCATTTCGAATCACAAACTATGACTTGGAATCGAACGAAGAAGTCGTGGGCAAGTGTCAGTATTTCTCGTATGTGCTTACAATCAAGGGGATGAAGGGCAACCAGAGATAAGAGTACCATCCTGCGCCATGGAGAAAGAACATAAACAGCCCATTAGTAAGCAGTTCAGTTTTGCACAATTTTACACCTAAATTTTTATAATTAGGACTATTATCATTAAAACAAGTCGTAGAAGTTCTCATACCGTGTGCGTTCGAGATCAGGAAGACCACCGCCGAGAACCATATAACTGGACTGCAAATTTGGCAGTGACATCGTGTGATCAGTCACAGGATGCGGGCTGGGAAAAATGCATTCTGTACGAGAAAAAAAAGTTCTCTTCCTCCTCCAACTGACCTTATGCTGACAACGACCTTGAAATCCTCCTCGAGCGACCGATGGATGTATTTCTGGAAATCAAATCTCATCTCGTTTTCTTGTGTAAGATGTGCCTGGAAACCAGGTGTTTAAAGATGACGGTAAGCAGATTGAACGAGCACTTTATGGCTATGTATGTGTGAGTAGGTTTCTGATTTACTTACTACGGCGAATCCATGCCTTAATGCTATGTAGTCAACTTTGGTTACAGACCCAAAGAACTGTCTGAAGAAACACACCTGCAAGACAAAAAAAAAAGAAACTCAATCCATCTTGACTAATATGGGTTCAGGCTGGATTGTCTAATTAATATATAAAACTCTCGATGCTGACTAATATGAGTTCGAGCTGGATCGTCTAACTGCCATATAAAACTCTCGACATGAGACTTGCTTAAGAAGAAAAATGTGTCAAACTAACTCAACTAGTATATATTGATGGCTTGCTTAAGAAGTAGTGGCGACCCAACTGCACCATCACTATACAACATTCAAATTTTCGTATTCAATTGTAAACATATCAGACAAATTGAATAACAGCGCTCCCCATCTGCGTGGTACCACTAAAATTCTAGTATAAATTAAGAAGTTAATATTATTCAGGCCCACTTAAAATGTAGTATATACTTTTGACAAATGCATAGAATGGTTCAAATCTAAGACTCTGAACTCACAAAACTGCATGAGAGTGAGTTTTGAATTATTCAATCATCACCCCTCGTGTTGAACCAGTCTTCGACCATTCTATGTCAGTGATTTTTCTTGTGTTTCTAACTATAATATTTGATATTTCCATAGATGTGAAATTTTGTTTTTTTTTTATTTCCATATTTTAATAACAACAACAATGGACAATTGAACTTACAATCCAAAGAGTGATAGGTGACTTGCTCCAAGAGTGCAGATGCCTTCTTCCAAAAGATGTCTCCCTTGCAAATCTAAACCTCTCAGGATCTACAAGACCGTTCAAAAAAATCACACACACACATTGTTTTTTCCTAATAAAATTATCGAAGAAAAAGTAACATAATCGAACGGTCGAAACCCAGATATTCAAATTCGATTCTCGTAAATAAAATTTCTCGTATCTTTTGTTCTCGTCGCCTTCTCTAGAAAATACTTGTTATATTACACTTGCACCTGATAAAACATTCATAAATTTATTTACTCCATGTCAAGGTTTTATCTAAACATTATCCTGATTATGTCACAGACAGGAGACATCCAATTGTTTATTGCACTTCCCGTCCAATAATTGTTGGACAGGTGAAGAACAATAATTTAAAAGCTTAGAATTGAATGCGATGTTGAAGAAAAATATCTGCATCCCCGTATGAATGCCGTCCTCCTCAGGCCAAGTTGATAATAAATTTTTAGAATTGAAAAAGGGACCAGTGGACCACATGGCACGCCCAACAATTCATTCAAATAAAAGCTGTCACGATCTTATTTTAATTTTTATCCGGACAATTCTTTATACCATATAATTTATTCTTTCTCATATCTTTTTTATGTCTATTGGCGTCGCTGTAATTAAAAAACTTCCAAGATGGGGACACGTTACCATTGTAGTACTGATGCTCGAGTGTCTTGGTCTCATCTTCCCACGCCTTCCACCTCCTCATCTGCAAAATTTTGAATCAATCCAATTGCATAAAAAAACATTCTTAATCTTATCCAAAGGTACTTTTTCACTATGCACTCCGCTGAAGCCCAACTAACTTGAAATTGATGTAAGAGATAAAATTTTTTTAATACTAATTTATTTATTTATTTATGAGATTTGAACCATTCTTGACTTAAAATGAGTGACCCTTAAATTATTGTGTTACCTTGAATGAGCCGAAGGCCAAGGTTATGATGCAAAACAGCACGTGGAAAATTGCCAGCACAAAGATGAATACGTGAAGCTGGTGAATACTATATGCGGTCATGAAGGCTACTTTCCCCTGCAACCACAAGAGACAATATAAAACTGGTCAGTATGCTTTAGATTTTATATTTTCTTTCTCCAAAAATGAAATCGCGTGGGTTCGGAAGGACGATCATGATTTTTGCCGATTAGACGTCAGCATGAACATCGACGATATTCCGGGAATTTCATCAAACCCTATTTGAGTTCCTTCTGAACAGTTCCTAGGCACCCAGTTTGAAAAGCTCATGTTTGTACCGTTTCTGTGCACCTATCCACCCCCTTTGTGGCCAAACTCCGGCGAGTGACCTCTCCGCCCGAGTCAAAGAGGTCGAGGAGCCTCCTGCCATATTTCTTAGGCTTGGGACGCTCACTGCAAGGGAGCCAGGTCTCAGCCACACTCCTCGGAATGCATGTACCCGATATCGTGTCCTGAAGTATCGTCAGCAGCAAGGATATGAACCCCAGCAGCATAAGCTCTGCATCGACGAAGGAAAGGCAAAGAATCGAATCGGTTACAACGACCTTGGTAACTGTTAAAGCCCAAATTAGCCAGAGGAAGACCAAGGGCATTTACCTGCTTTAACTTTTTCGAGGGCCTCAACAAGAGTGTGCTTGTGTCTTCTTTCCAACCACTGCAAGATATAAGCCAGAAGCCAACTCGTAAAATTGCATGAAGTTCGAGATCTCGAGACTCAAGAGGAAGCTTTGTTCACTTCCTTATGGTCCAGCAACACAATTAGACCACGTATCAGGTTAATACATATGTGTGTGTGTACATATATGTTGAAGTTACCTTTTCCGTGAGGTGGATGATGTGCTCGACGAGGAGGGAGATGGCGAGCAGCACGAAACACACAACCGCCACTGCCCAAGTCGCAGTCTCCTCCATCGTCCGCTCATACTCTGCCTTGTATGGTCCCTTGTCCGCCATTTTTTTCTGTCCCTGGAAGCTTGCCCTTCACTCGACCAGTTTCTTCAGAACACCTATATACCTCTGTGTGTGTGTGTGTGCATATAGATCTCTGCAGTGAAGAATCCGACGGAAGTCTGTCCGATGACCAACTTGTTTATGCGTACAGCACAGTATATATGTATATGTGCACAGCTCTGCAACCGCTAAATGGGAGAGGTAGGCTTTGGTTTTTTTAATGGAGATGGGTTACTATTGAAGAAGATATATGTTTGTGTGTATATATAGCTATATGTTTGTAGCGTCTTCATTTAAGCGTGGGTGCCCATATGGTCCCCTCGAAGATGGGTCGACGGGAGAGAAATGGTTATGGAAGAAAAGTCAGACTTTGACTCTGTCCAAGCTGTCCGGTTCAAAGCAAAAGCCTGAGGATCTCGTAATCCGGATCCAACCGGTTCCGAGCGAAGATTAGTCCCGGCAATACATAATTAATGATACGTGGTAATCTCACCAGACCTCTGGTTGCACAAATTCCACTCCCAAGCGCTCCAGCGAGGTCGGGATATCAGGATCGAATCTCCCTCTAAGTAAAATTATCAGGAGGACTGTACTAGACTTTCAGTATTATGGTGTTGATGGGACAATACCAGTACATATTATTCAGTTTAGCAGATATATTTATAGTTGAACACGAAAATTCGAATATCACGAACCATTATGGAGAGTTTAATAGAATCCATAATATCTTAATTCCACGTATTAGAGCCTGCTATGCATGGAGTATATCACACGGTACTACTTACGTAATATTATGAACCAATAAGATTCATCAATTTTAATATTTTTTACAAAAAAATTAAAAAATCTTAAAAATAGTCTAATCTTATTTGTTTGTACAAATACTATATAAATACTATCACGCGATATACACGTATATGCGAATTTCTCCTGCGTTAGCATTAATAATAATTCCACGACTCCATAATTGTTGTGGACGGAGAAAATAGTGAGAATGGGTCATGGACAATTGAGCCCCTTGGGGCGTGTGCGATGGAACGCGGTACCTGCTGTTGACTTCCAATATGAATCCAAAAAAACATGAATATTGAATTGATCGGATCAGAAGAAGAAAGAGAGGCGAGACACGACACGAGAGGAATTAGATCGCGTCGTTTGAGGGACAGGGAAGTAAATACCGTAAACTGTCGGTAGAATTTTCAAGTACGGCTCTCCAGGATTACTGGAGCGGAGGGTTTGACAAATTGACTGAAACATTGATCCGTTGCTGATTTCGGACATTTCCATGCCCGGACATTTCCTTCTTTCTCCCAACTCTGACCGGTACTGAAAGGTTGAAATACAAGTAGGGGTCGATCTGTTAAGGTGTAAAAAATTTTTCTTTTGATTGCCAGTCACGGTATCCAAGCAGATCCCACCAGCGGTGAGACGTCATCTTTCAACCAACCATACTTGACTAATCCGTTGGTCGTCCCGGGTCGCACGCCTGGCAATGACGGGCGAGACTCCCAAGGAGGGTGTCTGCATACGTGATGTCTCGAACTTGAGACCTCCTTAAGCGGCGCCGAGCTGCTTACCACTCTGACCAACCCCCTTTGGTTAGTAAACTTTGATTACTTCATTTTTTTTAGAAATACGATAGTTCGTTCAGAGATAGATTTTATCAACTCGTATTGTCAAAAATTGAGCCTTATTTTTAAAAAAAAAGACATCGAATTATCTCAACTGGTTTGCATTTTTTTCCATGGCTTGTGATTGAGGGTTCTCTAATTAAAAATAAGAAAAAAATGTTAAACATGAAAAATAAAAATAATCTAAAAGAAAAAAACTTTAAAAATAATTAGATTTTTTTAATGGTATTGTTGCATAATCATTGCTAGGCGATTTCTCGGATGTTTCACAGTCAGACGGTTAACTCCCCTTGCTAACCATCACATTTGACTAGGAAATATATTGCGCGAGAATGTTCAGCGTGTAATGTACAACGAGTTCATCGTGTAAACCTTTCTCAAATTTTGACACGTGTAAAATTTTTGAAATTTTCGAGGGTCGGCTCTACACGTGTCGGAATTCGAACGACAGTTTATACAACGAACTCATTATGTATTAGACATTGAATATCTGTATTTTCTGTAGTGGGGAAAATGACTACTTGGAGTGTTTCCGCGGCCATTATTCGTCACCGATGAGCCTGCTCCAATCCGACACGCTGAGAAGTCCTTATCACAACTCGTCGTGTCAAGTGCGTTCTTATCTTGAAAAGCTGAATATGTGTAGGTCCCATTTAACCAGGAAATTCCATTTTATGCAGGAATAATACTATTTATATAAATATAGATATATCGACCGAACGAGCGACGCGTTTCTCAGCAAGCGCGTGCCCGAAAGCCAGCGCAAGCGTTGCCACTTTCCCATTTTTTCATTTGGCTGAAATGGCGTTACTGCCTCTTCTTTTTAAAACGCATGCCTATTGAAGCAGTTGTAGGCTTGAAATTCGGAGCACTCGTTAGCGCTTGCGTGTAAATAACAATATTGTACAAACATATAAATATCGATTAGAACAGAGAATATTGATATAATCCCAGTGATCACATTTTATAAAGGAGAATGTCTTGTGAATAACTGGTATATCACGTAACAATTATATCACAAGACTAAAACGTAGGTTTTTTTTTTTTGTAAAATATTTTAATTGATCGGTACGTATTAACATGTTAAATAACCGCTAACTTAGAATATACTCAAAATTTTCTCGACCTAAAACTCAGAAGTAAACATAAATCTTACTATTATTTGTTAATGATAAGACATTCATTTTTTTAATTGTTTTTGTGTGTTATTAATCTTAACATTATTAATTAATGATAGGATAATCTATATTTTATTTTTTAGAGTTTACATCACTGATATCTCGAAATCTTATAATTATCTGCATTTGATTCTTTCCGTTCATCGTCTTCCCTTCACAGAGAGACCGCCGTGTCCTGAATAAATGCACCATGTTGATTAGGTCAAGTAGGTAAGGGGGACTCTTCTTCATGGGTGACCCCATTTGCACAACTTGGCGGACTTTCCAAGGATGGAGGAAGTTTGATATGGAACGGACATACGGTGTGCCGAACGCTATAAGTGGATGTCCATTATAACACTTTTAGTACGGGAAAATTCTTGGGTGAGACGGGCCGTGAATGATACGTTGAACGCGACCGATAATTATTTGACACGTTAGTAAAGAGTGTAATATAATGATATTCCAGATTTGATTGTTGTCTATGGATATGGAAAAAAAAGATTAAGTAACAGTTTTCGTTAACGTGCCAAACAATTTGTGGCGCGTACGGCTCATGTACGAATACTTCTCTTACAAATAACATAAATAAAGTAAAATTTTCTCCCAAATCTTGCAGTATGAATCCATGCGATATGTCCGTCACATTTCCGAACTTATCACGAGTCTATCCAAAATGGCTCGTGGACACACGAGGCCGAAACCCTTACTTCCGGTTTTGGCTAGGGTTGAGTCTCGTCGAGTTTCTGTTTGAAGACTGAGACCGTTTCGAGAGATGAAGATGAATCGAGAAAGTCACCCGAGAAGAGAACCGGTGTGAAACTCGAGTCGTTTTGCATCTACTCCTCCTTCTCGTCTGCCTCATTTCTTGGCTGCCATAAAATTTTTCAAATGGTTCATTCACTACTAGAAGAAGATTGAGTCACTCAACCTCAGTGCGGTTCGGTTCGGTTTTTTGGATATTTTGAGCAACCCTAACCATGGAAACGTACAGAGTCTCATACGATACGATGCTTCTTGTGTTCTTCCAGCCAGTTGGTGCGTGGGCCTGGTTCTGAAGAGGTCGTTCTATATGGAGCTCCCCAAGTTTGACTGGATAATCGATAGGAATTGAGACAAGTCAACGGGGATGATACATGTATATGTACTTATTATATGTACTGGGTGGCCAACTGGGCATGGCATTCTTAGGGCAAGATGATAGGACCGGTTCACAAATTTTAGAAAGCTCATCGGTTTAAATATTGCTAGATTGAGAATAAATTAGAACTTCATCCGTGCTATTTATGATATTTTATACAAATAAAATTTATTAAAAACAATTTATTCATGCATGATTGATGAGCGTAATTATCTACGATTAATTTTGAAGTAAAAGAGTGAATGGTGGTGGGAAGTGAGTGGTTATACCAGATCGATTTATGATCACGACCTCGTTTAATTCCAGTGTAAGAGTTGGCAAAATTTTTACCAGGGGTATTTTGGGAAAGGAGAAAGTGACACCGAAGTAAGTTTACTCCCTTAAAATATCAATAGATATTAATATTTTTCATGAATAAATATTGATACTACAATGAAAAATTCAATCACACTAAGAGTTTTTTTAATTGAATTATTTACAATGAGTTCGTTATGTAAATCTTTTTCAAATCTTAACGCGCGTCTAATTTTTACAATTTTTAAAGATCAATTTTACACGTGTAAAAATTTTAGCTTTATTGTATTGTACGTACGGAAAACCTTATCCATCTGTGGCTGGAAAGAATTGTCGATCAGTCAGACAACCTCAAAATCGCTGGCTTCCACTTGAAGAGGGGCGGCATTAAATGCCTCATTCATCGAGTCTGCAATTCGGTACATAAACAGAGATAGATTTTGACATGATCGATCGCCCAATAAAATTCGGAAAAGTTTGACAAATTATTTTTCATTAATTTTATTTATTGATTTTAGTCGTATCTTAATTGAATTAATTTCATTTATCTATTTAAATTTGTTATTTTACTTTATCGAAAGCCTTTTTTAAATAAATTTTGCCACTCGCACAGATTTTTTGGATCGATCTTTGCGTGTGGGTATATTAAGTACATGCGTACGCAGAATACATACATATCGGCTTCCATTAAGAGAGAGGTTCAAATGTCAAAATCACATTAAAGCTCTCGACCAACAACCTTCGTAAATTGGCTGGGAAACATTAGTTTTGTTGGAGTACGGTTATTTGCCTCGAAAATATAAATTATTTAAGAATTTTTTAATTTAACAGAAATTATTTTTTTCACGTAGAAAATCACGAGCTATTTAAGAATTTTCTAATTTACCATGAACTATTTTTTTAGCTCGAAAAATCACGAATTATACTCATTTTTCCTAATCAACCGCATCGTTAATTTTATCCATTAATTGTTAATGTGCATCACTGATTTTAGTAATTGACATCACACCCGGCATCGATCTGGTCATAAAGATAAGGAACATCTGTTTGCACATCCATCAATGTGATAAAATAGAGAATTCGATAATAGTTTGTATTTTTATAATCGGATGAACGCCGTGTATAATGTTACATCTGACTCCGTTTGTACAATTAGTAAAATTAGCGATGCACATCAGCAATTAACAGATAAAATTAACGACGGGATAGATTAGAAAAAAGGAGTATAGTTGGTATTTTTTGGGCCAAAAAAATAGTTCGTGATAAATTAGAGAATTCTTGAATAGTTTGTGAGTTTTTAGGCAAATAATTCGTTGGAGTATTTATAGAGAAAAATTTATAATTTAAAAGATTTTATTTAAGAGAAGATGCGATGTATCATCTCAATCAATCAGATGTTTACTTAAAAGTCTTGAATGTAATTGATATACCACATGATAATGCTTGTATGATATTACAGATTGATAATATTCAATTATTCTTGGAATTATTTTTTTTAAAGGTTTTATAGAAAAATACATGAATCTTACTGATTTATGATATTACATAAGTATTGACACGTGATATACGGTTTACTGGAAAATTATCCCCACTACCAACACCTAGTCGCCTATCTATAGTCAATATCATTAACGAAAACTATGCTGTGTCTTTCGATTCTTGTCTTTAAAGTTCCTCGTTGATGAGATATTTCGTTTTAGTCTTTTCTGACTGGAGGTGTCTTCAACCTCAGCGATGGCATGCGATAAACAGATTGGCAAGTTTACAGAGGAAGACGAAGAAGAACGCCATGGTGTAATCGATCGTGCTCGTTACTGCCAGCTAATGCAAAGGTTCAATTTTTCTCAAGAAATTGATTGTTTGGTGAAGCAAGAGTACTATGCCATCAATGAACACGGAATTCATCCTCTCGTTGTTTGCAGTACTGTACTACTGGGTTACCGGTATTATTCAAGTTACTGAAGTTCTTCACTTGCGTTTTCTTTAGGGTTCACTTCGAGAGGGTCTTTCTGTTATTTTTCCGAACTCTTGCAATTTTCTTCTTTCTCTCGAGCATTTACCTTGCACTTCTTTTAAATGATAATCATGAAATACCAGTTGAATCCAGTGACAAAAGGACGTTATTCACCGATCATTCAACCGAGAACATTGCAGGTCGACAACCATTTCGATTACAGGAAACAGTTTCTGGTTTCTGCTTGGACATATAAAAGCCTGAGAGGGTACAAGCTTTCTTGGAATACACAAGGGGAACATGGCGATAAAGCGACATCACACTGAATCAAAAAACTAAGTCGGGAAAAAGCAAAGTAGTTTCCAGGTAGAAATAAATATCTGCAGGCTGTCTGGCTCGGAAACTGCATAGGTTGTAGTGGAAGGAAATTGCATCTCCATTTTCATTAATCTGGAAACGCTACAAAGAATAATTTCCATACCGTTTTAGAACTACGACTCTCCTTCTTAAAGCATTCCCCCTATGAAGACCAAAAATACAATGGTGTTTGTACAGGCAAGAATGAGTCGGGGCTCGTACTACCGGGGCAAGAATGAGGAGGGCACTCGAGCGGAATGCATCTCTTATTAACACATTTCCCCAAACTATACTTAAAAAGAATCTTGTAAGGATATTTGTTATTTGAGACGAGTGAGTTTGATGTGACTTTGCTGGTTCTTCATCTCGGCATCGGTTTATTTTCCAGGAAGGATCGGAAAAGAATTAATGCTTGCCGAGGTCGGTGGAGAGGGACCTCGTGCCCTGCCCCGGTCACTGACACAAATGTCAGCCCCTTGTATATTTGGCTCCACCCAGCAACCTGTACCATGGAAAAGCAGAAAATGAAAATTCCAACATGAGAAATTACTATCGGGTCGATGTTTTATAGAAGTTTGATGGTATCCCTCTTTCAGCTTTGGAGAGCTTGGAAAAAGGTTTTCTGATTTTCCATTTTTCAATCTTTTAGAAACCAGAAGAGGGAAGAAGCTTATTTGATTTGCATCACGGTGGACTCCTTGGATCACAAAAGGCATGGATGATAATATTCTTCAAGATGGGAAGTTTTGATGAAAGAAATGAGTGAGGAACTTGCACAAATCAGAAGTTCGGATCCTAAAAGGAAGTCAAGTATACGTGTTTATGTACAAGTTTGGGTCTTGTGAATGGACATGACTGACCTTCCTGTTGTCATACCATGGATACCAGTTAGTTACGGTAGCAAGCTTAAGGGCATCGATGGAGTATCGACTTGCAGTAAGAGGAACTACAGCATCAGTATCTCCACTGTACAAGAAAGTTTCAAATCAGATATATGGAGATGGATCTCGAGTAAGAACATGACTGCTGCCAAGGATAATAACCATTTTCAGCAGCAGGAAAAAAACTTGCCTGAAGACCCATATTTTTAGGCCTGCAGCTATGAGTTCTTGGTAGATGGGAAGCATTGAAAGTGGAGAATCTGCCCAGTAGTTTCCTACTATGTCACTGCATGAATTTCAAAGCAAGAGATTTCATGATATCCAGGCTGAATATTGAGCCGGGAAATTGCGAATAAGAAGGGCGAAAAAAAAACATGCCTGCATGTTTTCCACGGGTAGGGTATCCCGGTGACATTCGCATGAAGTGCCCTCTGAACTTCAGGTTGGTTAAAGTAAATCTGAGAATACCTCTCCGTGCAGGGATCGTAGGCTCTGGACATCCATGGCTGAGTTTACAAAGAAGCAGGTAACATAAATCAGTAAATTAAATCGACACTTCAAGTGATTTTTGTCAATCTTGGAACCTTTTATAAATATCACATGTTTCACTGTAAAGGAAGTAACATAGAACAACATTTTCGACTTGGCATTGTGTAATATAGAATTTGCATGTTGATTAGTTAAATCAAAACAGGAAGCCACAGAGGCCCAAAGAATAAAATCCCTGCATGTCAGTTGACAAGGAAAAGGAAGTTCTACTATTACAATCAGTAAGATGTACAAATTAATGGATTAGACTTACATAATGGCCCCTCAAGTTCTGCTTTAGCGAGTTGGTGCTATTGCAAGGCCGAGTGAAGATGCTGTAAGGATCGATGTTGCCCTGCTCAGTCTCAGCGACGTTAAGGGCCTTCATGCAGTCTATCGAGGGGTGCTGAGAAGAGCCCGAATCACAGGCAGCCCGAAGAGCCTTATAGGTCGAGTCAGAGATCAAACCGTGGGTCCACCAGTACTCAAAAGTCCCAATGTAGTCATGGTAATCATCAGTGACAGCATTCCCTACCTAAAGGAAGATGGAAATCATAAGGAGAGGCATTTCTTTAAACATGTCTATTCTTGCATTCTTGCTTATTTTGCTTTGGGAACTGAGTAAAGAAAAGGAACACTTTCCATGCTATTAATACTACTACTAACCATGAAACCTTTGAAATTGATTGCCGGGTTCTGAATTCCTCTGTTTCTCTCATAAACAATTTGAGACAGCTGAGGAACATAATGGCCTGTGACACATAGAATACAGAAAACTCACAAGCTGTCCCTTTTGCAAGCTGTGGACATTCTTTTACAATGTTTTCAAACCTGCATAACTCTCTCCGACAATGTAGAAGTCTCTGTGCTTGTACTGAGGAAACCTCTCGAACCAGTTGACCAGGAATGTGTATGCATCTTCAGCTACAGGGGTTTCGGAAATCAGTACATGGCCTTGATGCAAACTTAAATTGATGTTATCCCTTACACAGGAACTAAAAGGTAAAATGGAATTCTTATCTAAAAGAGAGCTGAAATGGGAACTAACCAGTTCTCTTATCGCCTGCAGTGTACAAGTCTGAGGTTGTGTTTGTATACGAGAAACCAACACCCGCTGGAGATTCGAGGAATAGGATGTTTGCTACTGTTCCATTAGAGAACAACTGATGCTTGTCGGTTCAACCGCATGGATTGTGCAAAAACAATTAAAAATGCGACAATTCAACACAGACCAGATACTAAATCTTGTGCGATCAAGCGAAATCAAAACGATCCGATTAAACCTCGGACTAAGTCAATTGTATCCAATGACAACTGAGCATGAAGTTCCTTTTTTCGTTGTACACCATCGATGTTATGTTCAGAGACCAATGGGTCCTGTGACTAATCAGTTTCAAACAACTCCAGGCACAAGACTCAAAACCGAATCCTGTGAGACACGCAGATGTACTAATCGACGAGGGAGTGCATTCATAATCATGTGAAAGTGACGGAATCTCAAGCGGAGAACCATGAAACGGAGAATAGAAGCTTTACTTACGGTTGTTCCAACCATAAGGATTCAAGTAGAGCGTCTTCCCGTCGGGCCTAATTCGAAAAGGGCCAATTTCTTCGGCTGCTCCATACGCAACTGAGGAGCACCCAGGGCCGCCGTTGAGCCACAGCACCAGGGGTCTCGAGGCGGGCCGACGACTCGCCGACGACTCCACTAGCCAGTAGAACAGCGCCCTCCCGGCCTGCTGATTCACAGTCACATAACCCGAGTACTGAGCAAATCCCACATTTCCAGGCTGACCAGGCAACTCGGTGATCCTATCCCTCTCTTGTTCTTCCAGAGAGGATGACAAGCAGAAGAAAACTGACAGGTGGACTAGGAAGCAGAGAGCAGCGAATGAATAATCGGAATGAGGGTGACCCATGAATTTGACCAATCAAGAAATGCTAAAGCAAGCAATGCATATCTTAGATAATCGGAAAAGATTTATGGGTCTGCGAGGGATTTGCCGGCAGGTGTCACAAGATCATGGTGGGTCGGGCGAAAATGTGAATAAAGTTCGAGCTTTTGAGCTGCAGTGAAGTTCAAGACCGAGCAAGAACAGCGCCAACAGATGGTTTACGTACAGAGCAATTAAGATTTGGGACCGAGAGAAGCCATTAAAGATCAGCTGGCAGGGGAGACCCAGAGGATCAGATCCCAACATTTCTCAATCTCTGGGGGTTTAGACGGATTTATAGAATTCTCAGAATTCACAGACAGAGAAAGAGAGCGGGGGAGGAGGGTGTGGAAGGAACAATAAATTTGTTAAATTGGAACTTTTGAGTAAAGTAGATCGAAATAGTAAGGCACATCTTCCATTCAAGAAAAATTTTAAGTTCGAATCTTATAAATATAGAAATTTCACCTTAACGGACCTTCCTGACTCGAACTGGACTTGTCAGTACCTATTAAGTTTTTCAATGCCAATGGTTTAGATTAAAAAAAAAAGAAATTTTAAATAAACAAATATAGTATAAGAGACGCTGTAGTTGTTTCCAAATGCTGAAGAAGTTAGCATTTGGCTGGAATATAGAAAAATTATAAAGCAATATATATTTAAAATTATAAGCAAATTGTAATAATTATCTAAAATGGCTATGAGATCTAATCAATCACATGTTATTATAATAAGCCACATCATAAAGTTTAAGTAAAAAAATTAAGCTTTCATATGGAGAGGGGTTCAAGACAGTGATGGATTTAGGGGGGGTGCGGGGGCGATCTCCCTCCTGAACACGGGAAATTCCATGAAATTCTATGCAAATTTTACTTGATTTATCCCATTTTTATTGAACAATACATAGTTCGTCCTCCTGAATTCTTTACCTTAATTCCCTATAGAGTTTCGCCCCCGTACAAATTTTCTGGATCCGTCCCTGGAGCGAGACCCTCATAGGACCATATGAATATTTAACAGAGTTTATTAATAATTAGTTATTTAATGATTCACCTAAAAATTGCTCTTCTTAATGGATAGACAGGATTTTTTTTTTTAAGGAGTGCAAGTGGCTGTCATGAGTTGGGAATAAAGTGTGAATTGGTTGAATATCAAAAAATATTTTTAAAAAACCCATAAATTGAATTTTTATAATTAGGAGATAATTAAAAGAATAAAAGATAATTTCTGCTCTCTCAGTTCAGACAGAGAGACAGCTCATGCGGATGGGGGCCGGCTCCGTCGGGTTGAATTTAATGGCATTTTCTTTTTGACCCTGAGAAATAAAAATAAAAATAAAAATAATACTGAATTTTAACTTATTATTTAAAATTTAAAAATAGAGAGAGGGAAGAAGCCAGTTGACTGCCTTGATTGGAAATGCCAAGTTGGATCGGCCGGTTTAGTTCAGTAATACTAAAAGGATAATTCCATTAACGGAGTGGTTCAGAGATTATTCTTTTCCTAATACGCCCTTGATTTCTTTACTAATCTAAATGTGAGCCGGATTGATTCATTAAAGAGTGAAATTATCATAGTTATTAGCTTTTTTATTTATTTATGAATAAAAATAAAATAAAGCGGAAACAAGAACGGAACACTTCCTGTCTGTTATTTCAAGGATAAAAAAAAGTAAATTTTTATTTATTTATTTATTATATTATGCGAAGCTGTTTGGAGTTGTTGTAATTTGCCACCTACTTTGTCCTCTGCTGCGGTCCCGCAGCCGGCCGAGCATCAATTTTCTGATCGGGTTCGGTGATTGTAAATGATGAAAATTCATGAACGTGATCGAGCTTTGATGTTGATTAACTGTGCCGATTTCGATTCTCGGATATGCAAAGGTGGCTTAAGAGAATGAGTAGCGCAAACTAACAGTAAAAATTACATGAAAGATATGTCGGATCGGACTGCTGCATGTAGGAACGGATTCAGGGGGCAGTCGTTTCCTAAAATCGAAAGAACCCCGTAAAATTCTATATATATTTTACCTTTTTTTTTATAACAAGCCTGTGAATCCAGGTCGGTTCATGCACGAAACACGTGTGTGAGCAACCTCGCCAAACACTTCACGCTTAATAGAAAATTCGAACTTTCGGGTTCATCTTATCCACTCGAATTAACCTTACATTTAAATTTTACCGATTTCATCAATATTTTTACTGGAAAACTTCAATATATCATCTGAAATTCATCCACTAACTCTCTATTAAATCTTGTCCCTAACCGACCCTGACTGCACGTAATAAGATGAGACACGATTGGTGTGGCTTCGAACTTAAGTACAGCTGTGGTGCAGGGACGCGACCCATGACTGCTGTACAGGAAGCAAGCTGTACCATGAAGAGAAGGACATGCTTGTCTTCATACACGATGAGTAGTAATCAACTCCGACAGCCAAGGAAAAAGGCAACTTACTTAACAGCCCATTTAAAATATACATAAATTACTGAAGCGGATCTATCGAGGCAGTACATCGTCTCTTCTCCTTAAATAAAATATCAAGTTTAAGTCTCCACGTAGGACTTTACCCCCCAATGGACTTTTATGGCTCCAACTAGATTTAGTCATGATACAATGGACTTATGAATACCAGTAATTCAGACAGAAAATAAGTACATAGAGAGGATCTATGTATACCGTCACGTCACCAAACTCAGCATGTATCATTATTTTAGTTGGGTAGAAGTACCATATTGACGACACGATGTGGTACTACTGATGCACTGCAGATTTTCTCCCCCACAAAAAAAGAAGATGTGAAAATTATGCTAAGAAATGTGGACATGTAAAGTCCAGCAGTGGAAAATGATGGCCTTGGCATGGGACAGGACATGATTGTGTGATGTCTGGTCCCACAACTTTCCCACCTTGTCTATCCTATACTGCATAACATTTTACATCATATAATACATTATGATGTTCTTTGGTAAAATTTACTGATGTATAATATTAAATCGGTTAAAATTTTACATATAATTAATAAAATCTTTACTTCAAAAAAACATAAAATTCTCGAGTTGGATCAATATAATAATCAACTTTAATTATTTTACTTGTATTTACTAAACCTTAAAACCAATCTTACATTTTTTTTTCTAAAGCTACAATTCAGGATGACCTTAAGGCGTTCATATTAAGATTTTATGTGTTCTAATAATACTCGAACCAAACGAGACATGAGAGAGACGTTCTTAATTTTCTTCCCTCCTCCACTAGATCTTTGTTTGCTGATTGTGAAACCGAGCAGACCATCCGGAAATTGCGGTCGTTGCTCATTCACTTGGTTTCCCATTATCAGATGCAGGGTACACATTCCTTCGTTGATGTTCTTACCGGGTTTAGCTAACTAGTTGGCCTGTTAGGAAGCTACGGTTATTTTTCTGCATTTGGTGAAGGAACATGAATATAGGCTCTTTGTTTTTCCTCCTCGTACTACTTGACGAAGTTGGCAAATAGACTGACCCGATGGCACGAACACTTTGCCCGTGTTTGGTTAAGTGATCAGTTGATATCAAGAGAAGGAAGGGGAGAAGATATCGTACTTTTGGACCGGTCCACTGAGCATTCTTTGACACTGGAATCCAGTCGAGATGATTGGGGCTTCGTCATCCTGTTGCTTCGTTGATCGTCATCTGCCATCTGATCCGAAGTGGAGGTGGCCCTTCCTTATTAATTTAAGCCTTGACTGAGGTTGCCAGAGGGAGTAGACCACGTCCAGTTCAAGGCAGCCGTCTCCAGGCCGAACCGGCCTATAGAACTTCTCAGCTGAAAAATCAATTTAACCCGAGCAAGCAGTCTAAGGAATTCCAGAGGCCTCAACAATTGCAACTGCATTCTGAAACGAGATGTTCTATTTTCCAGGAAATTCTCTCGACGTTAGATAGAGCTGCCATTAATGACAGTCAAAGTTCAGCCTTGAGTTCATTCCTTAAAACAGAACAAATCCAAAAGTTTAACTGATGATGCAACAAGGTAGAAGCAACTTTATTCCGGGATTGAAACCATTAGGATTATTCGAAGACAAAGGTACTGCAAGAATGAAAGAATGGGCGAAATCCGGAGGAATAAGTGTCGAGATTTTCAGAGCAGCACTGTGTAAATCCGAAAACTATCAATTATTTCCAGTGACAAATATCGGCCTAAAACATTATCTGCATAGTAAGCTGACCGTGATCAGGAGGGCTTTCTACGCCTTCTCTTGACGGACTTGGCAATCGCATTGCATATCTCTTTCTTCCTTCTGTTGGCACTAGCACGGCAGTCGGTGTTCTTCTTCTTACTGCTGCTGCATTGGTTGAAGTCGTTCACTGGTGTGGTTGCCAAGTTCTTGCTCTGTTGTTCCAATGCATTCTTCACCAGGAACTTCAGAGTCCATGCAGCAGAGTCATTCTGTGAGGTAAAAAATGCTCGTTGTTATTCTGTAACATTATTGGAAATCACCTGTAGAGAGTATCTTCCTCTATGAACTAGTGTTTTACAAGGAAATTCGACTAAATTAGAGAACTATGGTTCTTAAGAGGTAGATCCATAGTTTTCAAAACCAGGCCAAACTGATTCACCAGACCATTTCTGCTGGAAACCAGAGCCCCAGCTGGTCCATTGTCATCTAGAAGATGCAATATGCAAGTGAACCTATTGAACCAGCCATTTCCTCGTGAGTTTCCTCCAGATTTTCCAGTGAGCTGGTCAATTTTCTAACATTATTATTACAAACCTGTTGGACTGATCATGAAAGCCACTTTGGCATGTTCCATGTCCAGCAGTTACGAAAACAAGGCATGGAAGAAGATGAAAACAGTTGCAGCAACAGATACATTCATCAGAAAATTTCTATTCAGGAAATTCCTCTTTAGAGGAATAAAGGGAGCAAACAAATAGAACAAACAGTGGGAGCACGTAATCACCTCAGGATTCAAATCCAGTTCAATATGTTCAACTCCATCAGGGAACCCAGGATTAGACCGAGTAACTGTATTTATAGCCTTCATCATGTCCTCAGGGGGCAATTGATGGAAGTCCTTCACAAGCTGAAATTTATCAAAAACTGACAGCTTCCTGTAATTGCACCAGAAAACATACAATTATGCTAGCACGGATATACTGTGGACTGACAGCTAGAATTGAATGATGAGTATCATCATTGTGAATAATTTGCAAGAGCGAGCAATGGCTCGAGAATAATTCATTGTCCATCAAAGAACCCAAGACCATTACTAATACTAAGTTCAATAGTCAACGTCTTGAATCTACGATAATCACCAGATTGGGTCCAGTTGTCATTGAGATATAGACAGACATATCAGGAAAAGAACCTGCATTTCTGAAGAACCATTTCCCTGAGCTCCTCCAAATTCGTCTCTACTTCAGAAAGCTGCGAAGGGAAAGAAACCTATGGTCAGATAGAAAAGCTGCATTGGAAAAGAATCACCAGCAAAGTGAAAGGGTTAAATTTCTCACTGAACTTGATCTGAATTCACGACATTTCCAAATTTCACAAACTTTTCCATCAGAATACTTACCTCATTTCTTATATCTCTGGCCATTTTAGCATGCTCTACCTCCCTGGCAATTTGCGCATTGATTTTGTTGCGATTTTCTTGTAATCGTAACTGATTTTTGCTTATTTTCTTGCTGGAGTCAGTTCGCCGAGCTCCATATTAATGCAGTTGCGTCTGAAAGGAGGAGTCTTGCTCTCCTTCCACCAGTCCCACCGTCACAACATTCGGAGATCCAGTGGAGATGCGCCTGTGGCCGTCGAAGATGCTGAGGGACTCGTTCAAGGACGAGTACCTGAGGAGGGTGGAGCGGAATCTGCGGATGATGAAGCGCGATAAGGAGAAGAAGAAGCAGCAGCAGGGGTCCTCTTCGAACGAGCAAGCCCTGCTCGACAACGAAGACGGGGAGGCGCCCAGCTTGAGATCCGTCCGCGGGTTCCTTATTGTGTTCGGGCATTCGGTCATGGTGATCGCTTGTACCTACTGCTGCTTCTGCTGCGCAGGTGAATTTCCGATTTTCTCCCTCCTCTGCCGTTCTTGCTTGCAAAGATTGTGTCTTGGTCGACGGTAGGGCTTGAATTCTTGATTGCTTGGGATTGACTGATCTGCCGAATCTAAGATGTGGGGAATTTTCAAGTTAAGGGTATATTTGATTGGAGGTCTATTTCCATAAGAATGGATGGAATGGGATAGCAAACGAGTTGTATTATCATCGACCTACTCGACCTTTTGATTGATAGAGAATGGAAGGATCTTTAGAATCTCGGGTCGTTCTTGATTCGAGGAAAAAAGTTAGGAGCTTTTACTGACTACACAATGTCAGTGGGAGAGTCGATGATCAGTCAAATGCGTGAGTGATTTGGGCTCCATCCCAGCTTAATCGGATTAGAAAAGGGAAATGAGCACAAGCAGGAGGAGCAGAACGCATCACATTTTCTCGAGTTAGATCCTAGCATGTCTATGTCTCTTACACTTGAACTGGTTATCTGCTGTTGATTCACAAACTCGCATTTTTCAATCCCGAAAATGTTCTGCTGGCCTGAGTGTAGTTTCAACTCTAATGCTTCAAGACATATTAACATCCAATGCTTCAAGGCTAAAGTTTTCTGTAATTTAGACTGGCCCCATCTTGCTTAAGCTTGTGGCACCACCAGAGTTCTTACGGGATGCTGCCGGATTTATTGTCCGCCAAACATCAACTGCTCATTTCACTCGTTAAATCATCATTAGAGATGCCGATGCTTCATGAGCAATAGTTTAGTTCCGTATTTGTTTGTTGGAGCTTGCTTCTTGTGGTTGTCTCTTGGAAGTCATGAGTTGCCCCTGATCAATCTTCTTATATCGGACCTGTTTCCTCATCATCTCCATGCCCTGTCTATGACCGAACCATTTCCGAGGTTTATGCTTGTAAGTTTTGATGGATTCCAGTGCCTGACATGTGAATGTTTCATGTTGCCAGTCTGCATCAACGAAGAAGACATGATCTAGAGACCAGCAATGGGAGCTTATGGGCTCGAAGCTTTTCCGAAGAAGACGGTTCTGTCTCTTCCCCCCCTTGACAGTCTTTAAGGAGCCCAGATCATCTGTACATAAAATCAAATCTTAGGTTCGATCTTCTCCGGGTTTAATATCTTAAGTAGGAAATTGCTTGTAGCTGTTGGATGTGGGCAAGCGGAGCCTAGGGTGGTTCTAAACTCTGTGAGGAAATATTATCCTGATTTTGACAAATCCAAGTTGCTCTTTTTCAGATGGAGTAGACAGGAATGTTCAATAATTTCCCCGCCATGCCTTATCCCCATCTCTGTAAGGGGACCACATTACTGACCAAATATTCAATGTATAATGCACTACCAGTTAGTTAAAAAAAAACACGCAAAAAATTCAATTATGTAAATATATTTCGAATCTTGACACGTGTAAATTTTTCACAGTTTTCGAGCGTCGTCTTTACATTGTCAAGATCAAAATGCCAATTTACACAACGGGCTCATTATTTATCACAAACTGAACATCTTATCATATCATTACTAAGGGAGGACCCATTTAGAAAATCTGAAACTCAATGAGAGAATGAAAGAAATTTACTGAATGATATAAAATAACTCAATATAAATAAAATTTAAATTCGGTAAAGTTCATATAAAATTTAAGGTATTTTCTCAATTTCAACTCGTTGCCATATCTCAGTTTTCAGGTGTAGAAGGATCTCATTCACAAAAAGTCTTTCTGAAACTAAACCGTAGAGTCTCCGTACTTGAGTTGTATATCCGGAGTATTTTGCATACATACTCTGCCACCCTGCTAGAACTAGGGTGCTCTCGCTACAAGGGGGCTCTACCATATCAAGAGTTAAGGTATATTCTCGATTTGATACTAACATTTTGAAGAATGTTATGGTGAATTGATAAATTTGCTCTTTAATGGGTTCCTGAGGAGGATGCAACAGGTCTTCAGACTAGACCGATCTCCAGGTTCTTTAGATTGGAGTTTGAAAAATCATCAGTATCTGCTAGTAAGTTGAATCCTAAATGAGTTTCCTAGATCAAATATGTGTATAGACAGTTACGAGAAATGAATAGATGGTAAGATATATGATACCTGATAATATAGGATACTTATAAGTTCAGATTTGGTCCCAGCATGGGACGACTTCACCTGTGCCCACCCTATGTTGTGGGCAATGGATCCGATCAGAGGTTTGCTCAGTGTAAGGACTCGGTTTAGTCCATTAGATTGTGAGGTGTGTCTGGGCTTGGATTTCTAATTGATATGATGTTAATTGGATGCTAAGAGTCGGTCAACCGACAAGTTACCTGAATGCTGAAGCCGTTCATCCGACTGACAGAGCTGGCCATCACTTAGCTGTCCTATCTGGCTGTCGTCGGTTTCCGGGCATCTAAGAGCGGATCCGAGTCGGATCGGACCGGAACTAGCAAGCGATTACTCTTGTATGCATCAGTCTTGATTTGAAATCTAATTTAGATAATTCTAACTAATAGCTTGAAAACTTAATATTTATTCACATTGGATTGGTTGCATCACCCCCACAATAACACGAGAGCGTCTACCGGACTGGACGTCCAGTAGAGAGAGATAGAGAGGCTTTCTCTCTCTAAAACAACCTTTTTTTGTTTTCGCTAAGATTAAATGGGGAAATTGAACGGTGAAGATCGTCCAAGAACAGTAAATCACTGGACAGTAGAATTTTCCACAATAACACTCGATATTAAGAGCACAGCAAAGTACAATAATGTACTTCGGCCTTATTTTAATTTTAATTTACGTTTTACCCAAATTACCCCCATATTTCCCTAGATACCACCACCAAACACTACCCGCCGGCGGGGTTTTCCTAATCCTTACCACCGCCGTCAGCAGCCTGGCGCTCGGCCCGGTATCTTAGCCACTCCGTCACTTCCCCGAACACCTTCTCCACGTTCTCCTCTGGCTCGCCGACCATCTGGTGCCACATCCCCGGGTAGACCCTCATGGTCTTGTCCTTGCTGGAGGCGCGCGAGTACAGCTCCTTCACGCACTCGGGGTCGCACACCACGTCATCCTCGCCGTGCACGACGATGAAGGGAACCTCGACCTCCTCGAACCGCCTCTGCAGCTCCCTACAGATCCTCAGGAGCTCGCTCGCTGTGGCCGCGCGCGGCCTCGCCAGTGTCCTCTTCGGGCTCGCTAGAGCCAGCTTCCGCTTCCATTCCACCTTGAACGACATGTCGGGGATCGTCCCGCGCGTAGGGACCACGCGCCAGGTGGGTATCAGGGCGGCGGCGATGAAGAGCAGGTGCTCCAGCGGCCACGGCGGCTTGAACTTGGCGCTGATCCCGCACATGGCGCCGTTGAGGACTAGCCCATCCCACGACCCCTTCTGCCGGAACGTGATGTAGAGGGCGACTGCGCCGCCAAGGGACTCGGCGTAGAGGAAAGCCGGCAGCCCCTGGCGGTAGCGTGCGCGGAAGGAGTCGAAGAAGGAGATGCAGTCGTCGACCACAGGGTTGATATCCGGGATGTGGGTGTTGAGGCCGTCGGAGAAGCCGTGGCCCTGGTGGTCGAGGGCGCAGACGGCGAAGCCCGACTCTGCGAAGAGTATGGCGGTGAGCTGGAGGAGCCAGCTGGACTCACCGGTGAAACCGTGGACCATGGCGACGATCCCGACGGGCTCGGTCGGGGGACGCGGGTTCCACCATTGCATGAAAATCCTCAGCCCTCGAGGGTTGGTGACGAACTCGGAGCCATGATCCACCGAGTGGCGTGCGTAGAACTCCTCCGCCGTCAGGGAGCCGAAGATGCTCTTCTCGTCGGCCTCAGCGATCGGATGCTTCACCATTCTCGGAATCTCCGGCTAAGACGTCTCGGAATCGATGAGCGACCTGACAGAGAGATTGAGATTTTTATCCGCCCAATGGGCGTGAGAAGCCGTTGGAGCAATCACTGCCCGGATTTGATTGGTAGCGGGTACGGATCAGGGGTGCAGAGGACCGCCACGGTACTGTGGACTGTTAGATTTCCCTTGCCAAGTTACTGTCACGAGCCATAAAAAATTTTTAGAGGTTCTTCTTGATTAAGAAAAAATTAATTATATTATTCTAATTAATAATAAATAAAGTAATTACTGAGTGATTAATATAAACTTATTAATTTATAAATAATTTAATTAGTATTTTCTCTCTACGAATATAAGAATTTCTCCTTTGAAGTTGAGTTGGATTGTTCTACGAAAATGAAATCCAAAGTCACATTGT
Source organism: Lagerstroemia speciosa (assembly GCA_037672795.1). Taxonomy (NCBI): domain Eukaryota; kingdom Viridiplantae; phylum Streptophyta; class Magnoliopsida; order Myrtales; family Lythraceae; genus Lagerstroemia; species Lagerstroemia speciosa. The sequence continues at coordinate 13,327,838 of CM075288.1, read as the reverse complement.
TTCAGGATTTACGATACATGAATGGTGAGGACCGATGACAACACGGGTCAAGTGACTAGTCAATTTTGAAGTCGGTTGGAAATGAAGTCCAATTCACATGATTTCAGGATTTATTATACGTGGATGTGAGGATCGATATTGATACAGGTCATGTTTCTCATTAGTTTTGAGATGGGTCAGATTGTTCCATGCAAACGGAATCCATGTCACATTGTTTCGGGACTTAGATGTGTCAGGTTGAGGGACCAATGTTAATATGGGTCAGATTGAACTACATGATGAAAAAACAAAGGACCGATACAGTTCGCATTGGACGTTGTCACGACGTAAAGGACCAAATTGGAAGTGAAGTTTAAAATATCTCTACAAATTTGTACAGTAATAGTAAAAATGATTATAAAAAATGTATTCTTAATCTTTTATATTTTTGTTAATTTCATTCAAAATTTTTATTTTTTGTCATCACCGTTCTTAACATTTTGCTTCTTTTTCACTTTAATCCCATTATTATTTTTTCTATGCAAATAATTTTTAATATAAATAACGGAGCAATCCAACTACCTCATAAAGATTTTCTGATGGATGAGACAAATTTGTGGATAATTTCATCCCAGAGAGATTGATTTGTACCGGTTGAGTCTTCGAGTGAAAATTTGCATTACTCAGATATCGGACTCGTGGAATTTGCATCACTTTGGACCCCGATATTATATCAACAGGGTCTGTGACCACATCAATTAGGTTATTTTGGTACATCGATCAGATCCATGGCTATATCAATTAGGTTTTTAGACTCATACAACTTTGGACCGAAGTGATGTAAATTCCATGAGCCAGGGAACCAAGTGACGTAAATTTCGTGAGTGGAGTGTTCGGGTGATGTAAGTTTTTTTTGGGATCCAATTGACACAAAATAAATCTTAAGGATGAGATCGTCAATTTCCTCCGCAACCCATCATAGCTAACTCACTGCCACACTTAGCTCGGTCTTTACTATTGATTGTTCAGTTCATCTGATATATTCACAATTTTTAACACGAAATTTTGAATACTACATATTGGTTGACTAGATCGCTACTAATACTACCCTTTCTCTCTCATTTTTTTTAATAATAAATCGGTCTTTCCTTAAAGACATAAATGCTACCCAATCAAGGGACATCGAACAACTGTAATATGATGAGAAATTACAGTTTTTTTTAACTAAGTGAGAAATTACAGGTGAAATTATCCTAATTAATAATTATTATAATAAACTCAGCTACATATTATTATTTAAACTATTCTGGTTTGAGTTTTAGGAGAAATTATTAGGCGATCCTACCTCACTACGTGACGCGGAAAAATACCAATTAAAATATAACAAACGAGCAAATTAGTGTTAATCACCCGAACAGTTGCTATAATTACTGATAATCAAAATAATTTAATGGGTTCTTTTTCACTGTGTCATTGTGAGGTGGAACTGTTTAAGATTTTTTTTTTCCAGTTTTAGACATGTGAACGAGAATGATTCTCCTTTAACTTTTCTTTTAGATAATGGAGGTATCTGGGTGCCTTCCGAACCCGACTAGCGGGAGTTGTGATACCCCTCGGGGCAGACACAGTACATCGCAAATCACGTGTACCGAGTAAGTCAGACAGATCTGACGGGCTCGATGATGATAAAGTCCCACTCTTGAGAAAATACCCTTAGCGTTGTGCTTATCGAGAGTGATTCTCCTTTTATCAGTTAATCAACCTGTGGTATTTATGTATAAATTTTCTTTATCGTGTATATGAAATGATAAATTTGCTTTCCCATGATGAAATTTCGGGGGTTTGACCATTAATTGCAGAAGTTGTTCAGTATCGGTGGGTCACCACAATTAATATGGAAATCTTATATAAGTAATTTAGAAGGATATTACTTCGAAAAATCGAATATCGCTCCATCGAATCATTTTTTTTGCTAAAGGGCAATCGATATTTGTGGATTCTAACAACAACTAGGAGAGGATAGAAAGTACAGATGATAAATGATATAAAAAATTCATCGATCAGAATTAAATGCATTGATTTTTTTTTATCGAATCAAGGACGGTCACATGTGACGCCATTTTATCTCTCTAGTGTCCACCATCGAGCTCCGCGGACAAGCCACGACCACATTCATGACCCAACCAATTAAAATTAATAAGGACGTCTCAATTAAATTTTTTTTTTTTTGCGCACCCATTACAATTCGAAGGTTTCAGTGACATGCTTCTCGAATAGGGAAACACGAACTTCTTATATTCTAAATAAACAATAAAATATTATATAAATTTAATTAATTTATCTCTCTCTTAATTAAACTGTCTCATACCGTACACGTTTACATACTTTAAACTAGATTTTCGTATCGGTTTTTTTTTTTGCAAGACCATCCGATATCCGGTATTCCATAGGACCCGACTAATTTGGATTCGAGATACTGTCGGGTAGTTTCTCAGAGACCCCCACCAAGAAGGTCTGTTCCATCAATAGGGGCTTGAAATCGGGTCATCTGCTTAAGTGACTGAAGCCAATTCCGCTTCAGCAAACCTCCTCTGCTCAGTATTACGGTCGACACCTCTCCAGACAATCTCTTTGATGGATCATGTTTCCCTTTTTTCTGACCGGCCGTGTCACTTCCAAGGCAAGGTCATCGGTAACCTTCCCTGGGAGAGAATCTTTTGTGCAACGAGCACACCATGTGTCCCATGTATCCCTGGGACAGATATCGACTTTTAGAACTATATTAGACTATTGGTGGTAACACATTTGACTGGCTAGTGTTAGTATTTGTCGCTCTCGTTCAGTTTATCTTATATATTCGCAGCTGAACATGAACGCCCGAATATTAAGGAGCGGGGTGGCCAGTCATAACTATTACAACTCTCCTTTTAATATTATATATATAAATATAAAAGATAAAGTAAGATTATATTTGGTAAGATGGAATGGAATGAAATGAAATGAATTTTATAAAATAAATTATAATAGCACATAGAAAATGGCAGCAATTTTTTAACTTATTTTGATAATATGAAAGAAATATATTTGTAAGAAGTGATGTAATTTAAACGGATAGAACAACAATGGACGCCCCAGGCCCCGGCCAAGGCCTTGCCCTGGAGTGGACCGCGATGATCAGGTCGCTGATGGAGAAGAGCTCCATGGACCTCTCCTTGGGGGCCCTGGCCACCGAGCTGCCAGGGAACGCGGCCTGCGCTCACATGGCCACACTAGCATCCAACCGCTTCTTGCCACAAACTCTGCCTGGCCATTGTGTGCACGGTCACGATGACTCCAGCTCCATGAGGGTCACGACATGGACTGACCATGACTCGTAGGCACGAACCAGGCCGATCTTTATGAGAAATTATTAGGTGATCCTATGTAATCACGTAACGTGAGGGAACACCAACCATACTGGACCCAACGAGCAAATTAGCGCAAATCACCCGAGCAGTTGTAAAAATATTATTATTAATTAGAAAATTTGATTGGCACTTTCTCACCGTGTCATATTGTTATGAGATGGGACTGACCTGTTCAGGAGGATGGCATCAATTGTTTGCATCTTACTCGGGCTGGCAAGTAAACTGGCCCTGGAAGTAACGTTTTCGAGCTATCAGTTTAGGCCACAGCTTTATTGGGTATGTCAGTTCTCAGCCCAGGGTAGCCGACAAATCTCATTCATAATCACAAGCAGATCGATGAATTTACCTTTAGGCACTGGTGAGGTTCCAAATCAGGACCCCAAGTCCCAAGACAAGAGTGATACCACTTCACCGAGCCATTTTCTTCAAAATCATTTTTCTCAACAGTGTTCGTGTTCTATGATTCATCTATCCGGTGTGTTCGAAATCGGTACTAGCGATAATATGCATATACGAAATGACTGAAAGTTGGTGGTGATGGCCATGACACACCTGCCTGTAAGGCGGTGGTGAAAGGACATATCTGCCCTAGTGGAGATGAAATGACATATTTGTCCTCAAAATAATATTTTCTTTCTGAGGTGTACGAACCGGGTGCCCACGACCTTGAAAGGAATATAGAAGGACGGAGAAATAAATGATACAGAAGAAGTATCATCGGGAAGAATTGAACCAAGATATTTTTTAATAGAGTCATCCTTTAAGTCACATTCGGTTACAGAGAATGCCAATAAAACTCATAAATGAACGAGACTTGTTCATCATTTTCAAAACTTGCAAATGTAAGAGAACATATAGATATTCTATCTATTTTCTACTCAACCCTCTAAAAACTGGAAAGTTTTTCTGAAGTTTAATTGGCTTAGACTAAATTAAATTTGAATAAAGTTGGGTTATAGATTTTGTCCAATCTCAATGCTAAAATCTAAGACTTTCCTTTGGATAAAAAAAATCAAATTATGTCAGCCAATATATTACAAAAAATAGTTAAAAAGTTCATAATTCAAAAAAACTATGGAGGAAGAAATTAGGAAGGGTATAATAAGGGATAGTAGTTTAACAAATAAATGTCTTGGAATTGAGTAAATATTTAGTCACTGATATATAATGAGTTTATTGTATAAATTATCGTTTAAATCTTGATACGTGTAAAATTTTTAGAATTTTCAAGATTCAATTTTACATGCGTCAAGATCTGAACTGTAACTTACACAACGAACTCATTATGTATTACAAACTGAATATTTGCTTCTTGGAATGAGTCTATTTTTGTGTAAATTTCAGATTTTGATAAGTATAAAATCAACTCTCAAAAACAGTAAAACTTTACATGATCCTGAAAGAGACTTATTCAATGAATTCGTTATGTATTGCACTTGGAATACTTACTAATGTGCCTGTAAAAGCCTACATAACAAAGGAAAATAGTTGATTAATCACTGCCTAAAGCAGTTGTCCAAGTGATTCAAGATTCAACTTTCAATTACCAAAAAAAAAAAAAACAACTTTCGAGTAGTTTGGTGAGTCAAGAACCTGGGTTTGAATTCTTTCTGCACACGTGCGTAAAAACAAGCCGACGGAGTCGGTGCTGAACAATGATGGTCCAATTTATCATATATATATATATATATATATTTACGGTCGAGCACGTAAGTTTAATGTTGAGCAGTAAGAGTGATAACCGTATTTTTATATTACGGGTATTCGGATATCACCCGACTAATCTCCACGTCCCCGTGTACATGACTACAAATGTATAGGGCGATTTGAACATCAAACAATGAACTTACTAATACTTCTTTTTATTATCAGGTTAATATGAGATTTAGCCATGGAGAAAGTATGTGTTTTTTTTTTTTTTGGTTAGGCTTCGCAGGAAGGTGCGTACAACCTGAAACAACAGAGCATTTATTGGGGGCCGCTGCCTAAGCCGGGCATGTCCCTCTCATTTTCCACTGTATCATTATTAATTAATAAAAGAAAATGAAATTAGAAGAAGAAAAATGAAATTAGAAGGGGAAGTGAAAAGACCAGCTTCTCCCTGTTCTTCCCCCTGCAGTTGATGAAGAATGTTTCGGCACAAGAGCCTGTCATAATTGTGTAAAAATGCGCTTACCCGTTCTATGTATCGAACGGATTATCTTAATAAGAATTATTAGAAATATTTATTTATATATAATTAAAGAAAATAATTATTTATAATTAATTTTTCCAATGAAAATAGTATATGCTTAGCTTATAAGTTAGATAACAATACAAATGGATTGCATAAATGATATCATATACACCGATGACCGATGAAAAATAAGAAATAAAATGTGAGAAATAAAAATGAATTTATCAAAAAGAAAAAAAATGAATGCGGATAGGAAGAGGATAGAGGAGTTTCAAGTGGGAGGAAAGAAATAGTTGACGGATAGTTATACATGGTAAATTTACGATCTTGTCATCCATTTCATTCCAATCTAAGGATCAATGGTGTTTCAATTTTTTATGTGCAATGGGTAAAAATAAAAAAAAATGACACAAAAGGGGGTCTTCCATTAAAAAAAGATATTAATAATTCAAATAATTATAACTCTTACTTATTACATTCAATTTATTAATTTTTCATTAACATATCACCATTTAAAATTATTTCCTACAATGGAGTCATTGACTATATTTTGGCGGCACGTACTTTGACCGTAATTCAGTCACGGTGCAGCGTCACGCCACATATGAACGCCATGGTGTTCGCTCATAGTGCGCCGAGACGCCGTGACCTAATTAATTACGCCCAAAGTGCATATTCCAAGGTTTAATAAAATTTTCCTACCTACAATAGATGACCATAATTTCTACACACTTAATGGAAGAATCAAATTCTCCTTTTTCTTTCCCCTAGCCATCAAATCCATCACTTCTCCATCACAACAACCTCTAGACCATAAAAGTCTCTCTAAACTATTTCTCCTCATTTTCTTTTTCTCCTAGATAATAGTAATCGCGAAACCGAGCTTCTAATAGGAATAAAATTCACTAAATCGGGATTTAGAAGTTACGAATTAAATTTTCAATCGTCAACTAGACTATTATACCATTTTATTCCTGCACGCAGGGAGCCTACGTAGCTAAGAAATTTAATTTGGAATTAGGGGTGCCTAATATATTTCATATATTCTACAGCTAATTAATTTATATTGTCACAATATATATATATATATATATAATTATGAGTTTAACAAGTCAAATGTATTAACGTCCTTCAACATGCACATGAGTTCTAATCCAAAATGATTTAAACTTTTCTTTTTATATCGATAGTATTCGACGTTGTAGCAACCGACTAATCTATCGAACGGTATATTATACGGTTGGGGGCCCATCATTAATCCCTACATACTGGCCTAGTGAAAAGTCGAACCTTAGATCTGATTTACTGCATATTATTAGTTTAACAACAGGTCCGCCGGGCAAATGATTTCAACCTAGTCAAAAACAATTAAAGCACTTGTACTTAAGATGGTCCTTAACCCATTCAAAAATATATATTATTTATATAAGTCGGACCAGTGAGAGATAGAAGATCGGGAAAATGATTTCCTACTAATGAAGATGAGATCCCTCTTAGTTTTAAGTTGAAGGCGAGTGCGTATTGCTCGAATCCTCCGAAGATCTTATGTATGAACATTGAGTCATTCGTTCCCATGCTTATGGATTAATTGCAAAAACAACATTCGCTCTCCAAATTTTGCGCGTACTACTAAACTGGGAGGTGAGTCGATTTCAAACACGTACACTCGAATTGCATTCTTTGGATTTAATGAAGGGAATCGAATTGAGATGGGTTAATTCGTAAATTCTATGAATCCACGTATTATTCCGTGAATAATGTGATGAGTCTCGATTTTTATATAAATTTAAAAGGAAAATACCCTTTTATTCTTCTGGACACTATCGAATATTTAGAAATTTACTACCGTATAACAAATGAAGTTCTACTCGAGAGAAGGCAAAAGTCCCCTAATTATAGCTTTTCTTCATTTGGATTAATTTTTTTTCAAAAAAATGGTTTTTCCTCAAATTTTTTAGGTGGGTTTCATATAAAAAAAATTATTTATGATAATGAAGAATCAATTACTGAGAGTGCAACTTTCAAATTTTTTTACCCTCCCATTTTCAATATGAATAAATTAAATGCAAAATTACTATTTTAGTTATGCCTCTTTAATCATTGCAAAAAAGATATAATGAAAATCTAAAATTTAATTCATCTATCTCCCCAAGTTTTCTTCTTCTTGTTCCGGGACAGGATATGACAGATTGACCCTTACATTTTTTTTTTTTTTGCCACCCGAGTAACGAGGTCGAATGATTGTATTGAAAAAAAGGACATTTTTGCCATGTTCAGCCCCAACATAGTGTTTCATCCAAAAGGGATCCCAAATCAAGTGGGAACAAAGCTGGAAATCGTTCTTTTGAATTTTAACAATCATCAACATCTATTAATCGTCGTGCATCTGTCGTCAGTAACATCCGAATAAATTATTCATCAGCTAGAGAAAAATGACAGTAACAGTTGGACCGACCAAGATTAATCGACGTAACTTTGTTTAACTGAGAGGTCCGCCAGATGAGTCATGTCCGAATCCTGGGGTGCACTAAATCTCTTCCCCGCAGCAAACCATTGAGTTGAGTTCCCTTCTTCAACCTGACCATGCTAGGGTTTCTCCTTCACCCCAACAGCTTTCAAACATGTTTCCTTGCTTGCAGGCTTTATCCATTGGGTCTGATTACAAAGGAAGAAAAGAAAGCCACCATCAACTCAATTCCCCAATAGGGTTTCACTTTTTCCCACCTATTAGTGTTTATTAGCCTGACCCACAATTGGAACTCTAAGGAGCAAGGATGACAATTTTGTCCCAACCAGCGAGACCCAACTAGTACATGGGTGCAGAAAGGGTCCGGGTCTCTCTTCTAATCTACTTTGTCCGAACCTGATCAATATTATAATATAATACCATATTATTATGCATCTCAAAATTAACTTTCATTTCTTTTATGAGTACTTTTACCTCAACAAATTGAATGATGATCGTTTTATTTTATTAAAAGTGTGTAAATTTAATTATTTTAAATTATATTTTACACCGTCAATGGGACGGGTCCGGGTCTTCGAATACCGGCCCCGCCCTGCCCATTGCCATTGCTGAGGAGGACTGTACATGATCAATACAGACCATATCAATTAAATTCGCTTGTTATCAGTTGTTTAAATTAATATTGGCAAGGACGTATTCAACGATCTTGAACGGGGGCTTTATTAGCTGTTGGGCCAGTTGGGCCCTTAAATCAGTGTTATTACCCGGCCCACTTTTCTTAATGGGCTCGCTATCCTTCTAGTTCGGCCCACTAAATACTGCCCACCAAGCACAAAATGCTCTCATCAACATTTTTTTTTATTCATGGTGAAATATTAATATTCATCGTGGCAAAAGGTCTCAAATCTAAAGTTACATGAAGCTGTAAAAATTCAAATGACTCGCACTGTACTGTAATTTAACGTCAGCAGCTGCTTCGTTCTGAACATGCCACATACTAACGGAGGGAAAGCCACGCTGTCAATTTTACATGTTTGTCGTTTTCTTACATTTGAATCATATGCATTTGTAAATGACTGATTATATAATCTAAGATCAGTTCCGCCACACATTTTGTTTTGAATAATCACTCTTTTACGGTCTGTTCTGTTAATGACGCGGAATTCACGTCAACGAGACAGTTGAAATTCGCACTGAAACGTGTAAGAAAACTACTTTTATATTATTGAATCAGCCATTCATAAACATACAGAACTCAACGGCAAAAAAAGCATAGACATATATGACGTCTTCGGTGATTATCCCCTCTAAGACTAAGAGGAGTACAATCTGGCATATCAAAGCTAGCAGACTCTCGGCGGGAGCTTCTCTCCTGAACCCCGGTCCATCGTCCGGATCACTGGTTCACTTCCCGAACGTAAAATTCGACAAACCTATATCAACCGAGTGCTGAGTTCCGGCCATCTGGATCTCAACAGCTCCCGGTCCTTCCGGTTTGTTGATATCAGCGTCACGGTTCCAGTGGGAGTCGTCATCGCCGTCCCTGCTGCGGCCGCGCCGCAACAGGGACTGTGAGCCTACTGGCACCGCCCAGTTCTCGGTCTCCACGTCGCCGCCCCTTGGTGTCATGGGGAGGCTGTCGAGGCTCCGTTGCTGGCAGTTGTGTAGGAGGTGGATGGGAGAGCTGCCGTGCTCTGGCGTGGCTGGACGACTCGAGAGCGGCGTCACTGTGCTGGAGTGCTTCCCGTCCTTGGCATTCTTCTTCGCCTTGTGGTGCCAACTCTTCAGCGCCGTGGCTACACCGTCGTCGAATATGGTTGGTTTCATCGTCGAGCCCATCTTCACAAGACATGGAAACATATCCATAATTCACACCAGAGTCTCCAACGAGCAGACCCGCATGACCAAAGCATCGGGTTGCCGAGAAATTCGAACCCGGACGTGGGTACTGTGTTAATTAGAACTGACCTGTGTCACCAGGGCATAGAGAGGCAGGGTCACGTAACTGCAAAGGACTTGAATGATGACCCTGAAAAGATTTTCCAATCATAACAGATCTGCATCAGCACAGTATCGAGAAATCTCCTATGTACCAGTTCTTTGTTTACGATCGACCGATGAACTCACCCCATGGATAATCTGATAATGATGTCTTCGTTTCTGCTGTGGAAGCAGTTTTTTATGCTCTTGAACGCATACTGTAAAGCAGCAAGTAAATTCAATTGTTAGCATAGCAAAGGGATTGTAACTCAGACCATCTCCAAGAGGATTCTTTTAGACCGAGCCAAAAGAGACTGATCATCATGGTTCCCGATCAAGAGCAGCAATAGACCCGGTCGAGAAGTCGGAACGTACCATGCTCCAAGCGAAGAAGGCTACTTGGAAGGCGTTCTGCAGAGGAACATGACCGGAAATGGAAAAGAAAGGTAAGCATAAAACACGGAAAGATTCGGCCTCTACGACACTGTTGAAGAAGATGCTTGCATTATTAGACCTGGAAGAGGACGAAATGGATGAGGAAGAGGATGAACCGGGGCCGGCCGAACCAGAAGAGCTCATCCCCAGGCTCGACCACCGGGGTGCCCTTGACCACATCCCCCCTCTCTTGGATTTGGACTGCCATCTTAGTGATGATCAGGTGGAGCTTGGTGCCCACCAGCAGAATTATCTGCAACATTTGCATTTCGAATCACAAACTATGATTTGGAATCAAATGAAGAAGTCACGGTCGAGTGTCAGTATTTCTCATATGTGCTTACAATCAAGGGGATGAAGGGCAACCAGAGATAAGAGTACCATCCTGCGCCGTGGAGAAAAAACATAACCAGCCCATTAGTAAGCAGCTCAGTTTTGCATAATTGTACACCTGAATTTTTATAATTGGGACTATTATCATTAAAACATTGTCGTAGAAGTTCTCGTACCGTCTGCGTTCGAGATCAGGAAGAGCACCGCGGAGAACCATATAACTGGACTGCAAATTTGACAGTGACATTGTGTGATCAGTCACAGGATGCGAGCTGGAAAAAAAGCATTCTGTACTAGAAAAATAAGTTCTCTTCCTCCTCGAACTGACCTTATGCTGACAACGACCTTGAAATCCTTCTCGAGCGATCGATGGATGTACTTCTGGAAATCGAATCTTATCTCGTTTTCTGGTGTAAGATGTGCCTGGAAACCAGGTGTTTAAAGATGACTGTAAGCAGATTGAACGGGCATTGATGGTTATGCATGTGTGAGTAGGTTTCTGATTTACTTACTACGGCGAATCCATGCCTTAATGCCATGTAGTCAACTTTGGTTACAGACCCAAAGAACTGTCTGAAGAAACACACCTGCAAGACAAAAAAAAAAACTCAATCCATCTTGACTAATATGTGTTCAAGCTAGATAGTCTAATTAGCATATAAAACTCTCGATGTTGACTAATAAGGGTTCGAGCTGGATCGTCTAATTGTCATATAAAACTCTCGATATGAGACTTGCTTAAGAAGAAAAATGTGTCAAACTAACTCAACTAATATATGTTGATGGCTTGCTTAAGAAGTAGTGTCGACCCAACTACACCATCACTACACAATATTCGAATTTTCGTGTTCAACCGTAAATATATCAAACGAACTGAACAATAACGCTCCCCATCAGCGTCGCACCACTAAAATTCTAGTATAACTTAAGAAGTTGATATTATCCAAGCCCACTCAAAATATAGCATATTCTTTTGACAAACGCATATAATGGTTCGAATCTGAGACTTTGAACTCACAGAACTGTATGAGAGTGAGTTTTGAATTATTAAATCATCATCCCTCATGTCGAACCCGTGTTGGAACAACCTATGTCAGTGATTTTTCCTATATTTCTAACTATAATATTTGATATTTCCATAGATGCGAATTTTTTTTTTAATTTCCTTATTTTAATAATAACAACAACAATGGACAATTGAACTTACAATCCAAAGAGTAATAGGTGACTTGCTCCAAGCGTGCAGATGCCTTCTTCCAAATGATGTCTCCCTCGCAAATCTAAACCTCTCGGGATCTACAAGATCGTTCAAAAAAAAAAATCACACACACATACATTATTTTTCCTAATAAAATTATCGAAGAGAAAGCAATATAATCTAGCGGTCGAAACCCGGATATACATTCAAGTTCGGTTCTTGTCAATAAAATTTCTCATATCATTTATTCTCGTCGCCTTTCTCTAGAAAATACCTGTTATATTGCACTTGCATTTGGTAAAATATTCATGAACTTATTTGATGAGATTATAAGCTCAATGTCAAGGGTCGATGTAAACATGCACTATCCTGCTTATGTCGCAACCAAGAGACGTCCGATTGTTTATTGCTCTTACCATCCATTAATTGTTGGGCACGTGAAGAACAATAATTTAAAAGCTTAGAATTAAACGTGATGTTGAAGAAGAGTATCTGCATCCCGTATGAATGCTCCTCCTCAGGCCAAGTTGTAATAAATTTTTTAAATTCAAAAAGGCACGAGTGGACGATATGGCACGCCTACCAATTAATTCAATTAAAAGCTGTCACGATTTTATTTTAATTTTTATTCATAAAATTTTTCGTACTATATATTTTATTATTTCCCGTGTCCTTTTCATGTCGGTAGCTATCGCCGTGATTAAAAACTTCCAAGAGGGGAACACGTTACCATTGTAGTATTGATATTCGGGTGTCTTGGTCTCGTTGTCCCAGGCCTTCCACTTCCTCATCTGCAAAATTGCATAAAAAAAAACATTCTTAATCTTGTCCAAAATCTTTTTTTTTTTAAATATAGCAGAAAGAAGAGGGATTTTTTTAGTATGCACTGTGCGGAAGTCCAGCTAACTTGAAATCGATGTAAGAGATAAAATTTTTTTAATACTGATTTATTTATTTATTTATAAGAGTTGAATCGGCCTTGACTTAAAACGAGTGATTCTTAAACTATTGTGTTACCTTGAATGAGCCGAAGGCCAAGGTTATGATACAAAACAGAACGTGGAAAATTGCCAGCACAAAGATGAATACGTGAAGCTGGTGAATACTGTATGCGGTCATGAAGGCTACTTTCCCCTGCAATCACAAGAGATATATAAAACCGGTCAGCATGTTTTGATTTTTTATTTTCTTTCTTCAAAAATGAAATCGCATATGTTCGGAAGGACGATCATGATTTTTGCCGATTAGACATCAGCATGAGCATTGACGATATTCCGGGAATTTCATCAAACCCTAGTTGAGTTTCTTCTGAACAATTCATAGGCACCCAGTTTGAAGAGCTCATGTTTGTACCCTTTCTGTGCACGTATCCTTCCCCTTTGTGGCCAAACTCCGGCGAGCGACCTCTCCGCCCCAGTCAAAGAGGTCGAGGAGCCTCCTGCCATATAGTTTAGGCTTGGGACGCCCACTGCAAGGGAGCCAGGTCTCAGCCACACTCCTCGAAATGCATATACCCGATATCGTGTCCTGAAGTATCGTCAGCAGCAAGGATATGAACCCCAGCAGCATAAGCTCTGCATCGACGAAGGAAAAGCAAAGAATCGAATGGGCTACAACGACCTTGGTAACTGTTAAAACCCGAATTAACCAGAGGAGGACCAAGGGCATGTACCTGCTTTAACTTTTTCGAGGGCCTCAACAAGAGTGTGCTTGTGTCTTCTTTCCAACCACTGCAAGATATAAGCCAGAAGCCAACTCGTAAAATTGCAGGAAGTTCGAGATCTCGAGACTTAACAGGAAGCTTTCTTCACTTATGATCCAGCAACAGAATTAGACAACGTATCAGGTTAATACATACATGTGTGTGTATATATATATGTTGAAGTTACCTTTTCCGTGAGGTGGATGATGTGCTCAACGAGGAGGGAGACAGCGAGCAGCACGAAACACACAACCGCCACTGCCCAAGTCGCAGTCTCCTCCATCGTCCGCTCATACTCGGCCTGTCCCTTGTCCGCCATTTTTTCCTGCCCTTTCAAGCTTGCCCCTCACTCGACCAGTTTCTTCAGAAGAGCTATATACCTCTGTATATGTGTGTGTATATATAGTTCCCTACAGTGAAGAATCCGACGGAAAGTCTGTCCGATGACCAACTTGTTTATGGGAACAGCAAAGAATATATGTATACGTGTACAGCTCTGCAACTGCTAAATGGGAGAGGCAGGATCTTTTTTTTAATGGAGATAGGGTTCCTATTCAAGAAGATATGTGTATATATATCTTCATGTAAGCGAGGGTGCGCACATGGTCACATGGTCCCCTCGAAGATGGATCGACGGGAGAGAAATGGTCAGGGAAGAAAATTCAGAGGAAAAACCTAAGAATCTTGTAATCCGGTTCCAACCGGTTCTGAGCAAGGATTAGTCCCGGCAATAGATAATTAATGATACGTGGTGATCTCGCCAAAGCTCTGGTTGCACAAATTTCACTCCCAAGCGCTTTAGTGAGGTTGAGATATCGGGTTTGAATCTCTTAGATGTAAATAAACAGTTTTCTGTTATAACCAGAAGCAGTGCAAGTTTGCTTAGCTGCTCTGCATAGTATAAATATACATGTACAGATACAGTAAATTAAGACCGATCATCATTTTCCAGATATTTGTCTCTCTGCTCTCTCGCTCCCGGTTTGCAATTCCTTCTTCTTCTTTCTTTTCCTCTGTTTCGTAATATGGTATCAGAACTCTTCCCTCCACTGCTTTAGTAGCCCAAGGAGATCGAAGTGCTCCGATTCCTCAATCCACTGCTGCAAATTATGCATATTCATCTTTGCAATCAGATAACATTCATAGTCCATTCTTCCTCCACAGTGGAGATAATCCAGGTCCGGTGAGGTCGAGATATCACGTTCGAGTCACCCTCTAAGTAAAATTATTAGAATTGTTGAACTAGACTTTTAGTGTTGTGGTGTTGATGGGACAATATCAGTACATGTTGTTCAGTTTATCAAAAATGTTCACGGTTGAGTACGAAAATTCGAACATTATGTAACGTGGTGACCGGTGGTCACTACTCCTTCCCTCTAATTTAACAAAAATATAAGAAATTGAAGAGATGCCACGTTCCAAGACGTTGTCCGATATTTTCATGACAGCAACGAACGTTGTGCTGGTAGAAGTGCTTTAACCTCTCTTCCTAAAATTTTCGAGTTCAGTTTTATAAATTAGTAAGCTCCATTATACTTATAGATTGCAAATCATGCATACAAAGAAATAAAAAAAAAAAAAGAAAAAAGAAGGAAAGGCTTATATGCATGATAGAGTATGATAGAATTTGGAATCTCTTAATTCTACGTATTACAGTCTTCTGTGCACTGATTATGTCACACGACAGTACTTACGTAATATCACGAACCAATAATTAGATTGATCAATTTTAAGATTTTTTTATGAAAAAATAAAAATCTTAAAAATAACCCATCTTATTTATTTTTACCAATACTGTATATATGAATACTATCACGCGATATGCACGTTATGTGTACGGGATTTTCTCCTGCGTTAGCGTTAATGGTACTTCGACGGCTCCATAACTATTGTGGATGGAGAAAATAGTGAGAATGGGTCATGGACAATTGAGCCACTCGAGCGTGGTGGCTGGGACGCGTTAAGTGCTATTGGCTTTCAATTTGAATCCCAAAAAAAAAAAAATGAATATTGAAGTGGTCGGATCAGAAGAAGAAAGAGAGACGAGACACGACACGGGAGGAATTTAGATCAGGTCGCTTGAGGGACAGGGAAGTAAATACCAAATTAAGTTAGTACGGCTCTCCAAGAGTAATGGAGTGGAGAGGGTTTGACAATTTGACTGACATTGACCTGTTCCTAATTTCGGGATGTTTCGATGCCCATACATTTCCTTCTTTCTCGGAACTCTGACCGGTACCGAAAAGATTGAAATACAAGCAGGGATCGATCTGTTAAGACGTAAAAATTTAATAAACTACCAACTTAGGGTTGGTTTAGTGGTTCCCTCGCGAGATCTTCAAACGGGTGATCTAAGGATTGAATCTTATGTTAGGAGGGTCAACGGGAATTTTTTCAGGGATCCTGGTCCGACCGCAGATTAGTCTCGAGGTACGCTTCGACTGGTTCGGGGATACTGTATGGTGCGAATAAAAAAATTTAATAAACTCTGACTACTACATTTTTTAAAGAAATATGATAATTTAGTCAGAGATAGATTTTCTCAAGTCACAGAAACGTCGAATTATCTCAATTGATTTGTGTCTTTTTCTCATGGCTCGTGATTGAGGATTCGCTAATTAAAAATACGAAAAAAAAATGTCAAACAAGAAAAATGAAAATAATCCTAAAAGTTAAAGAAAATTTAAAAATAATTACATTTTTTTAATGGTATTATCGTATATCATTGCTACGCGATTTCTCGGCCGCTTCGGAGTCAGGCCGTTAACTCCCCTTGCTAACCATCAACTTTGACTAGGAAATATATTGGGAGAGGATGCTCAGCGCGTAACGTACGATGGGTTGATCGTGTAAATCTCTCTCAAATCTCGACACGTGTAAAGTTTTTGAAATTTTCTAGGGTCCACTTTACACGTGTCGGGATCCGAACAGTAATTTATAATACGAACTCGTTGTACATGACACATGACACGTTAAATATCTACTCATGTATTGCAGTTTCTTTAGGATGGTGTTGAGACGGAGGAGTGTTTCCGTGGCTATCATTCATCACCGATGAGCCTGCTCCGAATCCGACACATTGACAGGTCCTTGTCACAACTCCTCGTATCTAAGTGGCGTTCTTATCTCGAAAAATGAATATGTGTAGATTCCATTTGATCAGGAAATTCCATTTTATACAAAGAAAAAAGATTTTTTTTTATACAGGAATAAGACTGTTACATAGATATACAAATATCGATAGAACGAACGACACGTTTCTCAGCGAGCGCGGACCCGAAAGTCAGAGCAAGCGTTGCCACTTTCCTTTTTTTATTTGACTGAAATGGTGTCACTGCCCCTTCTTTTAAAAACGCATGTTGACTGAAGCAACTGGAGGCTCGAAATTCGGAGCACTCGCTAGCGCTTGTAATTTTCTCGCTTGCGTGTAAATAACAATATTATACGAATATATAAATAACGATTAGAATAGAGAATATTAATATAATCCCAGCAAATAGCAATCACATTTTATAAAGCAGAATGTCTTGTGAAAAACCGGTATATCACGTAATAGCTATATCACAAGATGAAAACGTGAGTTTTTTTTTGTAAAATATTTTAATTAATTGGTACGTATTAACATGTTAAATAACTTCTAACTAAGAATATACTCAAAATTTTCTCGACTTAAGATTGAGAGGCAAACATAAATCTTACTACTATTAGTTAATGACAAGACATTCTTTTTTTAAATTGTTTTTCTATGTTATTAATCTTAACATTATTAATTAATGATAAGATAATCCATATTTTATTTTTTTTTAGAATTTACAACACTGATATCTCGAAATCTTATAATTATCTGCATTTGATTCTTTTTGTTCATCTTCTTCCCTTCGCAGAGAGACCGCCGTGTCCTGAACAAATGCATCATGTTGACTAGGTCAAGTAGGCAAGGGGGATTCTTCTTCATGGGTGACCCAATTTGCACAACTTGGCAGTCTTTCCAAGCGTGGAGAAAGTTTGATATGGAACGGACATACAGTGTGCCGTACGCTATAAATGTCCATTTTAACACTTTTAGTACGAGAAAATTCTCCGGTGAGATGGGGCCGTGAATGATGCGTTGAACTCGACTGATAATTATTTGACACGTTAGTAAAAAGTGTAATATAATCATATTCCATATTTGATTGCTGTCTATGGATGTAGAAAAAAAGGTTAAGTAAACATTTTTCGTTGACGCGGTAAATAATTTGTGACCAAATTGATGGATGATGTCGCGAGTACGGCTCATGTATGAATGTCCTCTCTGGCACGCATATACTGTTTTAGATTACAGATAACAGAAATAAAGTAAAAATTTCTCCCAAATCTTGCAGTATGAATTCATGCGGTATGTCTGTCACATTTCCGAACTTATCACGAGTTCTACCCAAAATGGCTCGTGGACACACAAGGTCGGACCCTTACTTCCGACTTTGGCTGGGGTCGAGTCTCATCGGGTTTCTGTTTGAAAAACGAGGCCATTTTGAGGGATGAAGATGAATTGAGAAAGTCGCCCGGTTCGAGTCGTTTTGTATCCACTCCTCCTCGTCTGCCTCATTTTTTGGCTGCCATAAACTATTTCAAATGGTTCATTTACTCCTAGAAGAAGATTGAGTCACTCAACCTCTGTGCGGTTCGGTTCGGTATTTTGAGCAGCCCTAACCATGGAAACGTACGGAGTCCCATACGATCCGATGCTTCTTGTGTTCTTCCAGCCAGTTGGTGCGTGGTCCTGGTTCTGAAGAGGTCGTTCTATACGGAGTTCCCCAAGTTTTACTGGACAATCCATGGCAATTGAGACGAGTCAACGGGGATGATACATGTATATGTATTTATTTATTGTATGTGCTTAGTGGCCAACTGGGCATGGCATCCTTAGGG
Organism: Lagerstroemia speciosa; assembly: GCA_037672795.1. Lineage (NCBI taxonomy): Eukaryota > Viridiplantae > Streptophyta > Magnoliopsida > Myrtales > Lythraceae > Lagerstroemia > Lagerstroemia speciosa. The sequence goes on along the minus strand of CM075288.1, from coordinate 13,309,250 downwards.
CAAGTTGATAGGACCGGTTCATAAATTTCAGAAAGTTGATCGGTTTAAGTATTGCCAAATTGAGAATTAACTAGAGCTTCGTCTGTCCTACGTATGATATTTTATATAAATAAAATTTATTAAAAATATTTTTTTCATGTGATGAGCGTAATTACATATAATTAATTTTTAAATAAAAGAGTGAACAGTGATGGAATGTGGGTGGCTATACCTTATCGATTTACGATCATGATCCCATTTCATTTTAATGTAAGAGTCAGCAAAATTTTAACCGAGGGTATTTTGGGTAAGGAAAAAGTGGCATCGAAGAAAGTTTCCTCCCTTAAAGTGTTAATAAATATTAATATTTCTCATAAATAAACATTGATATTATAATGAAAAATTCAATCACACTAACATTTTTTTAATTGAATTATTTATAATGATTCGTTATGTAAATTTTTTTAAAAAATCTTAACACGTGTATTACAGATCAATAATATTAAGTTATTCTTTGAGTTAATTTTCTTTTTTTTCTTTTAAGATTTTGTTAAAAAAAATATGTGAATATTATTAATTTGTGATATTACGTAAATACTGTCACGCGATTTACGGGTTGCAAGAAAGTTCTCTCCACTACCAACACCTGGTTGCCTATATGTTCAATATTATTAACGAAAACTATGCTCTGTCTTTCCATTCTTGTCTTGAAGTTCCTGGTTGACGAGCTCTTTCGTCTTAGTCTTTTCTGACCGGAGGTGTCTTCAACCTCAGTGATGGCATGCGATAGACAGATTGGCAAGTTTACAGAGGAAGACGAAGAAGAACGCCACGGTGTAATCGATCGCGCTCGTTGTTGCCAGCTAATGCAAAGGTTCAATTTTTCTCGAGAAATTGGTTATCGGTTGAAGCACGACTGCTACGCCATCAATGAACGCGGAATTCATCCTCTCGTTGTTTGCAGTACTGTGCTACTGGGTCACCCGTATTATTCAAGTTACTGAAGTTCTTCACTTGCGTTTTTTTTAGGGGTTCATTTCGAGAGGGTCTTTCTGGTATTTTGCCAAACTCTTGCAATTTTCTTCTCTCTCTCGAGCATTTACCTTGCACTTCTTTTAAATGATAATCATGAAATACCAGTTGAATCCAGTGACTACAGGACGTTATTCACCAATCATTCAACCGAGAACGTTGCAGGTCGACAAACATTTCGATTACAGGAAACAGTTTCTGGTTTCTGCTTGGACATATAAAAGCCTGAGAGGGTACAAGCTTTCTTGGAATACGCAAGGGGAACATGGCGATAAAGCGACATCACACTGAATCGAAAAACTAAGTCGGGAAAAAGCAAAGTAGTTTCCAGGTAGAAATAAATATCTGCAGGCTGTCTGGCTCGAAAACTGCATAGGTTGTAGTGGAAGGAAATTGCATCTCCATTTTCATTAATCTGGAAACGCTACAAAGAATAATTTCCATACCGTTTCGGAACTACGACTCTCCTTCTTAAAGCATTCCCCCTATGAAGACCAAAAATACAATGGTGTTTGTACAGGCAAGAATGAGGAGGGCACGCGAGCGGAATGCATCTCTTATTAACACATTTCCCCAAACTATACTTAAAAAAGAATCTTGTAAGGATATTTGTTATTCGAGAGGAGTGAGTTTGATGTGACTTTGCTGGTTCTTCATCTCGGCATCGGTTTATTTTCCAGGAAGGATCGGAAAAGAATGAATGCTTGCCGAGGTCGGTGGAGAGGGACCTCGTGCCCTGCCCCGGTCACTGACACAAATGTCAGCCCCTTGTATATTTGGCTCCACCCACCAACCTGTACCATGGAAAAGCAGAAAATGAAAATTCCAACATGAGAAATTACTATCGGGTCGATGTTTTATAGAAGTTTGATGGTATCCCTCTTTCAGTTTTGGAGAGCTTGGGAAAAGCTTTTCTGATTTTCCATTTTTCAATCTTTTAGAAACCAGAAGAGGGAGCAAGCTTATTTGATTTGCATCACGGTGGACTCCTTGGATCACAAAAGGCACGGATGATAATATTCTTCAAGACGGGAAGTTTTCATGAAAGAAATGAGTGAGGAACTTGCACAAATCAGAAGTTCAGATCCTAAAAGGAAGTCAAATATACGTGTTTATGTACAAGTTTGTGTCTTGTGAATGGACATGACCGACCTTCCTGTTGTCATACCATGGATACCAGTTAGTTACGGTAGCAAGCTTAAGGGCATCGATGGAGTATCGACTTGCAGTAAGAGGAACTACAGCATCAGTATCTCCACTGTACAAGAAAGTTTCAAATCAGATATATGGAGATGGATCTCGAGTAAGAACATGATTGCTGCCAAGGATAATAACCACTTTCAGCAGCTGGAAAAAAACTTGCCTGAAGACCCATATTTTTAGGCCTGCAGCTATGAGTTCTTGGTAGATGGGAAGCATCGAAAGTGGAGAATCTGCCCACTGCATGAATTTCAAAGCAAGAGATTTTATGATATCCAGGCTGAATATTGAGCCGGGAAATTGCGAATAAGAAGGGCGAAAAAAAACATGCCTGCATGTTTTCCACAGGTAGGGTATCCCGGTGACATTCGCATGAAGTGCCCTCTGAACTTCGGGTTGGTTAAAGTAAATCTGAGAATACCTCTCCGTGCAGGGATCGTAGGCTCTGGACATCCATGGCTGAGTTTACAAAGAAGCAGGTAACATAAATCAGTAAATTAAATCGACACTTCAAGTGATTTTTGTCAGTCTTGGAACCTTTTATAAATATCACATGTTTCACTGTAAAGGAAGTAACATAGAACAACATTTGCGACTTGGCATTGTGTAATATAGAATTTGCATGTTGATTAGTTAAATCAAAACAGGAAGCCACAGAGGCCCAAAGAATAAAATCTCTGCATGTCAGTTGACAAGGAAAAAGAAGTTCCACTATTACAATCAGTAAAATGTACAAATTCATGGATTAGACTTACATAATGGCCCCTTAAGTTCTGCTTTAGCGAGTTGGTGCTATTGCAAGGCCGAGTGAAGATGCTGTAAGGATCGATGTTGCCCTGCTCAGCCTCAGCAACGTTAAGGGCCTTCATGCAGTCTATCGAGGGGTGCTGAGAAGAGCCCGAATCACAGGCAGCCCGAAGAGCCTTATAGGTTGAGTCGGAGATCAAACCGTGGGTCCACCAGTACACAAGAGTCCCAATGTAGTCATGGTAATCATCAGTGACAGCATTCCCTACCTAAAAGAAGATGGAAATCAAAAGGAGAGGCATTTCTTTAAGCATGTCTATTCTTGCATTCTTGCTTTTTTTGCTTTGGGAACTGAGTAAGAAAAGGAACACTTTCCATGCTATTAATACTACTTCTAACCATGAAACCTTTGAAATTGATTGCCGGGTTCTGAATTCCTCTGTTTCTCTCATAAACAATTTGAGACAGCTGAGGAACATAATGGCCTGTGACACAGAGAATACAGAAAACTCACAAGCTGTCCCTTTTGCAAGCTGTGGACATTCTTTTACAATGTTTTCAAACCTGCATAACTCTCTCCGACAATGTAGAAGTCTCTGTGCTTGTACTGAGGAAACCTCTCGAACCAGTTGACCAGGAATGTGTATGCGTCTTCAGCTACAGGGGTTTCGGAAATCAGTACACGGCCTTGATGCAAACTTAAATTGATGTTATCCCTTACACAGGAACTAAAAGGTAAAATGGAATTCTTATCTAAAAGAGCTGAAATGGGAACTAACCAGTTCTCTTATCGCCTGCAGTGTACAAGTCTGAAGTTGTGTTTGTATACGAGAAACCGACACCCGCCGGAGATTCGAGGAATAGGATGTTTGCTACTGTTCCATTAGAGAACAACTGATGTTTGTCGGTTCAAGCGCATGGATTGTACAAAGCAAAAAAAAAAAATGCCACAGTTCAACACAGACCTGATACTAAATCTTAAGCGAAATCAAAACGATCTGATTAAACGTTGGACTAAGTCAATTGTATCCAATGACAACTGAGCATGATGTTCCTTTTTTCGGTGTACACCATGGACGTTATGTTCAGAGACCAATGGGTAATGTGACTAATCAGTTTCAAACAACTCCATGCATAAGACTCGAAACCGAACCCTGTGAGACACGCAGATGTCCTAATTGACGAGGGAGTGCATTCATAATCATGTGAAAGTGACGGAATCTCAAGCGGAGAACCATGAAACTGAGAATAGAGGCTTTACTTACAGTTGTTCCAAGCATAAGGATTCAAGTAGAGTGTCTTCCCGTCGGGCCTAATTCGAAAAGGGCCAATTTCTTCGGCTGCTCCATACGCAACTGAGGAGCACCCAAGGCCGCCGTTGAGCCACAGCACCAGGGGTCTCGAGGCGGGCCGACGACTCGCCGGCGACTCCACTAGCCAGTAGAACAGCGCCCTCCCGGCCTGATGATTCACAGTCACATAACCCGAATACTGAGCAAATCCCACATTTCCAGGTTGACCGGGCAACTCGGTGATCCTATCCCTCTCTTGTTCTTCCAGAGAGGATGACAAGCAGAAGAAAACTGACAGGTGGACTAGGAAGCAGAGAGCAGCGAATGAATAATCCGAATGAGGGTGACCCATGAACTTGACCAATCAGGAAATGTTAAAGCAAGCAATGCATATCTTAGATAATCGGAAAAGATTTATGGGTCTCCCAGGGATTTGCCGGCAGGTGTCACAAGATCATGGTGGGTCGGGCGAAAATGTGAAAAAAGTTCGAGCCTTTGAGCTGCGGTGAAGTTCAGACCGAGCAAGAACAGCGCCAACAGATGGTTTACGTACAGAGCAATTAAGATTTGGGACCGAGAGAAGCCATTAAAGATCAGCTGGCAGGGGAGACCCAGAGGATCAGATCCCAACATTTCTCAATCTCTGGGGGTTTAGACGGATTTATAGAATTTTCAGAATTTACAGACAGAGAGAGGGGAAGTCGAGGCAGGAGTGGAAGGAAGGAGGAACAATAAATTTGTTAAATTGGAACTTTTAAGGAAAGTGGATTAAATTGGTAAGACACATCTTTCGTTCAAGTAAAATTTTGAGTTCAAGTTTTATAAATATAGAAAATTTACCTCAGTGGATCTTCTCGACTTGAACTGAATTAGTCAATACTCATTAGGTTTCTTGACACCAATGGTTTAGATATAAAAAATAGAAATTTTAAATAAATAAATAAAATATAAGAGACGCTGTAGCTGTTTCCAAATGTTGAAGAAGTTAGCATTTGGCTGGAATATAGCAAAATTATAAAACAATATATATTTAAAATTATAAGCAAATTGTAATAATGATCTAAAATGGCTATGAAAAATAATAAATCACATGTTATTATAATAAGCCACATTATAAAGTTTTGAAAGTCAAAAAATTAAACCTTATATGGAGAGGGGTTCGAGATCCTCATAGGATCAGATGAATATTTAACATGATTTATTAATAATTAATTATTTATAATTCACCTAAAAATAAAATAAAGTGGAAACAAGAACGGAACACTTCCTGTCTGTTATTTCAAGGATAAAAAAAAGTAATTTATTTATTTATTTATTTATTATATTATGCGAAGGTGTTTGGAGTTGTTGTAATTTGCCACCAACTTTGTCCTCTGCTGCGGTCCCGTAGCCGGCCGAGCATCATTTTTCTGATCGGGTTCTCGGTGACTATAAATGAGGAAAATTCATGAACGTGATCGAGCTTTGATGTCGATTAACTGTGCTGATTTCGATTCTCAGACATGCAAAGGTGGCATAAGAGAACGAGAGTAATGGAAATTAACCATTTACAGGAAAAAAGATGCCAGATCAGACTGTTGCATGCTGGAATGGATTTAGGGGAGCGATCGCCTCCTAAACTCGAAAAAATTTGTGAAATTCTATGCAAATTTTACTTTTTTCATAACAAGCCCACGAATTCAGGTAGATTCATGCGCGAAACACATGTGTGAGCGACCTCACCAAGGACTTCGCATCGCGCTTAAGGGAAAATTTGAACTTCCGAGCTCGTCTTATCCGCTTGAATTAACCTTGCGATTAAACTTCACTGATTTCATCCATATTTTTAGTGGACTACTTTAATATATCATCTGAAATCTATCCATTAACTCGCTATTAAATTTCCTCACGAGACAACCCGACCCTGACTGCACGTAATAAGATGAGACACGATTGGTGTGGCTTCGAACTTCAGTACAGCTGTGGTGCTGGGACGCGACCCATGACTGCCGTATAGGAAGCACGCTGTACCATGAAGAGAAGGACATGCTTGTCTTCACACACCATGACTAAGTAATCAACTACGACAGCCAAGGAAAAAGGCAACTTACTTAACAGCCCATTTAAAATATACATACATTACTGAAGCGGATTTATCGAGGCGGTACATCGTCTCTTCTCCTTAAATAAGATATCAAGTTTAAGTCTCCACGTAGGACTTTACCCCCTAATGGACTTTTATGGCTTGAACTGGATTTAGTCATGATACAATGGACTTATGAATACCAATGATTCAGACAGAAAATAAGTACATAATGAGGATTTATGTATACCGTCACGTCACCAAACTCAGCATGCATCATTATTTTAGTTGGGTAGAAGTACCATGTTGACGACACGGCGTGGTACTACTGATTCACTGCAGATTTTCTCCCCCACAAAAAAAGAAAATGTGAAAATTATGCTAAGAAATGTGGACATGTAAAGTCCAGCAGTGGAAAATGATGGCCTTGGCATGGGACAGGACATGATTGTGTGATGTCTGGTCCCACAACTTTCCCACCTTATCTATCCTATACTGCATAACATTTTACATCATATAATACATTATGATGTTCTTTGGTAAAATTTACTGATATATAATATTAAATCGGTTAAAATTTTACATATAATTAATAAAATCTTTACTTCAAAAAAATAAAATTCTCGAGTTGGATCAATATAATAATCAACTTTAATTATTTTACTTGTATTTACTAAACCTTAAAACCAACCTTACATTTTTTTTCTAATGCTACAATTCAGGATGACCCTAAGGCATTCATAGTAAGATTTCATGTGTTCTAATAATACTCGAACCAAACGAGACATGAGAGAGACTTTCTTATTTTTCTTCCCTCCTCCACTAGATCTTTGTTTGCTGATTGTGAAACCGAGCAGACCATCCGGAAATTGCGGTCGTTGCTCATTCATTTGGTTTCCCATTATCAGATGCAGGGTACACATTCCTTCGTTGATGTTCTTACCGGGTTTAGCTAACTAGTTGGCCTGTTAGGAAGCTATGGTTAATTTTCTGCATTTAGTGAAGGAACGTGTATAGAAAGCTCTTTGTTTTTCCTCCTCGTACTACTTGACGAAGTTGGCAAATAGACTGATCCGATGGCACGAACACTTTGCCCGTGTTTGGTTAAGTGGTCAGTTGGTATCGAGAGAAGGAAGGGGAGAAGATATCGTACTTTTGGACCGGTCCACTGAGCATTCTTCGACACTGGAATCCAGTCGAGATGATTGGAGCTTCGTCATCCTGTTGCTCGTTGATCGTCATCTGCCACCTGATCCGAAGTGGAGGTGGCCCTTCCTTATTCATTTAAGCCTTGACTGAGGTTGCCAGAGGGAGTAGACCACGTCCAGTTCAAGGCAGCCATCTCCACGCCAAACCGGCCTATAGAACTTCTCAGCTGAAGAATCAATTTAACCTGAGCAAGCAGTCTAAGGAATTCTAGAGGCCTCAACAATTGCAACTGCATTCTGAAACGAGATGTTCTATTTTCCAGGAAATTCTCTCGACGTTAGATAGAGCTGCCATTAATGACAGTCAAAGTTCAGCCTTGAGTTCATTCCTTAAAACAGAACAAATCCAAAAGTTTAACTGATGATGCAACAAGGTAGAAGCAACTTTATTCCGGGATTGAAACCATTAGGATTATTTGAAGACAAAGGTACTGCAAGAATGAAAGAATGGGCGAAATCCGGAGGAATGAGTGTCGAGATTTTCATAGCAGCACTGTGTAAATCCGAAAACTATCAATTATTTCCAGTGACAAATATCAGCCTAAAACATTATCTGCATAGTAAGCTGACCATGATCAGGAGGGCTTTCTACGCCTTCTCTTGACAGACTTGGCAATCGCATTGCATATCTCTTTCTTCCTTCTGTTGGCACTAGCACGGCAGTCGGTGTTCTTCTTCTTACTGCTGCTGCATTGGTTGAAGTCGTTCACTGGTGTGGTTGCCAAGTTCTTGCTCTGTTGTTCCAATGCATTCTTCACCAGGAACTTCAGAGTCCATGCAGCAGAGTCATTCTGTGAGGTAAAAAATGTTTGTCGTTATTCTGGAAAATTATTGGAAATCACCTGTGGAAAGTATCTTCCTCTATGAACTAGCGTTTACAAGCAAATTCGACTAAATTAGAGAGCTATGGTTCATAAGAGGTAGATCCATAGTTTTCAAAACCAGACCAAACTGATTCACCAGACCATTTCTACTGGAAACCGGAGCCCCAGCTGGTCCATTGTCATCTAGAAAATGCAATATGCAAGTGAACCTATTGAACCAGCCATTTCCTGATGAGTTTCCTCCAGATTTTCCAGTGAGCTGGTCAATTTTCTAACATTATTATTACAAACCTGTTGGACTGATCATGAAAGCCACTTTGGCATGTTCCATGTCCAGCAGTTACCACAAAAAAGCATGGAAGAAGATGAAAACAGTTGCAGCAACAGATACATTCATCAGAAAATTTCTCTTCAGGAAATTCCTCTTTAGAGGAACAAAGGGACCAAACAAATAGAACAAACAGTGAGAGCACGTAATCACCTCAGGATTCAAATCCAGTTCAATATGTTCAACTCCATCAGGGAACCCAGGATTAGACCGAGTAACTGTATTTATAGCCTTCATCATGTCCTCAGCGGGCAATTGATGGAAGTCCTTCACAAGCTGAAATTTATCAAAAACTGACAGCTTCCTGTAATTGCACCAGAAAACATACAATTATGCTAGCACGGATAGACTGTGGACTGACAGCTAGAATTGAATGATGAGTATCATCATTGTGAATAATTTGCAAGAGCGAGCAATGACTCGAGAATAATTCATTGTCCATCAAAGAACCCAAGACCATTACTAATACTAAGGTCAATAGTCAACTTCTTGAATCTACGATAATCACCAGATTGGGTCCAGTTGTCATTGAGATATAGCCAAACATATCAGGAAAAGAACCTGCATTTCTGAAGAACCATTTCCCTGAGCTCCTCCAAATTCGTCTCTACTTCAGAAAGCTGCGAAGGGAAAGAAACCTATGGTCAGATAGAAAAGCTGCATTGGAAAAGAATCACCAGCAAAGTGAAAGGGTTAAATTTCTCACTGAACTTGATCTGAATTCACGACATTTCCAAAGTTCACAAACTTTTCCATCAGAATACTTACCTCATTTCTTATATCTCTGGCCATTTTAGCATGCTCTACCTCCCTGGCAATTTGCACATTGAGTTGGGCCTCAGCCTCCTCCTGTTCTCTTCTTCTTTCCTGAAAAAGTTCTCTTCGTGAATTATAAGATCACCCAGTAGGAAGATCACCCAGGACCACAAAAGAAAAGTATGCATCTCTTTTCATGAAAATAATTTGTAAGTGGGTGGGGGACCAACCTCATCAACAACCTTTGGTAGAAGTTGGCGCCAGTTCTCTTCGAATTTGGCAGACAAATTTTTAGCCATAACATGTACATTGCTATTCTCATCATTGTACTTCTTAGCATTTTCAAAAACCAGTCTTACATCTGCACATATCTCTCGAACATTTTTGTAGCCAGAACCATCCTTGGCCTCCATTCGTGTCTTTATTGTGGTGAAGTCCATTGGCTTGTCAATTACCTAGAAGATACAATTTTTATTATCACTCATTGGTAAAATGGCATGAAGAAAATCCACCAACTAAAACACAGATAGAAATCTCCCTGCAACAATGAGTGGGCATTGAAAAACAGATGTCGCTGCTAATATTGATCAATAAGCAAGAATCAGAACGAGATTTAGAATCTGCACCTCATGATAGTCATGGAGACCAAGACCTTCAGCATCTACAGGCTGCATAAATGGCCATGCCCATCTGTGTTTGGTGATCTAAGAGAAGTTGATATATGTCAGGTAGACTATACATTATTTAATTTCCGAACCCATGAAAAGACACTTCTTTTCTACAAGAAGTAGAGTGATATAAACATGTTGGTGTTCAGGATTGGATTGCAAATACAAGGCAAGATCACAACAACCTAGAGAAACCCAAAATTTGAGAAACAAGGACATGGGAAACATGTGCATGATACAGCAAAGAGCTCAAGATTGATTGCACTCTCCAAGACTCCAACACACATGTTAATAGTTGATTACTGTATGTGAATATTTTCTTTTACACATTGCAATAATTTGCCTCTGGATTTCATGGAAGTAATGCAGCTTAGTTTTGCATCGGTTCATATAATTATGCAAGCATTGTCCCATATAAATTCTAGACCGTGGTCTGAGTATTAGTACAAAAGGGTGGAGAAAATTAAAGTTGTTGGAGGCATGCACAAGTGAGAAGCCCGACATTTAGAAGAAGACCACTCACGTAAGGCAACTCAGGAAAAGCATCACCTGATGTAGTATGTTGGCGAATTGGGACACAAGTTCCTGCATTCTATCTGCAGCAGCTGCTTCCCCCTCCAAAGCAACTCGCTGCTGCTTCTTACTTCCTACACTCTGCTTCCCGTTTCTCAACAGAGAGCTAAACTTGTGAGCACTCAATTGCACCTTACTCATATCATCGTAGAACTGTTCAACTTCACTGACTCTTTCCTCTAGCTGATCCATGAAAACGATGAGCACAAGATAAGAAATAAACGAGAATTACAGGAGCAAAGGCAAGCAGATACTAAAAGTCTAAAACATTTACCCGATCGACTTCAACGATGATTTGGTCTAAATGGTGTTGAAAAGCTTCAACTTCAGACGTCGAATTTCCTGCCTCAAAATCTTCCATCTGGCCGGACAACAGAACCATATGATCAGACCGGCAAAGCAACGTCGAGAGAGTCAAATTCCAGTAAAGGAATCGCCTTTCGACGTCCAAATTATTGTACCACGGTAAGTGACAGGAATCACAGGCAATCATCAATATTCTCTGCAACCGAGAAAAAAAACCGCTATTTTCGACGGACTACTATGGGCGACGACAACAAGAATCCCATGAGAGTTTTTGGAAAAAGAAAAGGAATGACAATCCCCATAGCAGGGAGATATAATCGACGAGGACTGGGAGATAGATGAGCGAGATCTGCATTCGACGACTGGAACCCCGGGACCGATCTCTTACACTTCCCACGAGCTGCGCGGGAAAATGGCTCCGGGAGAGACGTGAGAGGGGGAGATTGGCGTTGGCCAGATGAGGAGGAGGTGAAGCAGGGTGCAGTGAGCCATTACCGGGAAGTATAGGAGCCGGGACGGAGATCGGGAGCAGAGAGTGTCTGCTAGGCGGATTTCGGCGGAAGAGCCAAGAGATGCTTCTCCGACAAGGGCGGGAGCCGTTACACTGCCATGACATAAGCAAATGAATGGGTAAAAAATAGGAAAAAAAAAAAGATTGTGGGGTCGTTTGTTTTGTATTTTAGAATTAAAAACGGAAATGAAAATAAAATGAATCGGAAATAGAATGAGAAATTTTAATTCTCATTTAATTTAATTCAAAAATAAAATGATAAATTTTAACTCTATTTATTAATATTTGAGATATTTGTTTATTGTTATTATTAATAACTTAAAAATATATAATATCAAAACATGTAAGAAACATTAATGTAAACAAAAACATAATATCAAAAAAATGTTGAAAATCGAAACGTAAAATTTCGAATAAATAAGAATATGATATTGCTCCTTCATTCCTTATTGGTTAGGAGAAATGGCATCCCTTTATTAAGGAGAATCCAGTTCTCCTAATTAAGAGAATCAGATTATATTTCCTTTAAAATAAATACTCTCCAATGAAATCAGTTATTCTCATTCCGTTTTCCCTCGTCGAAAACACACCGCCACTACTTTCTTCCCTTTCTTTATGGTATAAAAATCACTCAAACGTTTTTCTCAATGCTTTCCCTTTTTTTTTTTTTTATTGTACAGCTGGTGTTTAAAAACTAAACGGATCCTGACTGATCAAGTTCTAGTCGGGAGGGCATGTTAAGGGATAAAACTCTTGTAAAGTGAATTCTCTCCATTCACAAGACTCGAATCCGAGGTCTGCTTAAGGAAAAAAAACGTCGTACGATCTCAGTCAATCCACAATTAAAACAATCGAAGACTTGAACAAACAACTAGCTAAAGAAATGATATACCATTTAATATTTTATGTCAATACTTTCATCAATTTTATTAAGCAGCAAGATTCATTGGACTGAACCTCCAATTGCTACAATAGTGAGGGCAAGATGTTATCCTAAAAGATCAACCGTCGAAATTTTAGAGGGATCTCATATTTGGTATGACACCAACCGTATCCACACGGTCGCCTGGGTCTCCGGAGAATGTTTCGGGTGTTACTCAAAGATGGAGCGCACCCAAGGGTAGGGGCGAAAATGAGATGCGATGACTCGCGAATAGTTCGAGCTCGATATCGAACTTGAATTCGGTTGAGCTCAAGCTCGAGCTCGGTTCACCAATTAAACGAGCCAAGCCAAACCCCGTAATATTCGACTCAAAAAGCTCGCAAACCTAAATGATATTTTTATTTTATATTGTAATTATTTTCATTATTATTATTTTTTGGAAACTAACAAAAACATCAATTTAAGTGTTTTGCTTTACTCAGATCCTTTCTTCTTCTTCTTTTTCACTCACGTATGGATCACTAATTCGTAATATATTCTCATCATCTCCTCTTTACCTTTGATAATTGATAGACCTGTCCAGCACCCGCCCTACACTCTTATTCTAGACTTGGCTCGTTTAGGGTGGGCGAACCTTCGTTTATCGTAACGAGTCAAGCCCCAACTTGAAATTTTAGACTCGCCCAAGCTCCAGCCCGGACCCGAGTTCGTAAATTGTTAAACGAGCCAAACTTGAATATGATATATTAGGGTTTAACTCGGCTTGTTTACACCCCTAGCTAGGGATGGCAATGGGCCAAGGTGAGATGGATATTTGGATACCTGAACTCTCCCCGCATAGGCCGAGCCATGGGTTATGAAAATTAATCAACAATATGTAAAATATGAGATAAATTTACATATTTATAATAGTGTAATAAAATAAATTTAAAAAAGTCAAGAACTTATGTTATTTTAATAAAATAGAACTATTATTATCCAATTTATTAGTATAAAAGTAGTCATAAATCAATTTAAAATATATAATTATATAGTGTAATAATATATAAATTGGCGCCGAGGCGGGGCAGGTTAGCAGCCCGACCCAGACCAGCCCTAACCAGTGCATGGGATAGGTCTGACCTGCCCCAAAGTGGGTGGTCCAAGGTGGGTTTCACGGGCCCGGGTCAAATTGCCATCCCTAGGCTCGGCCCTGGCCGAGAAGCAAGGATCCACAAGCCTGTAAGATCTCGAACTCTGGTCAGCCTAGAGAGTGCGGATTCCGGGTTGTGGCAGTGACTATTGGGCATATGGGAAGATCCGAAGCCAAGAAGACCGGCCTGTACTATGGCACCAGCTCATCCACCAAACCTCCCTCATCGGCTCTTCAATTATGTACTTTCTTCTTCGTCATTTAAGGATAAAATCATTACTCATTCATCCTGAGAATTCATCTACTTCAACTATGCTTTCCTGATTCTTCATCATGTTCCATCAGCTCCATTGTCGTCTATACTCGTGATTAACAAAGCTATCTCATCTCAGGAGAAAGTTGCACAAACCAAAACACGAGATGGCATAAACTCAGCCGCTTTTGTCTTTGGGAGCGGAGAACATGTAAACTTTGAGATTCTGTCATCACGTGCAGAAACTCAAAGATGCATGAAGAAGATAGCAACGCACGGCATGCAGGGCAAGATAATAAAAAATTCTGATCACAGATATATTAAGACGCACCGCACAGGAAGGAAAGCTAAAACTCCCACACGGTCTCAGAAACCAGCACCAAGTTCAAACTTCAAAGACACAACGACCAAACAGTTTCCAATGCCACCACCGATCGAGCACCCAATTCTGAGAACAGCCGCTCGAGGGAGGAGCTTCGAAGGCAAAACCTTCAAAGCGACTGCAGACGACTCCTAGATACCCATTGGTCAGACAACGACAAATGGTAGTAACTGAGGGTTTATTCTTATGATAACCATGATAATTGGATGACGACCAAGAACTGGGAAGGGGAATCGAGTTGAACAGCACGTTTCACTTCCCACCCTTCTTGGCTGCGGACTTGGTGACTTTAGCACCAGCTGGGTCCTTCTTCTCCACGCTCTTAATGACTCCAACTGCAACAGTCTGCCTCATGTCCCTGACAGCAAAACAACCAAGGGGAGGGTACTCGGAGAAGGTCTCCACCACCGTAGGCTTGGTGGGAATCATCTTAATCATCCTGGCATCACCATTCTTCAGGAACTTGGGCTCCTTCTCAAGCTCCTTTCCAGACCGTCTGTCGATCTTGGTCAACAACTCAGAAAACTTCACGGCAATGTGGGAGGTGTGGCAGTCGAGGACTGGGGCATAACCATTGCCAATCTAACCAGGGCGGTTCATGATAATGACCTGGGAGGTGAAGCTAGCTGCCTCCTTCACAGGATCATCCTTGGAGTTGGATGCAACATACCCTCGCTCCAGATCCTTGACCGCAACGTTCTTCACATTGAAGCCCACATTGTCACCAGGAAGGGCCTCCTGGAGGGCGTCGTGGTGCATCTCCACTGACTTAACTGTTGGATTTTTTAATCCGACTAATGTGGTCCAACAATATATCATTGACCGAGTATCTATGCTATCCTAATAGTTGGCCCGATTAAGTGGTCTAATTAAGTTAATTAATGGGCCCTAACGACATCTCGTAAAAGTGGGGGACTAATGTGCAGATACCAAAAAGTAATTTTTAATTCTATGATGGGCAGAATTAGAAATTAATAAAACCTCAGGCACTAATGTGCAATAGAGGGGTTATGGTCCCTGAGTCACACTATATAAATCCGACTCCTATGATATCCCATTGGTCACTGTGAGTCAGAGAGAATCCCACGATCTCTCAGGAGGCTGGTGTTGACCTAGAAGGCCAAACCCGAATCTCGATCATGCCTCAGTCACTATGGATTCAGGTACGCTTCCGCTTTACGTTTTAAGCACATCTCTTAACGATATCAACATGTATGTTCTTGGGTTTACTTGGATTTATTCGGTTACGAAATCCTTTCAATTGGTATCAGAGTCTTTCGTGTTGAATCGTTAAGGATTTAAAATTTTAGGATTTTCTAGTTTAATTCGTTAATCCTTTGATTCTTTGTTCTGCCATGAAATTGCACGAGCCGTGTGAATCTGTTTCTTTTCTTCCCGTTTCGTTCTATTGACCGTGTGTGTATTTTGTGGGCATGTCGGTCTCATCGTTTTTCTGTTAGATGAATTCATTGAGTCCCAATATTCAGCACCCCACTCAATCAGTCCCATGGCTGTTGAGTTAATTTACTCAAAAAAAAAAATTTTTTGTGGTCGACCAGAACCCATGGTTGCAGTGTGCTCCGCCTGTTGATTAGCAATAGTGGTGGAGTTACTGTGACATGCGGAAGAGCGATGGGTCGCGGTCCTGCGTGGTGGCTTTGTTTGTTTGCACTCCTTCATGAAATTCAGTCACTGGAGTTTGCCTTAATCTCGAAAATTAGCAATCATCAATTAACCAAGCTGTTTTTCAAATTGAAAGCGTCACCACTTTGGGGAACGGTTGATGCAAGAGCGGAGGGGTGCCAATTAGATGGTGGTTGCCTATCTCTATTGTTGCCACCGTTATTTTTTTTTTATTTTTTTTATTTTTTTTTTTTGGCGATGGATCACGGCCTTTCGTATTGTGGCCATTAGTGTTTCTGGAAATTTGCAGGGAAGAAGATAAACAGTTACTAATTAAGAAAATAAAGAATTTAAAGAAATAGATAAATAAGATAAAAGTCATCGGTGGTTTTGGATGGCATCTTTTGACAAGTGGGACCCACTGTGAAGGGGTGCATATATATAGACCAATTAAAAATAGACAAAGAAATAAAATGGTCAAAGAAAGAAACTGCCGATTGCCTTAGGATTTAAAGTATCCTGTTTTCTTTTAATAAAGTGGGGCCCACACCGTATTAAGATATATAATATATTATAATACATGCTGCGCATGTTTTTAAGAATTTAATTCAATCCTTTAATTTAATAAAGGAAACTTACGATTCAGTAATAATTTAATTTATATTTGGTCTAATTCATGGGTTTAGGCCTATTCAGTCCATTTTAAGTTCAAGATTATTCAATTCAATTTAGTTTAGGCCTAATTAGAACCCAATTAAAATTAATTTCGTTTTCTTGAATAGAATAATGGCTTGGATATGTCTAATATTCTAAGATGGATTGATCGAAGCAACATCTCGCCAAAGTGAGCTCTCTTGTGTAGATTAATCTAATTTTGGGATATATAAGATGTTTGCATGTGTGGAATCTCATGCGGGCAGTGATCGGCCCAAAGGAAGGTCACTGTTTGGCCGAATTTCATATATGCCTGCGGGAATAAACACGTGACAATCCTTAGGTTTCCATGCGAACATGAGTCGGCCCAAAGGAAGGCTCACTGTTTGGCCGGATTGATTGTTAGTGTTTGATTACTGCATCGAGAGTACCACTTACAAGTTGACCTTTTCGTCTAAAGATGGAACGTCAATGTTGTGCTAGGTATCTCGTAATGGGACTTGCTATTATTTTATTCATTATTGATCAAGTATGTGAGCTAATTAAATTCCCATTAATTTTGTGGTTTGTTCTCTATTTAGTTAATTTCTGCTACTCTAGGTTCTGCCAAAATTAATACCATCCCAGTGCCAACTAGCACAATTTTAAGTTTTGAAAGTTTTTCTGTGCATGGATTTAGACTTAGCCCTCTAGCGTGAAGAACCATCTGCTTTTATGGCTGAAATTCCCATTGAGGCTATGAGGGATTTTGAGCGGCGGTATTGTTCTAATTGACTGAGTCTAATAATCATGAAACATGCAATTCCAGAAATCATTTAGGGGCTATTTTTGGGAGACAAATGCCAAGTCATTCTCAATACCATTAAGAAATGTTCTAACAAATACAACTCTATCAAAAATTGTTTTTTTTGATGGTATAAAGAGTATGAGGAACATTTAGGAGTACATTATGGATATGTCCGATCTTACTTTAATATTTAAGGCACATAAGTTAAAGCAGTCCAAGGACGTGCTCGTGCATTTGGTTTGGCAATATCTCCTCGCAAAAATTAAATCTAAGTCAATTGCAGCTGCTAAAAGGAGAAGTAGAGCATCTATGAGCTCTTTTCTCATTATGTGTAAGAGGAGAAAAGGGTAAAGTAAGTAAAGATAGAGTACTAACTTGGCATTACACTCTTTAAAAAAAAAAAGTAATAAGGTTGTGTTATTATACTTGACGTATAAAGAAAGGTACACTTCTCATTGAAATTTGTCTTAAGGTTAATTTGACTATGTGCACACATGTAGTGGATAGATTTCAGTAATTCTACCCACATAAATGCACATATGCAAGGTTGCTTAATTTGTTAAACGCCAATTGGTGATGAAAGATTCATCTATACGGGGCGACATTAAATTGATCATCATTATGTCTACATGCACATTTAGGTTATTGTTACAACTGGTTATTATTTAGATCTAGAGAAAGACATATTTTATCGTCTTTTAGACGAATTTAGTTTCAATTGCCATTTTGGATAAATTTGGATATTATCATCCATTTGGAAATAGTTGGTGTGGTCTGCTCTTGGATTCAAATAATACTGGTATCGATTATTTATTTTTGTGATAACATTATATGCTTGACTCGGCTACCTCATTTAATGAAACATTGCATATAAGTTCATGTGGTATAAAGTACAAATTGTAGTAGGAGTTCCATTGAATTACGACACAAGAAATTAGGTTGAGATCCACACCATGGATTAAGAGCTTATATTCGATGGAATTCTCAATCCTCTTAATTTAGCGGACCTTGAGGTCTGTACTTAGTGCATAAAGGGAAACATAAAATATATATAAGTAGATCATGCACCAACTGAAAATCAGATGTCTTAGAACTGATACATATGGATATTTGTTGACCGTTCCCTACTGCTTTTGGAATAGTTAACATTACTCTATCATGTTCATAGACCATTACTCTCGGTATGATTACCTGTATCTAATCAATGAGAAGTCTAAAATCTTGGTTGTGTTCAAGAATTTTGCAGTCGAAGTTGAAAGTTAGCTTGACAAAAGGATTAAAGTTATTAGGTCTTATTGTGGTTGTGAATATCACAGTAGGTTAACATATATGGTAACAACATTCATGATTTTTTTTTTATTATAGTTTTCATACTCAGCATAATACGTATTAGAGCAATGTCCTAAATCGGTCAGGGGTTAGAAATTTTATGATCCCACTACTGGATAAATATTTGAGATGGAAAATGCCCAGTTCTTTAAGGAAGTTGAGTTTGCGGGGGGAGATAAGATTAAAGTTGTTGTCTGAAGGGAAATTTATTTCTCTTCATACGGTTGTTGCTTCTAATAGGGAGCAATAGGACAATGTTATAGATCTCCCATGCAACCTCAAGAGGATTTACAGCCTCGAGAGGATGTGTTCCAGAGGAACAAACTCAACAACCTCAAGAACATGTGCCATTAAGAGATCCACTAGAGAGCGGAGAAGTGCAATTCCTAATGATTTTATATAGTATTTCTCCAAGAGCATGAGGTTGACATTGGAGTGGTGGAAGATGACCCGATCAACTTCCGTCGAGTCTTGAGTAGCTCTACCTCTCAAAAGTGGATTGATGCCATGAATTAAGAGATGAAGTCCACGGAGGACAATGACATTTGGGACCTCGTCCCATTGCCAAAAGGTGTGAAACCCATTGGTTATTAGTGGATAATTAAGACCAAGAGGGATTCCAGAGGCAATGTGGAGAGGTATAAGGCTCGTCTTGTCACTAGGGTTTTATACTAAAGGTAGGCATTGACTATAAAGAGACTTTCTCTCCAGTTTTATCGAAAGACTCTTCTGGGATCATAATGGTACTTGCAGCTCATTCTGATCTCGAGCTACAATAGACGGATGTAAAGACAACGTTTCTCAATGGTCACATTGATGAGACAATTTATATGGTGTAGTCAGAAAAACTTCATGGTTTGAGACCCAAAGAAATTGATATGCAAATTGAAAAGATTCATCTATGCGCCTAAGTAAACATCTCGCCAATGGTATTATAAAGTATATCAAAAAAAAAATGTATATACCAAAAGTTCAATGGGAGTATGTGTATATATATATACACACACACATATTTGATATGTTGAAGACATATTACTGGCATGCAATGATATAGGCTTACTGCGTGAAACCAAGAAATTTCTATCATAGAATTTCTAGATGGAAGATCTTGGGAATATCTCTTTTGTATTAAGGATCCAGATTCATCGAGAACGCTCTCGAGGTATCCTTGGATTATCACAAAAGAGTTATGTCGATAAGGTGCTGATTAGATTCGGCATGAAGGATTGCAAGTCAGGTAATGCCCCTATTGCTCAGGCAAATAATATTAAGTTTCAGTCATTGCCCCAAAAATGATAATTCTGTATAAGAAATGCAAAAGATTCCTATACATTAATTGGTGGGAGTCTGATGTACGCTTAGGTACGTGCGTATTAGGATAATATATACATTGCTGGGATAATTTGGCAGAAAATTAAGCGATCCTGGCATGGATCAATAAAACCAGCTAAATAAATTGTGCGGTATTTATAGAGAACAAACTATTTTTATGCTCACATACAGTAAGTCAGATGAATTGGAGGTCATTTTGTATTCTGACATTCAGTATTCAATTTTAATTTTGTTGGATGCTAAGATAGTCACAGATTTATGCGGTTGTGTTTATCTGTTGGCTGTGGGAGTTGTCTCCTGAATGAGTGCTAAGTAGACACTCATTGTTGCCTTAGTGTTTGTTCGTAAGTTGCTACGAGGCATCCAATTATGGAATATGACTGCAAAACTTTTGTCACTAGGCTGCAAATTTCATATAAGATTGAAAGACCACTTGAGTTATTTTGTGACCAAAGGTTAGCGGTTATTCTAATAACAACAGGACTATTTCTAAAATCATAACATTAAGTTTCTGGTTGTTGAAGGTATATTTCGGAGTCATCGGTTGTTGTAGGCATATTGGTACAACTCTACAATTGCGGATCCGCTCCTAAAGGCATATCACCCATGGTCTTTCATGAGCATATTGCTCATGTGGGTACTGTATCATATGATGATACTAAGGTTTAGTGGGAGTTTGTACATTAATGCCATTTAGTTATAACAACATTATGTGAATTATTTTCTGCAGAAATAAAGTTTTCAGTATACTTGCACTCTGAATTTCAGTATAAGGTTTAAAGTTTTGATCTCCATAAAGTTTAAGGAGGACCAGTTGGAAATAGGCATGTTCAGATCACATAACATGTAATTTTCATGCTGTGCACCTACACTTGATCTATGTCGTTAGATGTATCAATGTAAGTGATCATTGATGGTTCTAGTTGCGATTCATGCAACGAAAAATGCTTTGGTCCTATTGTTGGTGCATTCAATGGACGAGATTGTTGAGAATGTTGATAAGGATAGTAGTTTTGAGCTCAAAAGGTAATTCGGTGATACACAGTCGTCCGGGATACTATTGTTGGCCCAAGTGGGAGATTGTTGGATTTTTTAATCCGACTAATGTGGTCCAACAATATATCATTGACCGAGTATCTATGCTATCCTAATAGTTGGCCCGATTAAGTGGTCTAATTAAGTTAATTAATGGGCCCTAACGACATCTCGTAAAAGTGGGGGACTAATGTGCAGATACCAAAAAGTAATTTTTAATTCTATGATGGGCAGAATTAGAAATTAATAAAACCTCAGGCACTAATGTGCAATAGAGGGGTTATGGTCCCCGGGTCACACTATATAAATCTGACTCCTATGATATCCCATTGGTCACTGTGAGTCAGAGAGAATCCCACGATCTCTCAGGAGGCTGGTGTTGACCTAGAAGGCCAAACCCGAATCTCGATCATGCCTCAGTCACTATGGATTCAGGTACGCTTCCGCTTTACGTTTTAAGCACATCTCTTAACGATATCAACATGTATGTTCTTGGGTTTACTTGGATTTATTCGGTTACGAAATCCTTTCATTAACTTCAGCGGTCAACCCAGAAGGGCCAAATGTCACAACCATTCCAGGCTTGAGGACACCAGTCTCTACTCGGCCCACAGGGACAGTTCCAATACCGCCAATCTTGTACACGTCCTGCAGTGGGAGGCGGAGGGGCTTGTCTGATGGCTTCTTAGGCTCCCGGCTCTGGCCCAGAGCTTCCAGGAGAGTCAGGCCCTTGTACCAGTCGAGGTTGGTAGACCTCTCAATCATGTTGTCACCCTCAAAACCAGAGATGGTAACGAAGGGGATCTTGTCTGGGTTGTAGCCCACTTTCTTGAGGTATGAGGAGACTTCCTTCACAATTTCATCGTACCTGGCCTTGGAGGACTCAGGAGTGGTGGCATCCATCTGTTAAACAGAAACAAATTTCTTACTGTATTAGAAACAAACAATTTTAAATAATGACAATAAAGATGTTGAGACAAATACAAGAAACTGATTGCAATCAGAATGAAACTTAAAATACCTTGTTGCAGCAGTAGATCATCTGCTTCACACCAAGGGTGAAGGTAAGGAGTGCGTGCTCACGGGCCTGACCATCCTTGGAGATATCAGCCTCAAAACCGATTCTGCAGCACCAGCCACGACAGGAGCACTAGAGAGCGAGAGAGGGAGAGAGAGCAGTGAAGGAATGCTTTAGTGTTCGCAGGAAGGATATTTATACCAGATTCCACCGCCTGCCCTTTTTCTCCTTTTTTCGAGATTGCCCCTCGTCGGTGCACGATGGGACTTCATCTGACCCGATGCAGACGGGAACTTTTTGGATCGAAAGCATTCTACGGGCAGGCCCATACAGACCCAATAGCAACTCTCGGATGAGCAGGGCACGCCACTCTGTGATTGGTCAACTTCTTGTCACCCAAGAAGCATGCAACAAACACGCCTATCGCGACAAATTTTTATGTGATCTCATATCACCATATAATATAAGAAAATATAAATTAAAATATAACAAAGGAGTAAATTAATATTAATCACTAGAATATTTATCATATTAACGCTAATCAAAGTAATGTGATTGGTTCTTTCTCACTACATTATTATGAGATAGACTCATTTAAGATTTTTTCAACGGTCACTGATTTAAAAAAAAGGTTTGGAATAAATATTCGTATTATCCCACATAAGAGGAAAGATGAGGCTAGTGATCAATTACTAGACTCTCAATTATTTCCTCTAGGACGACATGTTCTTACTGCCAAATAGGCAAAACCTTTTTGCCAGCCTGGCAGTAGCACAAATATTCTCCAAGTTCGACCTCAAGGCAGGATTTTGGCATCTTAGTGTTCATCCTAAATTGGGTTCTGTATTCCAAATGCTCATTTTCAATGGACTATTATGTCCTTCGGGCTTAAGACAACTTCATCTCTCTTCTAGAAGGCTATGTGCAAAATATTCAGGCCCATAATGAATAGGACCTTGGTCTACATTGATGACATACTATTGTTCAGCCCCATTGAAGTATCCCATGATAGAACAATTTGTAGAACTAGTTTACTCATATGGGATCATGCTTTCTAAAAAGAAGATGCTTATTGGCCAAAATGAGATCCAGTTCCTCGGCATGACCATAAAAGAAGGTCAATATTAGCCGGAAGCACATGTGGCCTAAGAGCTGCTCAGGTTTCTAAACGAATTCATAACCAAGAAACAAATCCAGTCCTTCCTTGATATCGTAAATTACCTCCGGGATTTTGTCCCAAAAATCTCCAAACAAACTCGTCTCCTAGAAAAGAT
The DNA here is from genome assembly GCA_037672795.1 of Lagerstroemia speciosa. Lineage (NCBI taxonomy): Eukaryota > Viridiplantae > Streptophyta > Magnoliopsida > Myrtales > Lythraceae > Lagerstroemia > Lagerstroemia speciosa. Next base: position 13,286,062 of record CM075288.1, on the reverse strand, counting down.
GTTAAAAAAGGATGCCCCACAATGGGGACATTCCCAGATGACGGCGGTGAAGAATCCAAAAGAAGATCTCCAAAAATTACCATCGCTCAAGTTGCCTTCCACTGGCAAAAGAATTCTTCAAACGTATGCCATTGACAAATAGTGGGGAACAGTTCTTCTTGAAGAAGAAAATGGCAAGGCATCTTTGCGGGTACAAGAGTGGCTGCTTTGACCGCTTCAAACAAAATGATACCCAAATCAGGAAGCTACAAAATCATATTAACGTTTTGACCACTGGACATTTTCCCTCTTCTGTTCCGCATTCTGATCCAATCTTCTCATCCTTATTCGAGAGCACCGTGTCCTTCCCTTGGTTTCTTAAGTATACGTTTGAGGTCAAAGATATAATAATTGAGATTCCCTTTTCTACCAAAAATAATTAAAATTAATTTAAGGGCATGATCTTGCTGTAGTGACATAAGATTTCAATTTATAACTGACTCTGGGTTCAATTCCTACTATGCGAGTCATATGGCCTTTTATTTTGCTTTATTTTCTCTCTCTTATCACCAAAAAATGATTAAGTTAGAAACTTTTTATCTTCCTATTTAAGTCAATTTTGCTTAGACCTATATGCTTACAATAGCTAAATAACATTAGAAGTCAACCTGTGCAGTGCACAGTTTTATCATTTAAGAAAATGTATTAAAAATGAATAGTAGACTATATAAAATTGTAATCATGGAAGCTGCTGAAGTTACTTTGTTCTGAGAGGAGACTAGAATTTAATCCTATGTTTGGATGCGGGAGAATAGAGAGAAATTTTTTCACTCCGATCCCCGTCCAAAACTCAATTTTCTTTCACCCTCGATTTAGGGTTGAATGAAATGAAACAATTTATAAAAATTCTTTTAAAATAAAATTACCTACTTGCCCCATACAAAATCAATCAAAATTTATATTATCACTCTTTAACGTATATTTCTAAGATTATAACTGTTGTTGGTCATCACTTGAGGATGAATTAAACAGCTAGAAGTTTTATGATACTTAATGGTTTACAAAAAAATCACGAGTTTTCACATTAGGACGATATTTGTAGCTCTAATTGATATTATAACGATGTTATATTTAGATTATTAGCTTCTCCGATATATGCGATCCCGAAAAATGCATGTCTTGTTAGATGTAACTGTGTGTTGTGTGATGTACAAAATTTAACTTTTTTTTCTTAAAATGAACTTGGACATGTGATATAAAGGTAATGATATATTTGTTTATTAAGAATAATTTATTATGATACATCTTAACAATATAAATATTTCTCCTCCATTTCGCTCCTCCCCTTTCCCTTCCATTCCCCTCCTTTCACCCTCATCCAAACAAAGCCTAAGAGAGTGAAAAGACATAAAAGTGGTAGAAGAGCCAAGAAAATGGATAAGAGAATAAGATGGTTAAGAGAATCGTGAAAATGTTCAGAGAATCATGAGAACGATTAAGAGAATCGTAAAGAGTTGGAAATATAGATAAATACATACATTGAAATTTCGAAATGCCAATTATTTTATTATAAATTACTTTTGAGAAGTGTATTTCTGGAACACAAAAATGAGACCAAAATTCTCTTGTGTTTACTTGAAATAATAGAGATATAATGAATATAATATTACGAAGGCGATAAATATGCCACTATTTTTATCAAATCTTAGTAACATCTATTAGATGATTGTCTCAAGGTACGACTATTTGAAAAAAAATTAATTCAAAAGTTACTGTACAAATGTGCAATGTCAATAAATCTAACTCGTGCATCCATGTTGGCTGTCACATCAGCAAATTTTGATGGTATTTTGGTAGTTTGTAATAATAATATTATTGTTTTCCTCGAATATCTATATTATTATATGTAAATATTTCAAAGGTTTATTTTTTTATATTTCACATATGCTCTCAATATATTTTATATATTAAAATTTACGACATGTATCAGTCTTTAAAAAATCTTATAAATTAATGGTAAAATATTAAATTTTAATTATTTTAATTATTTTTCTCGAACGTCATAACTACGATCTTAACAGGGAAAGTTTTGCATTAATTGCTCAAATTCTCCTATCTTGACATGGTATACTGATGACAAATAAGGATCATCTATCTACTACCATAAATTAACGAAATTCAAATAAATTAAATTGTAATACATTACAAATAAAAGGTCTAATTGTACGGACTCATCTCAGTATTGTACATTTATTTATTTTTATCTTCTTTCCATGTGCAGCATGGCCGTGTCTAGCATTAATATATTCTTAATTGTTTGACTAGTAAGCTTAATGAATGCACGGCCGTTCACCGAAGTGGAATCTGCCTTTTGAAAACTTTAATAAAGATTTGTGTACCGCAGGAATAATTTACCGACAGGGGTGTCCTCACGGCCTTTTTTAAAGTGAGCAAAGACCGACAGTACCTAACTTTGAAAGGCATGATGGTCCGTCTAAACATACTTTAAGATCGTAGAGAATGTTCGTCCAATTGCACACTTCCACACTCAAATACAAGCTCAAAGTCGCCAAACACCACCGGCCTCTTTTCCGAACCCAAGAACCGGATGAAGGTATGAAACCTGCCCGGATTTGAAATCAGGCTTTCAGTGCCCTGGACCGGACCGATCAGGTCAGGTTTACTTTCACCAAGCAACTTCATCCGTCCAGAAGCGTAAGACAGACTAATCAGATGGCCACAGATAGACAAGAAGGCACATCCCCAGAGTTAGCATGGCAAGAACCTCTAGAGGAAGGAACGAAGGACACCTTTCTGATCAACTCCATTGGCTTTCCTTGCATATCGATCCTAGGCTCGGCCCACACTTCACGTACCCCATGGCTTAAGAGTTTGGATCTCTGATAGGCTTGGTCGAGGATCGTCCAACCCCAGTTGATCAACAAACCACTGAAGAAGCGTATAAATGTACCATAGAAATCTCATTTGTTCCAATCTCATCCATAAAAATTTCACAATAGCAAAAACTAGTATAAGCAAGCAAGACAATGTATAATATAATCCCTGTCAAACAAAACCATTGTTGCAGGCATAGGAAAGATGACCTATAAAATCACATGCACACTAGATGACCATGAAGTAGCACCACCGCCTATCAAGTACCCAGCTCTGGGAACAGGCACTTGAGGGCGGAGGAATGAAACAAAGACCAACAAAACACACACTTAGACAAAGTTCAACAGATGCAAAACTAGAAATCACAATGACATTATTATGACGATACGAGCATCCAGTTGCAGAAACTGGAAACAGCAAGTTTCATTTGCCACCCTTCTTGGCTGCAGACTTAGTGACCTTGGCTCCACTTGGGTCTTTCTTCTCCACGTTCTTGATGACACCAACAGCAACAGTCTGCCTCATATCCCTTACAGCGAAACGCCCCAAGGGTGGGTACTCGGAGAAGGTCTCGACCACCATGGGCTTGGAGGGAATCATCTTAACCAGACCAGCGTCACCATTCTTCAGGAATTTAGGCTCTTTCTCGAGCTCCTTTCCAGACCGTCTATCAATCTTGGTTAAAAGCTCAGCAAACTTCACAGCAATGTGGGAGGTGTGGCAGTCCAGGACCGGGGCATATCCATTCCCAATCTGACCGGGATGGTTCATTATGATGACCTGGGAGACAAAGCTAGCTGCCCCCTTGGCAGGATCATCCTTGGAGTTTGATGCAACATACCCACGCTTCAGATCCTTGACCGCAACATTCTTCACGTTGAAGCCCACATTGTCACCGGGAAGGGCCTCCTGCAGGGCCTCATGATGCATCTCAACCGACTTAACTTCAGTGGTCAGGCCAGATGGACCGAACGTCACTACCATACCAGGCTTGAGGACACCAGTCTCCACACGGCCCACAGGGACAGTTCCAATACCACCAATCTTGTACACGTCCTGAAGTGGAAGACGGAGGGGCTTGTCTGATGGCCTCTTGGGCTCCTGGATCTGGTCCAGAGCCTCCAGAAGAGTTGGGCCCTTGTACCAATCCAGGTTGGTGGACCTCTCAATCATGTTGTCTCCCTCAAACCCAGAGATAGGTACGAATGGGATCTTTTCGGGGTTGTAACCCACCTTCTTAAGGTATGAGGAAACTTCCTTAACAATTTCATCATATCTGGCCTTAGAGTACTTAGGCGTGGTGGCATCCATCTGTTAAACAGAAGCAAACAGCCTTAAGTGCTTCTGCAAAGATTTAGAAACAAAAATGAGAAATCAGTGGAATCAGAAAATTATGAAACACCTTGTTGCAGCAGCAAATCATTTGCCTCACACCAAGGGTGAAGGCAAGGAGAGCATGTTCTCTGGTCTGACCATCCTTTGATATACCAGCCTCAAAACCACCAGTGGTGGAATCAATAATAAGGACAGCACAGTCAGCCTGTGAAGTTCCAGTAATCATGTTCTTGATGAAGTCACGGTGTCCAGGAGCATCAATGACAGTGCAGTAGTACTTTGTTGTCTCGAATTTCCACAGGGCAATGTCAATGGTGATACCGCGCTCACGTTCAGCCTTCAGCTTGTCAAGAACCCAGGCATACTTGAAGGATCTCTTGTTCATCTCAGCAGCTTCCTTCTCGAACCTCTCGATCACACGCTTGTCAATACCTCCAAGCTTGTAGATCAAGTGTCCAGTAGTGGTCGACTTACCAGAGTCCACATGGCCGATAACAACAATGTTGATGTGAACCTTCTCCTTACCCATTTTAGATAAGTAGGATAGCTGCCCAGTGAGAATAATAAGAAATTAAGTGTAAAATCCTTAACTATACAATAGAAAGCTGAGGCAAAACACTTGTCAGAATAAAGAATAAAATACATTTGGGGTTAGTAAACATCCTTGTGGCAGGCATACAGCACAACGACTCTCTAAATTTATTAAAAACATGTATCTCAAACAAAGCCCAGCACTACTGACAAAACATGAAAATGTCCCAGTTAATTCAACAGGTTTTTCCCTTAATGAATATGAACGCAGTTAACAAAAACTTTGCACATCTTACGTTTCCTATGATAGAAATGGATTTATGGTAAAGAAAAAAAGCCAGATCTCTATAACTAATCCCCGGTAAACCACACCATTAACAATTCAACTTCTCAGCTCCCTAACTAACAACAAGCAAGAGGAAACAGTTAAACCAAACAGTCAACGATCATTATGAGCTGATATACAAAAGGAAACTCCTTTCAGATCTCACATCTGCTCTACCTAGATGTTAAAAGCTATAAAAGAGCAGAGACGATGAAACAATCAAACAATTATTTACTGGATCTGAACAGTTCAATCGGAGACGAAACAGAATAGGGCTCAAGTTCCAGCATGAATCAATTCGATCTCAGTTCATTGGCACTACACATGATGATAACCAGAGCCATATCACATATGAAGAAATCAAACGACTAGATTCCGAATAGATCAATCAAATTCAACAAATTCAAGCACATACAGCGATCAATCAAAGGATAACAACAAATGGCGAAAGAGAGAGAGAGCTCTACCGACGAATGAACTCGGGATAATCTGAGCAGAGACAAGGAGACTGGGGGGATGCAATTGCAAGCAGCATTTGATCAAAAGGAGAGGGCGAGATATTTATAACCCAGCTCAAGCTAGGGTTTCAACTTCCGCCGTCAGATCATCATCTTGCGTTGTCTCAACGGAGGGTTGTTATGGTGCCACCTGGCAAGTGCTCATGGCATGCTTTGCACTCATAACCCCTTTGACCATTATGTCCCTGAATAAAGAATCTTGTGGGGACGACATTGCCCCCCGCAAAAACCCTAGGGTTTTACAGAAGTTGATCCTGACCGTTCAATCAAGATCTGACGGGTAAAAGATAGAGAGGTGGCTTTGACTTTATCCTCGCGAGTCTATCGGGGACACTAGCGCCAGCGGCGGCCGCAGAACTTGACTCAGGACACTCATTTTCGAAGATTCCAATAATCTACCCCCAAACAATTAGAAATTCCTCTTTAGATCCCTCGATAATTCGATGTTCTTGTTCTGAGGTCCCGCTCTGAGCAGAAAAATTCTGGGGAGCGCAGAGACATTCTAAACTTTTGAGGAACAAACTGAGCCAGAGGAAGGAAGTAGGCAACGACAAATCAGGGTGAAAAGACACTTGCGTTGGTTTCATTTGCATTTATGTACTTATCTCCTTGATGGGTTCTGTAAATTGTTGCTAAAGGTAGAATTTTTTTGAGTCAATTGTCGAGAATTGCTTCACGGCTGATAGATAATGGGAAAGCTAGGGAAGAAGGCGAGGAAGTTCGCCAAGAAGAACCTGCAGTCTGTTCTAAAAAGGAGGAGGAAGATTAAGTCCATGATCAAAAGGAAAGCTTCCAAGAGTAAGTCTGCTTGGGTATATGATGAAAATTGTTGTTTGAGTGACTTCTTGGAGGATAGCTGATTATACTGGCATAAGTTCATCCGGGCGCGGCCCCTTTTTGAATTCTGTGAAGTCTTTGCAATGAAGCAATTGAATGAGTCTCTATTCAGCTTGTTCTTGCCTGTAACTGGATTTACTTTGCACAGCACAATCATAAGACGAATAAGTTGAACTTTGGCCATAATTTTTCTGTCTGTGTAGTTGTTGAAACCAGCATGTTTTCGTTGCTGGGGTCCAGCAATCTGCGCTCTTGTTGTATTGAGAAAATAAAGCCGTTCAATTTATTTTGTTCAGAAGTACATTTGATTCCTTTGTTAGTGCGTAGTTGAATTTCATCTTAAGCAGCAGGACAAGCAGAAGTCCTTTGACTTTCTTTTTTTGATCCTCTTACATTTAATAATTGATACCACCTAATTCTGTGAATCTGTTTGCAAGAATAGCTCTTTCCATTTATGATGTTTCAGTTCTTCAGATGAATTTCATGCTAAAGCATATCTAGTCAGAGCTGAGGCTCGTAATTGGACTTACCCCCTCTTCAACTTAGCCAAACGATGGATAGGAGAAGAGAAAAATCTACGGAAGAACCATGTGTTGAACTTTTTATCCTGTCCATTTTGTGTTGTTCTCTCATGAATCCTAACCTCTTTCTCTACACTGTTTTGAAGGAGAGGAGAGGGATCATAATAAAGAGGAAGAAAGTGACAAGATAGATCAGTCAAAGGATAGGTAAGTGGGGAAACTTTTATTGTTCGCCTAACATGAAAATTACTGCTGCAGTTTTTGGACATGATTCTCTTGAGGCATAATTTGTCAAATCAAATTTTCTGACAACCATACTTCGTTGATTCTATATGGCTTTCACATTTGTTATCAGGAACATTGAGGATCAAGACATTTTAGACATCCCACTAGACGATATATTCAGCAAAGAGGGTAGCGATGAGGAGGAAGATGATTCAGATAGTGATGGTTACCTCTCTGAGGTTTCAGAATATCCTGTTTCGAACTCTTTTAGTCAGCAAGTTTCTGTTGTGTTTTCTTGTTTGATACTTTGATATCTTATCATCAGGAAAGTGACACATTTGCAAAAAGTGATGAAAATGGAAGTTATCAAGAAGGTTTGTGTAGTAATTTGTTTGTGATTCATCCTGTTCATGGATATGCATTATTTTCTTTTTCAGTCAATTATCAAATGAATGTTCCTGCAGATAACAGTGGCATTACTGCTTATTCAGTTCAGAATAAGGACATTTATTCTGAGCTTGTAAAGAAGAAGAATAGGTCGGAGAAGTTGAAAAAGAAGGTAAGAGCATAAGTTACTTTGTCCAAGTATTTCCATTTTTGTTGAGGATAGAAGCTTAATGCCGCTAATATGGAGCATGCTTTTCTGATTTTAATTATTTTACAGAAAACATAAATGTATGATACTGTTTCTAAGTCTGTATAAAATCTGTAATTGATGGATTAATGATTATGTTTAATAGGTAACTTATTTCAGGATTTCTTAAGAGATTGTTTCAGTTATTTTGCACTTAAGCGTTGTAAGAGTCTGAATCCACCTTTGTCAGCATAGCACATTCTTAGTTTGCAGCTTTTAACAGTAATATTTTTATGTATTATAGTAAGAGTTCCACTTTGCATGTGTATCAGGATCCTGAATTTTCTAGATTTCTGGACAGCTACAAGAAGAGCCTTGATCAGTTCAGAGATGACGAATCAGTGAGTTTACTTAATTTTCCTTTTCCTATAGAGAGGGAGTTTATATAATATATTTACGTGCATATGCATTTATTGGTGTCGAAGGTCGCTATTTGGCATCAGAAGCTTTCTTCCAAAGAGTTGTCATTTTCTTAGTGTTGACGCAATAGATGGTCCATGAGTTCATATGTACAAGACCCTAACAATATGTATGTGATCGTGTTCCATTTTCATTTGATATATGCAAATGATGCATAAACATAAATAATGCGATTTATGAGAATACTGGTAGGTCCTTTGATATTGTATCCTTATAGCACATGTTTAAGGGAATGCCAGTTTTGATTCATAGCCCGTTCATCCAACAATCTTAAATTTCTAATCTTCTTTTCCCTTTTTCTCTGGTGACAGTACTCTGATGATGAGACAAATAATGATGCCATGGAAGTAGTTGAATAGGATAGCTCTAAAACAAGAAAGGGCAAATTGTTGACAACATCTATTATTAATGGCCGGTGTCAACAAGTTATTGAGCAACAAAAAGTTGGGAAAATATATCTGAGTATGATCTACAGCTGCTGCTGTTCATGATCGTTCAGATTATAAATGGTGTGGCCTGTCTGTTTCCTGGACCGAGATATCTACCTCTGAGAATCAAGTGCATCCATTGGTTAAATAATCTATCCAGTTCTAGCAGGATTTTCGTTCCTGTTGCATCATATGCACTAGATATTTTGGAATACAAGGTTGGGAAGGTTGGTGGAAAGCGGGCGAAGGACTTCAATTTCTCGTCCTCTGTAAAGGTTAGCAAGATTTAGTTTTATAAATGGATATGAGCTTGTTATATCCCTGAAAAAGCAGTCATAGGAAAGTCTTGCATTTCTGTGTTCTATACAGCATCTGTACATCAAAACTATAGAACTGTCAGCTTTTGGTTTTCCCCTTCGTGGAACCAAACACCATAATGTCATATATTTAAATATTGGTTCCAACTGCAGCTGCCAAAATATTGTCTCAAATCTTAAAACTTCCAAGAGCAGTGCATTTTCTCTTCCATCGAGTTGCTCTGTGTGCACTTCGATCAATGGAGCCACCACATTTCCTTCCCTGAACTTGCAACTGCCCCACCTATGCGTTTGAGGAAGTTTTGTGAAACAACCACTGCAGAGAGTTTTAAGCGTGCCGTGAAATGATTCATCGATCAGGTATGTATGTTGAAGACTCCATTATTTTCTCCTAATTCGGAATTGTGATAACCATGAGAAGTTTCTCAATCTGGAAATCTATTCAGGCTCCTGCCAAGCCTTTTACATATCCTTGTTGCTATTGGATGATTTAGAAAGTCTACATTCTTTCCTTTCATAGTTTTCAGTTGAAACAATTTATCTTTCCTCAATTCACAGGTGGAGCACAACATCGATTTTGTGCGGAAAAAGCGAGACGAGGTGGCCTTCTCACCCAAAGATGAACAAGCCATAAAAACATTTCTCCAGGTTTGATTTAAATTGTCGTCCAATCCAGACTTGATCATTTGCTTGAGCTGGGGCTAGGCCAATACCTGAATCATATGTACACCAGTTTATCGATTCACATCTACAGATTTTCTGATAAATATAGATTTGGCATTTTGTGATATCATACCATAATTTCATCAATCTAATGTTTCTCATTCTTCAAGGTACACAAGGTAGGTTTAATAACTAAAGAAGATTTTGAATGTTGCAATTGTAAACTTGTCGAAGCAGGATAAACGCACTAGAAATCGTTTGCCTTCAAAGCCTCAGCATGATGTCCAAGTCCCTTTTTTCTTACATCATGCCTTCTGGGGCCCCAAAACATGGTTAGATTTACCATTCACACATGGTTTGATTTTGCAGCTCGAGAGGTCAAAAGGGAACACTTCGTTTAAACAGTACTACTGCAGTACCATAGAAAAGGCAGTCTCACATGGTTTGCTCATGAACAGAAAGTCGAGGTGCACACAATAAAACATCATATGTGTAATTTGATCACAGTTCGATTACGTATCTTGCTGTGACTTCAAGCAGTGTGACCTGATGATTGAATTTCCTTTTAACAGTTCATCGGGAAAGAGAGGACAGTCAAGAAAAAGGCAGCAGCTTGAGAATTGCACTGGTGTTTCCGTTATCAATGGGGGAGGTGAATGCGAGGAAGATGGAAACACCCGGAAGAAAAGGAAGACCTGAAAGTGTAAGATCTTTTCCCTGAAATTGCTTCAAAATTCAACAGGACTGGCAGAACGACAATCGAAAGGATCTCAGAAGTTTTGTAACTTGATGTAGAATTTCGTTTTCCTGCTTAAGATACGTTTGAAATCATTTTTTAAATTATAAATGTGAACATGGCATAAGAGATCTGCTGAAAGCATTCTTTTTTCATTTGCTGAGAACCTGCTCAAAGGGCCATTCTGATCGTCTTTCCTTTTTCTTTCTTTGCACTCACTGTGGCTTAGCCTTTTGAGAAGGTAACTACTGGCTGCATATACCATGACTTGCTAAAGAGTTGGGAAATGCCTTTTTTCCTTCTCTCCTGCTCTAATTCAATATGGATTCATCATAGAGAATGCAGTTTCATTTCTTTAAGTAGATTTTCTTTCTTGACTGCTGATTTAACTTCTGATTAAGACAACGACCCAGCAAAGAACCTTTGCCGACCGTGCATTGAAACATTTGATGAAATGATTGAATATGTTTGCAGCTTGCTTTATTCTTCTGTCATAAAATTAAAAAGAAAACATCTGCATATAGATTAGTTATTTCACCAGTATAAGGTAAAGTAATGACTGTTAGCTGCTTAACCAGAAATTTATTTCATTTAACAAGATCTCTGTCAATGATTCTTTTGCCCAACACTTGAGCCACCTCTGAGGAGAGTTCCCATCTTATTTGTAGATAATCAGTTCATATTCGTGTACTATGAACTCAAATGAATGGATATTATCAGCAGTCAACAGATCAAATGAACTTGCAGATTCACAGTCGAAGTCTTTTTCGCCCTTTCTTTCTCCGTGTTTCGTAAACTACATCAGAGAGCACCGAACCAGTGAACCTAAATGGGAAACTCTGGTGGCAGCCCATCTGCATGGAGAAATAGATGTTCTTGGGTTCACTCTCCCATCTGTGATGCGGAGATTCTTGTGCTGGATTGATCATGATCATGGCTGACTCCAGGAAGGTGCAATCTTGTGACTGTCTGCAAAATCGATGATGATCCTGATCTGTGGAGCCAGTGTTCGATAAGCCAATAGTTCTCCAACCGTGCCCGGTGCAGTCTCTCTACCAGAAATCACACCAAACACTCATATCTTATACAATAGAGCAAGGCCTTAACCATAGAGTTGGACTTCGACTTATGCATCCGATGGCCAAGTGCCCAGAGGCCCCGGTCCTGCTGTGTCTTTTCGGTTCATGGCTAGATCTCCTCCTCTTGTTCTGCCTCTTCTCCATGTCCCTCGTCTCCACATGACCTGGGCACTTTATCAAGCGAAACACGAGAAGATACCATCTCAAGCTTGAAGATGAATGAGCCCCTGAGACCTTCCTCGAAGACTTCGATGTACTTCTCCAATCCCTTCTTTACAAGGGATGAGCTTCCCACGGAATATGATGTTCTCCAGCCTCATGGCTTCAAGGGGTGATAAAAAAAACTCAAGCAAGTCTTCATCGGAAGAAGAAGATATGATGAGCGCTTTCTCCGGGAGTTGTCACATTCTTTTTCCCAATACTCAGCAGCTTCGTCTCCATGGACGGAGGAGATCGCTGAAAGGATCCTGAAGCTCTGCAAACTCTTCCTCCTGTGTTTCTTGGTCTGTCTCTATGGTCACCAAGGAGACACGGCTCCTTGTTGGGTGGGTCTGTAAATTACATAATGGCTGAGAAAAGTCATGTTACATGGTTATTCTTTATTTTTAAGGTTTTAAAAAAAAATTTAATGATTAAATCTTATTAGTTTGAGACAAGTACTATCACGTAGTATACTCGTCATACATAAGACTCCCTTATCAGACGGAAAGCAAAAAAGGTGGGAAGAGGAAGATATTAACATAGGTTGTCATAGAGCCACAGAGCCATATCATGGGAGAAGAGAATTTAATATTATTAGCCGCTCGAGAAATAACATACATTGTCGGTCTATTTATAACATCAGCAAATTATTTAAAAATTAAAATAACAAATATATAATCTTGAATATGAGAAAGAATATTTTAATTCCTATTAGAAAATTGTAACAACCTAACATATCTGATTTTTTCATGCATTACGAGTATTCAGAAGTTTTTTGGAGTACCGATCGATTCAATTTAAACGGAGTCGGCCAATTACGAGGTAAAACTCTCTTGACACGAGTTTTTCATCTACAGAAACTCGAACTCGAAATTTTTCATACAGAGAAAAAAATGTCTTATTATTTAAATCAATTCGTGTCAGAAGAGATTTTTCTATTCATTAATAGTAGAAACAAAATCTCACAATTTGATTTTGAATGCCCCAGACCTTGAGGAAGACAGGACAAGGCAAAAACGTGGGCAGCAAGCATGACAGTCTTCATTAGACTAGGTTTCATCTAGAAAGGGGAAAAATCGTTTTTATCAAAAAAGATTCTTAAATGATCCTGCCCGATAATAAATAATGAGAGAGAATTAATTAAATTACTTTAATTATTAATAAATATGACAATTACTCGGTAATTAATACTAATTTATTCGTCTGACACATTTTAATTAGTATTTTTTCTTATGACATGATAAGGTAGGACCACTTAAGAATTTCTCCACTTTAGATGGAGCTTTTTTTAGTAAGAAATTACATATTTAATTTTGAATGCTCTTGACCTCGAGGAGGACAGGACAAGACAAAAACGTGGGCAGCAAGCACGACGGTCCTCATTAAGACTAGGTTCATCTGGGAAGGGGGAAAATCAATTCCATGGAAAAAGTTTAGATGATGGCTTTGATTACTAATGATTACATAATCATTAATTATTCGGGGTGATTAATATTAATATATTAATTTGTTATATATTAATTGGTATTTTTTCGTACCATGTGTAATGATTTAAGTGAAGCTTTTTTTTAAAGAAATTAGACAGTGACCCGTGCTACATACGGAACTACAAATAATGCATTCCATCATAAATTAAATTCGGCCAACTGTAAAATAAATTTGACAAATGGCATTTGTGAAATTCGAAAATGAGGTCAATACTCTTTTCGGTTTGCTTAAAGTTATAGGAATAGATGGATATGGACAAATATAGAAGAATATATAATTTTTTTTATAAATAAAAATAAGAAAGAAAATGGAAACTCTATGATGCTACTAGATGGACTGTGGAAGCCTAAATCAGCCCGTGGGAGATTAAGAGTCTCATTTTGAATATACGACATGTTTTGTCCAAGTTTACGGGTTGGGAATGTAAATGGATTAGTAGGGAGATGAATTATGATGTGCATGCTATTGGTCAATTAGGCCAACAAAGTAGTGTGGAAGGTTTATGTTCTTTTGATCACACCTTTGCAGGGGGAGATACTAGCGATGTAATGTGCGCTGTTTGAGGCTTATTAATTTACTTTACTTATCAAAAAAAAAAGATGGACTGTGGAAGGCTGGACGAGGCATTTATAACCTTTTTTTAATAACGGAGTGTTCGGCGCATGGGGTCCGACTAGTCTCCGGCCCAAATGGGAACCTGACAATCCTATCGAGCAGTCAGTTCGTCCCCCTGCACGTGCCGGTGGCCCTCCCAGGATTTTTGTACGGGTCAGGATCAAACCGTGAACTTGGGGAGCACACCAAATTCAGACGCTTAATCTTACCACCACGGCTAGTCTTGGGAAGTTTGTAACTTATTTTACTATATAAGAATACAGATTACGAGATAATAAATTTATTATGTATTACAACAACAAGATCTAATAAATATTTAGGCAACGTTTAACGCATTGAAATATTTACTATTTGATACAATAGTTTTGAAAACCGGACCGGACCGGTCAGACAGTGAATTGAACACCAGCTCGGTCCGGTTTCACTAATTACTCCAGTTGCATCAAGGACCTGGTTGGAGAGTGTGAACCGGCAGGTCTGATCGGGTTTCCACTGAACCCATAAGAACTAGTCAAGAAACTGGTCAACAAAGAAAAACCAAAAAAATAAAAAAATAAAAGATAGGAGTCAAAAATTAAAAAAGGAAACCTAGGCTCTGAATTAATGTATAAATATAACAATCTTATTTGTAAAGTTGACTTTATAAATTATGTATAGAATATAATAATCTTACATTCATATTACTAATTTTATACTATTATAAGTATTATTTATAAAAATTCAATTAGACCCATTAAATCTCGGTTGAACCCTAGAGCCCAAAAATCCATATGTTAACCGGTTTTTAGCCCGGTCCGGTTCTGAAAACTATGTTTGATACGGCTTTGCATGTTTCCACGAAAGTCTCGGAGCATCGGCGGCGAAAACATGGTATTTTGTCCTGGAACCAGTATCACTCTCGCAGGTGGCGCGTATGCACCACGGCCCAATGCGATTAATTTGCATTCGCAGAACGGAGATGCAACAGCCGAGGGACGGGTCCATTGCCAAGGGCATAATGGGAAAAGAGGAAAAAGAGTCTCGCCCATATAAATGCGTCTCGCAATACCTACGCAAATTACCTCGCTCCATTTCGCCCCCGGTGTCCCTCCGTCTACCCTTCCCACGAGCGGCCTAGGGTTCCAGAAGTCAACGCTTGCAGGTGAGATTTCGATGGATTTCTCGTTTTTTCCTTCGATCTTGTCTTAGTGATCATCGTCTCGATTTGCTGTATGTGCTGATGTTCGATTTACGGGGGGTTCTGTTCAGCTTTATATGTGAGAGTTCGTCTCTTTCGAGCTTGATTACGTTTGTAGGCCGACTGGGATCTGCTTCTGGTTATTTTAGTGCAATTTTTCCACGTAATAGATATGTGTTCTTCTCTTCTCTCTCTGGGTGCGACTGTGTCGATTTCTCCGCGGTCTAGGGTTATGATTTCACATGGTGATTATCTGGGTTGAACTTGATGGTTTCTGCGGCAGATGTCAATGATAAGTTTGGAAAAAAGTTCAGTTATCTATTGTGTGGCGGTTTTGTGTTTCGTTCTTAATGAGGTTTTGACTTTGTGGTTCTGTTCTGGTTTTGGATGAGCTACTTTGCATTGCTTATATCTCGCTGGGACCATCTATGATTCGACATGTGCCATACCACAAGTTTTATGAGAGCTTGATGTTTAGTTTATCTTGATATGATCACATTTGGCGCTGTTTGATTATGGGATGATTCTCACATCGTTGTACTTTATCTGTTCAAAGCTTCAGATTCAGTATGGGTAAGGAGAAGGTTCACATCAACATTGTGGTCATTGGCCACGTCGACTCTGGTAAGTCGACCACTACTGGACACTTGATCTACAAGCTTGGAGGTATTGACAAGCGTGTGATCGAGAGGTTCGAGAAGGAAGCTGCTGAGATGAACAAGAGATCCTTCAAGTATGCCTGGGTTCTTGACAAGCTGAAGGCTGAACGTGAGCGCGGTATCACCATTGACATTGCCCTGTGGAAATTCGAGACAACGAAGTACTACTGCACTGTCATTGATGCTCCTGGACACCGTGACTTCATCAAGAACATGATTACTGGAACTTCACAGGCTGACTGTGCTGTCCTTATTATTGATTCCACCACTGGTGGTTTTGAGGCTGGTATATCAAAGGATGGGCAGACCCGAGAACATGCTCTCCTTGCCTTCACCCTTGGCGTGAGGCAAATGATTTGCTGCTGCAACAAGGTGTTTCATAATTTTCCAATTCCATTGATTTCTCATTTTTGTTTCTAAATCTTTGCAGAAGCACTTAAAGCTGTTTGCTTCTGTTTAACAGATGGATGCCACCACCCCTAAGTACTCTAAGGCCAGGTATGATGAAATTGTTAAGGAAGTTTCCTCATACCTTAAGAAGGTGGGTTACAACCCGGAAAAGATCCCATTCGTACCTATCTCTGGGTTCGAGGGGGACAACATGATTGAGAGGTCCACCAACCTGGATTGGTACAAGGGCCCAACTCTCCTGGAGGCTCTGGACCAGATCCAGGAGCCCAAGAGGCCATCAGACAAGCCCCTTCGTCTCCCACTTCAGGACGTGTACAAGATTGGTGGTATTGGAACTGTCCCTGTGGGCCGTGTGGAGACTGGTGTCCTCAAGCCTGGTATGGTAGTGACCTTCGGTCCATCTGGCCTGACCACTGAAGTTAAGTCGGTTGAGATGCATCATGAGGCCCTGCAGGAAGCCCTTCCTGGTGACAATGTGGGCTTCAATGTGAAGAATGTTGCGGTGAAGGATCTGAAGCGTGGGTATGTTGCATCAAACTCCAAGGATGATCCTGCCAAGGGGGCAGCTAGCTTTGTCTCCCAGGTCATCATAATGAACCATCCCGGTCAGATTGGGAATGGATATGCCCCAGTCCTGGACTGCCACACCTCCCACATTGCTGTGAAGTTTGCTGAGCTGTTAACCAAGATTGATAGACGGTCTGGAAAGGAGCTGGAGAAAGAACCTAAATTCCTGAAGAATGGTGACGCTGGTCTGGTTAAGATGATTCCCTCCAAGCCCATGGTGGTCGAGACCTTCTCCGAGTACCCACCCTTGGGGCGTTTCGCCGTAAGGGATATGAGGCAGACTGTTGCTGTTGGTGTCATCAAGAACGTGGAGAAGAAAGACCCAAGTGGAGCCAAGGTCACTAAGTCTGCCGCCAAGAAGGGTGGCAAGTGAGGAAAGTCGGTTAATCCTCTCACCTCAAGAATGGAGATTGGGGGCTATTATTACTGTTTTAAAGGTGTACTTTTATTTTATGTTACCATGGTAAAGACTTTGGATTTAGGTTGCTTGCATCCTTTGTGAACAGTGATGGGCGGAGCTTCCGGTTCTTAACGGAGTCCATTTTGCCTTTCGGTCTTTGTCGCTTGTTCCCTCTCATTTAATAACTTGTGAGTTTGGAATTGTATCGCAGTTTTAGATTCGCTTATGGTTCAGTTTCACACTTGTGATTAGCTACAAGGTGGTGTTTTAGCCATTTGGATGAGAAATATGTGTAGCAGTGGAGTCGGAAGAGAATTAGGTCAGAAAATGAAATTGGATCTTGATCAATTTCATTTCCAGCTCTTCTTTTCCTTGGAGAGGGGTGTTCTCCTACTGTGAGTCTTGCCACGATCCATAAGAAAAATCCTAAAACAAAACTAGTATGATTTCCATGGATCTATGTCCAGTATGATATTCATAAATTCTCCTTTATTTAACTAATTCGGTTCAAGTTAATTTGATCCATAGAGATTAAAACCCCTTGTATTATAGATAGGTTGCCATAACACTTGAACAACAACTTTATGTAAGATGTCAACCTATGGTGTTGATCACCGTTTTTCCTCTTATTTTTGTTCAGACCAATGTACAATAAAAAATTCCATTTTTATCCCCCAAAAAAATCCATATGCACAAGTTAAGTCTGCCCTCATTTTCATGCAATGAGTTTTACCTCATTAGTGAACCGATGAGACTAGAATTTTGATCCATTAAACTTATGTACAGAGAAGACTTTGGAACGTTGGGCCTTGAGTAATGGGGTTGGCAAATGATCCGATTGAATCCTTCTTCAATTCGATCCAGGCTGTTAAGGGCGCTTTGTTGCCGCTCGAGTTGGGCATAAAGAAGGCTGCCAAGGACATTGAGCGTTGCTGGCCTGGCCCACAGAAGAGGGCTTGCGGCACCGTTTTGAGCTCTCCATCACGTGGCGGCGATAAGAGGAATAATTTTATGATTGGTGTATTCAAGAGACAGAATGCCCAGTGTATGGTGGGAGGAGAAAATGAAGTATGGAACAAGAATGAGAGAGAAGGGCCACAATTGTTCTCCAGCCCCAGATGATCACGTTGCATGGATTGGTCATCTGAAGCTGCTGACAAATATTTTGGAAGGTCAAAGGACTGACATGAATGATTTCTTTAGGAACTTGAGATTTGCACGCGTCGCGGTGGCGCCTCCGAGTATGTTTGATGTTATTTCCTCAGTTAAGGAAGAGGAAGTGGATGGTGCTGGGGAAAGCAATGGTGAAGAAGCAGTGGCTGGTAATTCAGCGAAGACATTGGCAAGTGGTGTACTTAACATTCCTATATCGAATGTAAAGCGCCTGAGATCTGCCTCATCCATGGTGTCCTTAATGGAACTCATTGAACTTGTACAGCAGTTGGGACAGCCTCCAAAAGATTATCCGGACAACAAGAAACTTTTATCGGTTCAGGACTTTTTCAAGTTTACCGAATCTGAAGGTATGTTTACTTATGGATATGGGCTGCGGGTTATGTTTAAGCAAGGATCCTTATTATCTGAGATAAGAAGCTCATGCTACCGATAAATTTGCTCTCCACAGATAGCATTGTCCTGGAGAACTAGCTGAAGCTGTATTGCCCCTGTTAAGTTACTGAGAACTTATTATGTAGAACTGCTTTTGTATTGGAAATTCTTTAGAATGAATGGAGAGGAAATGACAGCTGGACCTACTTGCATTCTGAAGCTTTCATATAGCAGTAACCTAATAAATATTTGATCAAAACAAGATCGAGTCATTACCAGCATCATCTTCCCACACTTATATCTGTAATTTTGCAGAACTGTCTTGGCTGTATGTCATCTGCCAAATAGCAACTCTTCTTTCATTGTTCTGCTTTTATTGTTCAGTCTTGTGAGCTGTGTATTTGTTATGCTTCAGCTCACTGTGCTTGCCGTTTTTGGATACATCAAGCATGTGCAATTTTCTTGGCTACTGCATCTTCAGGAACCCTGGAAGCCACAATGCAAGACCAACTCCGATTTTACTAATGAAGAATTTTGTACAGTCGAAGAAAAACCTAAAATATTTTGCTCGTGATAAACCCTACTTATTGGCAATTGAGTTGAGTTTGATTCATATCAACCTCAAACTATGAAGGGAAATATTTGGAAATCCAAGAAGATGGAGGGATTGGAGATACTATTTGTTTTCCCTTCATGATATTCTGTAAATTTATCATCTAAGAGTTAATTTTCCACATTTTAACGTTAAAGGACGGAGGCTCTTTGAGGAGTTATATAGAGATGGTGATGGTGAAGTAGCTTTGGAAGATCTCGAAATTCCAATGAGTAAAAGAAAATTGCCAAAGAGATATGCTCGAGAATTCATGCGGCATGCCCGAAGCCACTTGTCTTTGCAGTCATTCGGTTGGAAGCAGTTCTAGTCTTTGATGGAGCAGCGGGAGCCAACCATGCTTCAAACACACACTTCTCTGTGTTTGAGCAAGTCTGGAACACTTCAAAAGAGTGAAATCTCGACATCCTTAAAAAATGCTGGTCTGCCAGCAAATGAAGAGAATGCTGTTTCCATGATGCGATTTCTCAATGCCGACGAGGAAGGATCTATTTCATACGGGCATTTCCGGAACTTTATGCTTCTACTTCCTTTTGATCGACTCCACGATGATCCTAGGTAAGCAAAATGTCTACAAGTTTTTTCTTTTCTCTGTGATGTCACCACCGGTATAATCTCTTTTTATGGTTCTTAAGTTTTATTATTGACCATAATCATATCATCCTGTATGTTTGATGATTTGGAGAATGAATTTATTTCAGTAAGGTTTCTCTAGGACTATTTGGCTGTAATTATGTGTATCCCTTGATTGGATTAGATGAAAAAATTGCACACTCATATGCTTCTCGTATCCCTCCCTCGATGGTGAATCCATGTCAAATTAGAGCAGGAGAGAAGGAAAAAATGCATTTCCCAACTCTTTAGCAAGTCATGGTATAACCAGCCAGTAGCTATCTTCTCAAAAGGCTAAGCCCCAGTGAGTGCAAAGAAAGAAAAAGGAAAGATGATCAGAATAGCCCTTTGAGTAGGTTCTCAGTAAATGAAAAAAGAATGCTTTCAGCAGATCTCTTATGCTCTCTTCACATTTGTAATTTAAAAATTGATTTCAGACGTTTCCGAAGAAGGAAAATGAAATTCTACATCTTAAGTTACAAAACTTCTGAGATCCTTTCGATCGTTGTTCTGCCAGTCCTGTTGAATTTTGAAGCAATTTCAGGGAAAAGATCTTACACTTTCAGGTCTTCCTTTTCTTCCAGGTGTTTCCATCTTCCTCGCATTCACCTCCCCCATTGATAATGGAAGCACCAGTGCAATTCTGAAGCTGCCGCCTTTTTCTTGACCGTCCTTTCTTTTCCGATGAACTGTTAAAAGGAAATTCAATCATCAGGTCACACTGCTTGAAGTCACAGCAAGATATGTAATGGAACTGTGATCAAACTATACATATGATGTTTTATCGTATGCACCTCGACTTTCTGTTCATGAGCAAACCATGTGAGACTGCCTTTTCTATGGTACTGCAGTAGTACTGTTTAAACGAAGTGTTCCCGTTTGACCTCTCAAGCTGCAAAATCAAACCATGTGTGAATGGTAAATCTAACCATGTTTTGGGGCCCCAGAAGGCATGATGTAAGAAAAAAGGGACTTGGACATCATGCTGAGGCTTTGAAGGCAAACAATTTCTAGTGCATTTATCCTGCTTCAACATGTTTACAATTGCAACATTCAAAATCTTCTTTAGTAATTAAACCTACCTTGTGTACCTTGAAGAATGAGAAACATTAGATTGATGAAATTATGGTATGATACCACAAAACGCCAACTCTGTATTTATCAGAAAATCTGTAGATGTGAATCGATAAACTGGTATACATATGATTCGGGTATTGACCTAGCCCCAGCTCAAGCAAATGATCAAGTCTAGATTGGAAGAGAATTTTAATCAAACCTGGAGAAATGTTTCTACAGCTTGTTCATCTTTGGGCGAGAAGGCCACCTCGTCTCGCTTCTTCCGCACAAAATCGATATTATGCTCCACCTGTGAATTGCGGAAAGATAAATTGTTTCAACTGAAAACTATGAAGAGAAAGAATGTAGACTTTCTAAATCATCCAATAGCAACAATGATATGTAAAAGGCTTGGCAGGAGCCTGAACAGATTTCCAGATTGAGAAACTTCTCATGGCTATCACAGTTCTGAATTAGGAGAAAATAATGGAGTCGTCAACATACATACCTGATCGATGAATCGTTTCACGGCACGCTTAAAACTCTCTGCAGTGGTTGTCTCACAAAACTTCCTCAAACGCATAAGTGGGGCAGTTGCAAGTTCAGGGAAGGAAATGTGGTGGCTCCATTGATTGAAGTGCACGCAGAGCAACTCGATGGAAGAGAAAATGCACTGCTCTTGGAAGTTTTGAGATTTGAGCCAATATTTTGGCAGCTGCAGTTGGAACCAATATTTAAATATATGACATTATGGTGTTTGGTTCCACAAAGGGGAAAACCAAAAGCTGACAGTTCTATAATTTTTGGTGTCCAGATGCTGTATAGAACACAGAAATGCAAGACTTTCCTATGACTGCTTTTTCAGGGATATAACAAGCTCATATCCATTTATAAAACTAAATCTTGCTAACCTTTACAGAGGACGAGAAATTGAAGTCCTTCGCCCGCTTTCCACCAACCTTCCCAACCTTGTATTCCAAAATATCTAGTGCATATGATGCAACAGGAATGAAAATCCTGCTAGAACTGGATAGATTATTTAACCAATGGATGCACTTGATTCTCAGAGGTAGATATCTCGGTCCAGGAAACAGACAGGCCACACCATTTATAATCTGAACGATCATGAGCAGCAGCGGCTGTAGATCATACTCAGAGATATTTTCTGATACAAATGTGACCCAGAGATCAATGCAGTTGGTAAACTGCCAGCTGCATACTTTCTTCAACGCTTCCTGGTCATAAAAGAAAAACCATTCAACGGATGTAGATACATTTGTTCAACAATGTGATATATCCACATAGCTTGTTAAATCTTCTGCTCTTATTTTCCTCGATTTAGGAAAAAGGACAAGTGGAAAAAGGAAATAATTTGGTTTTCCTAGTCAGTGGACCTTTAGTCAATATCATTGTTTTGCTACATAATGATATGGAAACCTTGCAGCATTGTGTTTAGAGCCTGTTTCAGGTCAAGATGACTGACAAACCAATTTTAGCCCTCAATTATGTTGTTCTTTCCAGATGTTATCCATGTTCAAGGGTGTTTGTTTCACTCATCTCATCAGATTGCAACTCTACCACTCATATGACAGAGGGGACCTGGTTTAATTTCGCTCCGATCGGATGGTTCGTCATATATATATATATATATGTAGGTATGTAAGGATTAGATTTGAGGTTATGCTGACAAATCTTCAGTCATAGAAGTCTTTCTAATTAGAAATTATAAGCCATTATATCCAAGCAGATTTAATTTGAGCCCTCAACCAGGTCTCGCTTTTCACCTGAGGGCTTTGAATATCCTCATAAACAGTCACATCCAGGTCAACGACATAGCACTTGTGAAGATACCAAATTGATTCTTCACTCGAATGAAAGCAACATACACAAGTTTCTATTCTCCCCCTACTACATCAGCTGTGAATATATTACAACATAAGAATTCGGGATTAGTATCACGTACCTTTTTCTTAGTTCTCAGAGCAAGCTGCAGTATCTTAGCAAGATGTTTAATGGAGACCAGCACTTTGCTAGATGACCTGTGGACATCTAGAGAACATAGCTCAACAATGGAGTTTCTGAGGTACTCCAAGTGTTCGACCAATCCCGGTTCTACGAACTTGCAATGGGTGGCGAAGGTCTTGTACATCTTAATCAGGCAAGTGTCAAACCATTCTGAGCCAAAAGTAGAGGCAACAGCATGAATGATGAAAAATGAGTGGGAGGATACAGTCCCTTTGCCAGTGGCCCACAAGTGAACTGACACCTGACCAGAACCACAACGTAAGAAGCAATTTCATGTAATAAAAGGTTGTCATGTAACTTATGCTATCACAAGTTATTAGCATATAATGAACTCATATTTGACTAATATATCCAAATACAACGGGTTTTCCTTCAGATTTTCTATTTCTCAACTACATATAATGCATATAGTGGATGTGTTATGGGTCCCAATACTTTCAGAGAACCGGAAGCTGTGCACTGGGTTCTCTCTCTCTAAACTTTTTCTCTAAACTTTCTCAACGGTAATCGGGATGGAGGGGGGCTTCGCCTCCTCCATTACCGTCGAAAGTAAGGAGTTCACGGTGGCTGTGGAGGGAAGGAAGGTCCTTAGGGTAACGCAGAGGAAGGGGGCGAGCCGTTTCTCGCAATACTACGACCTAGAAGGAGCAGTCTGGCTCTGCGAGACGCTGACGGAGTTCTGGCTGCAGAAGGAAGAGACCACGTGGCTACGGAGGCTTAGGGAAGCTGATCGATCCTTCTTCGTATCAGTTGGAAGAAACCCCAAAGGCAGATTCTTACGTCTAGTGGAGGTAATCGGAGGAGGGACTCGTTCACTGGTAGTTCCGGAAGGAAGACAGGCGCAAGGATGGAGGGCCTTCGTCACGTTGGTAAGAAAAGGAGTAGAAGCGATGGAAGGCGAAAGTGCGAGGGGGGATCCGACGAGGCGCGGCACGGCGGAGAAGGAAGCTCGCGAAGGGCAGAGGGTGGGATCGGGAGTTAATGTCGTGGGTTCCTGCCCATGCTGTGGAGCAATTCTGGAGGTGTTGTTGAGGAAGGCGACGGCCGGGAGGACATCGGAGGTCAGAGGGTCGGCGGGGCAAAGGGCGAGAGGAGCTATGACGTACGCCCAGGCGCTGAGCAGAGGAGTCACAGGGGAGGAGGAGGCAGCGCGTGTGGTCACGCCAGCAGCAACACGTGACCCAATTGGTAATAGCAGCCAACTGCCCCAAAATTCAAACTATGGGCTGGCTGGCCCAAAACAAGCCAAATGGGCGGGCCACAGAACAGGGCCACAAAATATTAAACACCCAAACCTGCAAACTTATCAGGGCAAAAGAAGGAACTGGGCTCCACGACAGACACGACAGAGGGAAGTATCGAGGACCCGACTGGGAGACAAACCCGAAGTTCATTGGAAGCCGAGCTGCGTAGGACGAGAAGAGCGGGTAAGCACAGAAATACAACCCCGGTACTCTCAGGCACGACAGTCGAAAGTAAGCAGCAATGTAGACAAGGGAATCGAGGGAAGCAATCCCGGCGAAATTGAAGGGACAAGTAGGGGGGGAAACAGCAGAAACGACCCTCTCCCAGGCCCCGAAATCTGCATACAGATGATAAGAGACAGAGAGGAGACGCGAATTGAGGGGGATGGATTTCTGGAATGGGAGTATGTCCCGGGTGAATTCTCGGGAGGAAAGGGCACCGACCCTGTGGTGGTAGGGGGAGTGGTGGAGAGAGTGGGCAGTAACATCATTGAGGAAAGGGATGGAAGGACGAGGCAAGGAGGATTCAAGGAAGGAAGCACGGTGGAAATATTGGAGTCAAGGAAACTGGGCGACCATTGTAGGATAACATACTCACGGAGGAAGGGTCAACAGCCGGAGACGGAAGGGCTACAATTGACGGAGACAATAGAAGAAAGTAGCCTAGCTGATTGGTTACAGAATAGGGACAGCAAGGAGAACAAGGAGAGAGCCTTGATAGAGTTGGTCATACAATTGGCACCGAGGATTGGCGGATTACTGGGCTTAAACATGGAGGAAGGGGAAGTGGAGCTCCGAGATATGATACGGGAGATCGAGCAGCGTAGGATAAGGGAAGGAAGGGAGGAAGAGGAGAAGGGGGGCAGAGACAATATCGATGAATAAGTGCAACATTGTGGCATGGAATGTGAGGGGCCTGAACGACCCCAGTAGAAGGAAACAAGTGGGAAGCTGGTTGAGGTACTGGAAGGCGGATGTGGTATGCCTATCGGAGACAAAGTTGGGAGAGGAAGACGGGGGAGTACTAGGGTCAATTTTGGGGCTGAATACATGGGAATGGAGGGCTATATGGGCAATAGGAGCTGCTGGGGGAATTCTAGTGGGTTGGAAAAAGGAACGATGGAAGTTGGAAGATACGAAGATAGGAGTACACTCTATCTCATGCCTACTCTCCTCGGAGGAGGTCAACTTCCAGTGGGTATTTACGGGGGTGTATGGACCGGGGGAAGGCATGGGGAGAGAGTTGCTATGGGAAGATCTTAGGAGGGCACGGGAGAGTTGGGACCATCCATGAATGGTGGGAGGTGATTTCAACACTGTTCTATATCCAAACGAAAGATCGAGAGGGACAAACGAATCAAGATGTATGAGGGAGTTCAGGGACTTGGTAGCAGAGCTAAGGTTGGTCGATTTGCCACTGATAGGGGGAAATTACACCTGGACAAATAATAGGGAAATGGCTTCTTTTTCCAAGATAGACCGCTTCCTGATATCATCAGAATGGGAGATGATGGTGCCCAACATCTCCCAGAATCTATTGTCGAGAGTACTGTCAGATCATCATCCGATTGCGTTGAAGGTGGATGATATCAAATGGGGGCCCACACCTTTTCGGTTTGAAAATTGGTGGTTGAGACAAGAAGGTTTCTCCGGAAAAATCAAAGAATGGTGGGACTCTTTTGCGGTTGAAGGACATGCAAGTTTCAAGTTAGCGAAGAAACTGAGGCTATTGAAGGATAAGTTAAAGTTATGGAAGGAAGCCTCAGCAGCGGACCTCACTAGACAAAAAACAACGCTATTAGAAGAGTTGGACAGCCTGGATAGGCTGGAGGAAGAAAGAGGCATTGGGGAGGGGGAGCGAGTACGAAGGGCTTGCATAAAAAATCAATTGGCAGAGGTCACCAAGTGGGAAGAGATAGCTTGGAGGCAACGGTCCAAAGAGCTGTGGCTTAGGGAGGGTGATAGAAATACGAATTTCTTCCACCGATCAGCCTGTGTTCACCGGAGCTTCAATTACCTGAAGAAGATAATAATAGGTGGAAACACAATTGTAGAACGAGGAGTAATGAAGGAGGAGATTTGCAACTTCTATAATAGATTGTACACTCAACCGAGAGGGTACAGACGAAGATTGTCGAGGGTTCGGTTCAAAAGGTTGGAGTCGGAGAAGGCAACATGGCTGGAGAGACCGTTCTCACGAGAGGAGGTCAAGATGGCAGTGATGGATAGTGACGGGGATAAGGCTCCGGGCCCAGATGGTTTCACTATCTCTTTCTTCAAGGAGAATTGGGGGTTGCTAGAGGAGGAGATGATGGCACTACTCGAGGAGTTCCACACCTCAAACAAATTCGTAAGGAGCATCAATTCGACCTTCTTATGTTTAATTCCAAAGAAGAAGGGAGCGGAGAGCATCTCCGATTTCCGGCCCATAAGTCTGGTGAGTTCCACTTACAAGATTATCTCAAAGGTGCTAGCGGAGCGCATCAAAACGGTGATGGTTTCCATAGTGAGTAATTCTCAACATGCCTTCGTGGGAGGAAGACAGACCTTTGACGCAGCACTAATCGCCAATGAGGTGGTCGACTCTTGCGAAAGAGAGGGAGGTCAGGGGCTTATTTGCAAATTGGACATGGAAAAGGCATACGACCACGTCTCTTGGGACTGTCTACTAGAGATATCTGAGAGAATGGGCTTCGGTGATAAATGGAGAGGATGGATTCAGTGGTGTATTTCTACAGCTTCCTTCTCAGTTATGATAAATGGTGAAGCATCTGGGTTCTTTAGGTCAACGAGGGGGCTGAGACAGGGAGACCCTCTATCTCCATTCCTATTCTTACTTGTCATGGAGCTACTCAGTAGTTTCCTTGACAAGGCTTCGGAGGAAAATCTAATACGGGGTTTGAAGGTCGGACGAACGGACAGCTCCATGAGAGTGACTCATTTATTGTTCGCGGATGATTCATTACTATTTTGTGAGAATGAAGCTCAATACTTGGCTCACATCCGATGCATCCTCACATGTTTCGAAGCGGTATCTGGATTACGGATTAATCTGAGCAAGAGTGAGTTGATACCGGTAACAAGGGGAGGAAACGAACAGGAGCTAGCCATGGTGATTGGGTGTAAGTTGGGCTCCCTTCCGATATCCTACCTGGGACTACCACTGGGGACGAATGTTAAATCGAAGGATATTTGGAACCCTGTCATAGAGAGATTTGAGAGGAGATTAGCAGGATGGAAGAGGTCTTACTTGTCTAAGGGAGGAAGATTAACTCTACTCAAATCGACCTTGGCGAACCTTCCGGTATATTACATGTCACTATTCCCACTCCCGAAGAGTGTTGCAAGGAAGCTAGAATCCATTCAGGCTAGATTTTTGTGGGGAGACACGGAGTCTGAGCGAAGGTACCATTTGGTGAGATGGGAAGTTGTGAAACAGCCAAAGGAACGAGGAGGCCTAGGGGTGAAGTCCCTAGTTCATTTCAATGAAGCTTTACTCGGGAAGTGGTTATGGAGATTTACCATGGAGCCGGATCAGCTATGGAGGATAGTGGTGGCGGACAAATTTGGCATCCAAAATCCTGGCTGGATCACAAAGCCACGAAGAGGGGCAGCGGGTTGGAGTCCATGGCAGGGCATAATGAGAGGTTGGGCAACATTTTGGACACATACCAGTATATCTCTGGGAGGAGGAAATAGAGTGTCCTTTTGGGAAGACAGGTGGTGCGGGGAAGGAATACTAAGGGAGAGGTTCCCAGAGGTTTATAATGTGGCAAGAGACAAAGAAGCGGTGGTGGCTGAACTGTGGAGACAAGGTGGGAATGGGGGAGCGTGGGAAATTCGATTTAGCAGACAGGCCCAAGATTGGGAGCTAGAACGATTTGTGGAGTTCTATGATCTACTGTACAAGTTCAAACCTCGAGGAGGGGAAGACAAACTACGGTGGACGGGAGACAAGAACGGGAAGTTCTCTGTAAGAACCTATTATAACGAACTCCTACCAAGGAGTGAGGTTGAGGACTTCACATGGAAGCAAGTGTGGCAAAAGGGAGTTCCATCAAAGGTCAGTTTTTTCACGTGGGAAGCAGCTTGGGGTAGAATCCTCACGATGGACAATTTGAGAAGAAGAGGGAAGGTTTTGGTTAATCGATGCTTCCTTTGCAAAGAAGAGGAAGAGTCCATTAACCATATACTTTTGCACTGTCGATGGACTCGAAGGTTGTGGGAGACGGCGATCACAAGGATGGGCATTAGTTGGATACAGGCAGGCACAGTAAAGGAGCAAATCAACGCCTGGAACGGGATAAGAATGTTCCAGAAGACGAGGGCCCTTGTTGCTTTAATTCCCTTTTCTATATTTTGGTGTACTTGGAGGGAAAGGAATAGGAGAGCCTTTCAAGGGAAAGAGACATGGGATAGGCTTACAGTAGCTAGATGGGCAAAGGAACTATACTTTTGGCACACAGGGGTGTATAGGGAGGGGGATTTTGCTGCTGCGAACATGTTGGTTTTTGAGTGATATGTTCGGCAACCTTTGTAAATGGCTCGTTTTTTGTAAACTTTTGCACCTACTTGGTGTTTAGTAATACAAACATTTATTTAATGATCAAAAAAAAAAAAAATATAATGCATATAGTGCTTGTGCTGTCTTAATGATTAAGATTGCAATGAGTTCTAGGGTAACTAATATGAGCTATGTCCTCTATATTTCTTTCCCTAAATTATGAAACACAGAAGCTTTATCAAAGGTCTGGAGAGTTAATACGCAAATCTCATATTAATTATTAGGTGCTGAAATTACATAATGAAGAGTACCTTCACTAGTCGATGCAGCAGAGAAGGGAAGGCAACAAAAAAGTTTATAGCATCTCTGAATTGTGTAAGGGCAAAATCCAATATTCTCAAATCCGTGAACTGGCCAAGCATAAACAAGGTGCTGCGCAGGTAAGACTTGACCAAGGGCTTCAGAGTTTTCCACTTTTCGGTACTTCTCAGACCCAAGATAGTCTCCTTCTTGCAACTGGAGCATGGTATTCCCAAAAGCCCGCGAAATGTCTTATTGGCTTCACGAAGCATAAAAACCAATATTCTAGAGAAACATTCACTGCTTGGAATTTCATATAACAAGGCATCGTAATGAGCTGACTCTGCTCCAAAGTGGGATGCGGCACGATAAGCATTCAATAGGCTAGTTAAAGCAGGCAAACTTTGTTGCTCAATAACTTGTTGACACCAGCCATTAATAATAGATGTTGTCAACAATTTGCCCTTTCTTGTTTTAGAGCTATCCTCTTCAACTACTTCCATGGAACCATTATTTGTCTCATCATCAGAGTACTGTCGCCAGAGAAAAAGGGAAAAGAAGATTAGAAATTTAAGATTGTTGGATGAACGGGCTATGAATCAAAACTGGCTTTCCCTTAAACATGTGCTATAAGGATGCAATATCAAAGGACCTACCAGAATTCTCATAAATTGCATTATTTATGTTTATGCATTATTAGCATATCTCAAATGAAAATGGAACACGATCACATACATATTTTTAGGGTCTTGTACATAATGAACTCATGGACCATCTACTGCATCAACACTAACAAAATGACAACTCTTTGGAAGAAAGCTTCTGATGCCAAATGGCGACCTTCGACACCAATCTAAATAAATGCATATGCATGTAACTGTATTATATAAACTCTCTCTCTTTATAGGAAAAGGAGAATCAAGTAAACTCACTGATTCGTCATCTCTGAACTGATCAAGGCTCTTCTTGTAGCTGTCCAGAAATCTAGAAAATTCAGGATCCTGGTACACATGCAAAGTGGAACTCTTATTATAATACATAAAAATATTACTGTTAAAAGCTGCACACTATGAATGTGCTATGCTGACAAAGGTGGATTCAGACTCTTCTAACGCTTAAGTGCAAAATAACTGAAACAATCTCTTAAGAAATCCTGAAATAAGTTACTTGTCAAACATAATCATTAATCCATCAATTATAGATTTTATACAGACTTAGAAACAGTATCATACATTTATGTTTTCTGTAAAATAATTAAAATCAGAAAAGCGTGCTCCATATTAGTGGCATTAAGCTTATATACTCAACAACAAATGGAAATACTTGGACAAAGTAACTTATGCTCTTACCTTCTTTTTTAACTTCTCCAACCTATTCTTCTTCTTTACAAGCTCAGAATAAATGTCCTTATTCTGAACTGCATAAGCAGTATTGCTGCTGTTATCTGCAGGAACATTCATTTAATAATTGACTGAAAAAGAAAATATGCATATCCATGAACAGGATGAATCACAAACAAATTACTACACAAACCTTCTTGATAACTTCCATTTTCATCACTTTTTGCAAATGTGTCACTTTCCTGATGATAAGATATCAAAGCATCAAATGAGAAAAAACATCAGAAACTGGCTGACTAAAAGAGTTCGAAACAGGATATTCTGAAACCTCAGAGAGGTAACCATCACTATCTGAATCATCTTCCCCCTCATCGCTACCCTCTTTGCTGAATATATCGTCTAGTGGGATGTCTAAAACGTCTTGATCCTCAATGTTCCTGATAACAAATGTGAAAGCCATATAGAATCAACGAAGTATGGTTGTCAGAAAATTTCATTTGACAAATTATGCCTCAAAAGAATCATGTCGAAAACTGCAGCAGTAATTTTCATGCTAGGCTAACAAGAAAAGTTTCCCCACTTACCTTTCCTTTGACTGATCTATCTTGTCACTTTCTTCCTCTTTATTATGATTCCTCTCGTCTCCTTCAAAACAGTGTAGAGAAAGAGGTTAGGATTCATGAGAGAACAACACAAAATGGACAGGATAAATAGTTCAACACATGGTTCTTCCGTTAAGTTTTCTCTTCTCCTATCCATCGTTTGGCTAAGTTGAAGAGCGGGTAAGTCCAATTACGAGCCTTAGATCTGATTAGATATGCTTTAGAATGAAATTCATGTGACGAACTGAAACATCATAAATGGAAAGAGCTATTCTTGCAAACAGATTCATAGAATTAGGTGGTATCAATTATTAAATGTAAGAGGATCGAAAAAAAGAAAGTCAAAGGACTTCTGCTTGTCCTGCTGCTTAAGATGAAATGCAACTACGCACTAACAAAGGAATCAAATGTACTTCTGAACAAAATAAATTGAACGGCCTTATTTTCTCAATACAACAAGAGCGCAGATTGCTGGACCCCGGCAATGAAAACATGCTGGTTTCAAGAACTATACAGACAGCAAAATAATGGCCAAAGTTCAACTTATTCGTCTTATGATTGTGCTGTGCTACGTAAATCCAGTTACAGGCAAGAACAGGCTGAATATAGACATTCAATTGCTTCATTGCAAAGACTTCACAGAATTCAAAAAGGAGCCGCGCCCAGATGAACGTATGTCAGTATTATCAGCTATCCTCCAAGAAGTCACTCAAACAACAATTTTCATCATATACCCAAGGAGACTTACTCTTGGAAGCTTTCCTTTTGATCATGGACTTAATTTTCCTCCTCCTTTTTAGAACAGACTGCAGGTTCTTCTTGGCGAACTTCCTCGCCTTCTTCCCTAGCTTTCCCATTATCTATCAACCGTGAAGCAATTCTCAACAATTGACTCAAAAAAATTCAACCTTTAACAACAATTTACAGAACCCAGCAAGGAGATAAGCACATAAATGCAAATGAAACCAACGCAAGTGTCTTTTCACCCTGATTTGTCGTTGCCTGCTTCCTTCCTCTGGCTCACTTTGTTCCTCAAAGTATAGAATGTCTCTGCGCTCCCCAGAATTTTTCTGCTCAGAGGGGGACCTCAGAACAAGAACATATAATTATTAGGGATCTAAAGTGGAATTTCTAATTGTTTGGGGGTACATTATTGGAATCTTCGAAAATGAGTGTCCTGAGGCAAGTTTTGCGGCCGCCGCTGGCGCCAGTGTCCCCGATAGACTGTCGAGGATAAGTCAAAGCTACCTCTCTTTCTTTTACCCGTCGGATCTTGATTGGACGGTCAGGATCAACTTCTCTAAAACCTAGGGTTTTTACGAGGGGCCAATGTCGTCCCCTCAAGATTCTTTATTCAGGGACATAATGGTCAAATGGGTTATCAGTTCAAAGCATACCATGAGCACTTGACACGTGGTGCGACAACAACCCTCCGCTGGGACTATGATCTGACGGCGGACGTTGAAACCCTAGCTTGAGCTGGGTTATAAATATCTCGCCTTCTCCTTACGGTTGAAGGCTGCTTGCAATTGCATCTTCCCAGTCTTCTTGTCTCTGCTCAGATTATCCCGAGTTCAGTCGTCTGTATAGCTCTCTCTTTCTCCATTTGTTGTTATCCTTTGATTGATTGCTGTGTGTGCTTGAATTTGTTGAATTTGATTGATCTATTCGGAATCTGGTCGTTTGATTTCTTCGTATGTGATATGGCTCTGGTTATCATCTTGTGTGGTGCCAATGAACTGAGATCGAATTGATTCATGCTGGAACTTGAGCCCTATTCTGTTTCGTCTCCGATTGAACTGTTCAGATCCAGTAAATAATTGTTCGATTGTTTCATCGTCGCTGCTCTTTTTTTGGGCTCGTCGGTGTTTGCCTTCATAGCTTTTAACATCTAGGTAGAGCAGATGTGAGATCTGAAAGGAGTTTCCTTTTGTATATCAGCTCATAATTATTATTGACTGTTTGGTTTACTGTTTCCTCTTGCTTGTTGTTAGTTAGGGAGCTGAGAAATTGAATTGTTAATGGTGTGGTCTACTGGGGATTAGTTATAGAGATCTGGCTTTTTTCTTACCATTAAATCCATTTCTATGATGGGAAACGTAAGATGTGTTAAGTTTGTGTTAACTGCATTCATATTCATTAAGGGAAAAACCTGTATTGAATTAACTGGGACATTTTCATGTTTTGTCAGTAGTGCTGGGCTTTGTTTGAGATACATGTTTCTAATAAATGTAGAGAGTCGTTGTGCTGTATGCCTGCCACAAGGATGTTTACTAACCCCAAATGTATTTTATTCTTTATTCGTACAAGTGTTTTGCCTCAGCTTTCTATTGTATAGTTAAGGATTTTATACTTAATTTGTTATTATTCTCACTGGGCAGCTATCCTACTTATCTAAAATGGGTAAGGAGAAGGTTCACATCAACATTGTGGTCATTGGCCACGTCGACTCTGGTAAGTCGACCACTACTGGACACTTGATCTACAAGCTTGGAGGTATTGACAAGCGTGTGATCGAGAGGTTCGAGAAGGAAGCTGCTGAGATGAACAAGAGATCCTTCAAGTATGCCTGGGTTCTTGACAAGCTGAAGGCTGAACGTGAGCGCGGTATCACCATTGACATTGCCCTGTGGAAATTCGAGACAACAAAGTACTACTGCACTGTCATTGATGCTCCTGGACACCGTGACTTCATCAAGAACATGATTACTGGAACTTCACAGGCTGACTGTGCTGTCCTTATTATTGATTCCACCACTGGTGGTTTTGAGGCTGGTATATCAAAGGATGGTCAGACCCGAGAACATGCTCTCCTTGCCTTCACCCTTGGTGTGAGGCAAATGATTTGCTGCTGCAACAAGGTGTTTCATAATTTTCCAATTCCATTGATTTCTCATTTTTGTTTCTAAATCTTTGCAGAAGCACTTAAGGCTGCTTGCTTCTGTTTAACAGATGGACGCCACCACCCCTAAGTACTCTAAGGCCAGGTATGATGAAATTGTTAAGGAAGTTTCCTCATACCTTAAGAAGGTGGGTTACAACCCCGAAAAGATCCCATTCGTACCTATCTCTGGGTTTGAGGGAGACAACATGATTGAGAGGTCCACCAACCTTGATTGGTACAAGGGCCCAACTCTCCTGGAGGCTCTGGACCAGATCCAGGAGCCCAAGAGGCCATCAGACAAGCCCCTTCGTCTCCCACTTCAGGACGTGTACAAGATTGGTGGTATTGGAACTGTCCCTGTGGGCCGTGTGGAGACTGGTGTCCTCAAGCCTGGTATGGTAGTGACCTTCGGTCCATCTGGCCTGACCACTGAAGTTAAGTCGGTTGAGATGCATCATGAAGCCCTGCAGGAGGCCCTTCCCGGTGACAATGTGGGCTTCAACGTGAAGAATGTTGCGGTCAAGGATCTGAAGCGTGGGTATGTTGCATCAAACTCCAAGGATGATCCTGCCAAGGGGGCAGCTAGCTTTGTCTCCCAGGTCATCATAATGAACCATCCTGGTCAGATTGGGAATGGATATGCCCCAGTCCTGGACTGCCACACCTCCCACATTGCTGTGAAGTTTGCTGAGCTGTTAACCAAGATTGATAGACGGTCTGGAAAGGAGCTTGAGAAAGAGCCTAAATTCCTGAAGAATGGTGACGCTGGTCTGGTTAAGATGATTCCCTCCAAGCCCATGGTGGTCGAGACCTTCTCCGAGTACCCACCCTTGGGGCGTTTCGCCGTAAGGGATATGAGGCAGACTGTTGCTGTTGGTGTCATCAAGAACGTGGAGAAGAAAGACCCAAGTGGAGCCAAGGTCACTAAGTCTGCAGCCAAGAAGGGTGGCAAGTGAGGAAAGTCGGTTAATCCTCTCATCTCAAGCATGGAAATTGGGGGCTATTATTACTGTTTTGAAGGTGTACTTTTATTTTATGTTACCATGGTAAAGACTTTGGATTTAGGTGCTTGCATGCTTTGTGAACAGTGATGGGCTGAGCTTCGGTTCTAAACGGAGTCCATTTTGCCTTTAGGTCTTTGTCGCTCGTTCCCTCCCAATTATTTAACTCGTGAGTTTGGAGTTGGATTGCGGTTTTAGATTCGCTTATGGTTTAGTTTCACACTTGTGATTAGCCACAAGGTGGTGGTTTAATCATTTGGATGAGAAATATGTGTAGCAGTGGAATAGGAAGAGAATTAGGTCAGAAAATGGAATTGGATTTTGATCTTTTTCATTTCCAGCTCTGCTTTTCCGTGGAAGGGGATGTTCTACTGGGAGTACTACCACGAGCCGTAAGAAAAATCCTAAAACAAAACCAGCATGATTTTCATAGATCTATGTTAAGTATGATATTTGTAAATGCACCGTTATTTAACTAATTCGGTTCGAGTTAATTTGATCCATAGAGATTAAAACCCCTTGTATTATAGATAGGTTTGCATAATACTTGAACAACTTTATGTAAGATGTCAACCTATGATGTTGATTCCTGTCTTTCCTCTTCTTATTTTTGTTCAGACCAATGTACCATAAAAAATTCCATTTTTACCCCCAGAAAAATCCATAGACACAAGTTAAGTCTGCCCTCAATTTCGTCCAATGAGTTTTACCTCATCAGTCGACCAGACTTGAAGTTCTGTCCATTAAACTTACGTACCGAAAAAGGCGTAATAATAAGATTATGTGGCAACCGAGTCAGCCCTCACAGAGCAACAGTTGTTACTGTTTCATTCATGCCGTTGAAGTTTTCAATGTGAAGATCTGTTCTCTCTCTCTCCCCCTCTGCTAACAGACAGACAGACAGAGACGCGGGTTTATTACCTCTCTCACTTCCTCTCCTCCCCATTGCTCCATCCCATTCAGTTCGCTTCAGTTACTACGGAGGTCTACCAACTCCATCACTCCCCCATGTTAGTTCTCAATCTACGGCATGGAGATTTTTTTTTTCTGGCTATAAATTTGCTTTCAATTAACCTGCCGTTCCGCCATTCCGATTCCAGTAGCTGAGCAATTTGTCCGTCTCTGGTGGCGTAATAACAGTGAACGTACGCCGTCCGTATAGCTTTTTGCCTCATTAGGCTCTCTGTGGGGCCTCAAATTTGCAGTAAATTTGGCGAATTTCGGCTTTTGGGTCCTGTACTTTCAACACAGGTTGGTGTGAATTACTACTGACTTTAATGTCCGTCAATTGGTGCCTTGCCAGTGCCGTGTTCTTTAACCACTTGTCGCTTTCTAGATTCCTTGCCGGACTGGGAAGAATTGTACGATGCTCTGTATTCCTCTCAAGTTTAGATCTGCTTCGGAACTTTCAACCCTTTTTGAGATTTCTCGCCTAGGTGGCTGCTGATATGGTGTTCTCAGATTGATTGAATTTTAATCTGGATTGCTACACTATTCCAAAAATTTGTTAACTGAAGCAATCATAAGAGGGACTTCGTGTGGTTCCCACCAGAAATTTTTATGGGGACCCAGTGGTTGTTCAAATGCATTGACCTGCTTTTGGACCCGTCCTGAATGCCATTTTGATTAATTCTTTGGTATGCGAGGATGGAAATTTGAGTGTTCGGAAGTTCTGGTTCTTTCAAGGACTAGTTACTAATTCACAATAAATGTCCCTTGAAAGAAAGTTTACGTTCATGGAGTAAAACTGATTTAACGGACAGATGATGTTGTTGGAGGGACTTAAGATTTGTCTTCATTTCCTGTATTCATTGTTGTGAAATTGAAAATTGGGTTGCTGTTACTTCTTCCGCTTAGGCATTCAACTTTTTGGGCTGATTTTGTTGCGAGGCTGATGAGCATCAAATGGGGAGAAAAGGAAATTGGTTTTCTACAATGAGAAAAGCTTTAGGCATTGAATCCAAGGAAAAGAAAGATCAGGTTTGAATTTTGTAACTTTTGACTACTTGCTTACCAAAGTATTATCACCTGGTCACTTTCTTATTGTCAGTTTTATGACAACCTCTATGCTATGTCCAACACCAGAGTTCACGTAAATCGAAGAAGAAATGGTTTGGAAAGAACAAGACTTCTGATCCAGACATTCTGACTGGAGAAGCTGCTATTGCAGTTTATGGACAAGGTACTGTAGAAGATGTTAAATTGGCAGAAACCAGGAATGAGCAGAGCAAGCACGCATACACTGTGGCCCTTGCCACTGCAGCAGCGGCTGAAGCTGCTGCTGCCGCAGCACAAGCTGCTGCAGAGGTTGTCCGCCTTACAGGGGCTCAATGTTATATGGAGAAATCAAAAGAGCAGATAGCTGCAATTAAAATTCAATCAGCATTCAGAGGTTACTTGGTAAAGATTTTCCCTTTTGGACTGCACATATGCTCCCTGTTCTCTCAGCCACATTTTATGGAGGGATGGACGCAGAATGGCCAAATAAATTAATTCCATTTTGCATGGCAACTACGTTCTACTTTCTTTCAATCATTTGCACCAAGCATGCTCTGATTACTGTTTTTGCCATTAGAAAGTAGATTAGATGCTCATGGTATCTCTGCTTGCTGATATATTTTCTGAAATGTTACAGACGTGATAACAAAGGCCGATTTCTTTCTTTTGTATGCTTCTACATTATCCAAGAAAATATACACAGAAAGAATTGAAAATCATAAGCTCTCAGTACCTGTGACTTTGCATAGGTTGCATTCAACTTTTTTGGCATCAGTTTCCATATTTCTTTCAAGTCTATGGATTAGTTTCCCCTCAGCTGAGAAGAGCCTTTACAATTGGCGGTAGCACGGTACTTGTTTGCATAACCAAAATGAAGTTTCATGGACAAAAATCCTTATTCTTCCCTTTCCAGGCTAGGAGGGCTTTAAGGGCTCTCAGAGGTTTGGTGAGGCTCAAGACATTTGTGGAAGGGCCATCTGTTAAGCGACAAGCAGCTATAACATTAAGATGCATGCAGAGTTTGACCCACGTGCAGTCTCAAATTCATGCTAGGAGGATTAGATTGTCCAAA
Organism: Lagerstroemia speciosa; assembly: GCA_037672795.1. Lineage (NCBI taxonomy): Eukaryota > Viridiplantae > Streptophyta > Magnoliopsida > Myrtales > Lythraceae > Lagerstroemia > Lagerstroemia speciosa. The sequence continues at coordinate 13,248,305 of CM075288.1, read as the reverse complement.
GAGAATCAGATTCTCCGAAGGCAGCTTCAGAGGACATATGAGAAAGAGCTCGAGAAGCTAAAAGTAAGTGACCTTAGCTTTAGAGGGTTGCTTGTCCAGTCAAGTTTTAATTGGTTTGCTTCTGCATGCATTTGTTTTCAGCAAGCTGTCATTTGGTATTCTGGAGCAGTTCCGATGTCAGTCTTGGTTTCTTCTATTTTTAGTTGTTTTATGTCCTCGATATCTGAAATGAATAGAGCAACAGATATTGCATGTCGTCTTGCTGTTTTCTAGTGGGAACTATGGTATTACTATTTCTATTTGTTCTATTCTCGCCTTTGGTTCATAAGCTCTTCTGATATCATCAGCTGCAAATTTTTGCTCAGTTTCTCCAGCCTACATCATAGTAGGAATTTTATTCACATTCTATCACTTTTTCTTTCGGTGGGTTGCCTCTTTTATTTTTGTCCTAATTGTCTTATAGGTGTAAAGATTTAGTTCTTTGTAAGAACTTTCCAGTATTTCCTGAGAGTTGTGTGCTTATCAATTATGCATGGACTTAAATAACAAACCTGTGCAACAGATTGGAGAAGAATGGGATGATAGTATGCAATCTAAGGAGCAGATTGAAGCTAACTTGATAAGCAAACAAGAAGCTTCTGTGAGAAGAGAACGGGCATTGGCCTATGCCTACACTCATCGGGTACCAAATCATTAACCATTTAACGCTTCATCAGTCAGCTTTTCATACTTTTGGCCCTCCTTTAGGTTAAATTTGCCTTGTGAAACTGTTTCTGGCAGCAATCTTGGAAGTACCCTTCTAAGTCCCTGAGCCCAACATTCATGGACCCGAGCAACCTTCAATGGGGATGGAGCTGGCTGGAGAGATGGATGGCTGCTTGGTCATGGGAGAGCCACCAGCATGGTGGCCTATCTTTCTCCTCTACAGCCACTAAATCAACCCGACCTCCAAGCCACTACCAGTCCCCTTCAACCCCTCCTTCGAAGGCACCATCCATTTCTTCGGTAACTGGGAAAGGGAAGCCCTCTAGCTCGAAAGGGAGCATTCGGGGGGATGACTCGAGGAGCATGTACAGTGTTCAGTCAGACCGCTACAGTCGGAGGCATAGCATCACCAGTGGAGGTGGCGGGTCTTCATCTGTGAGAGATGACGAGAGCCTCTCAAGCTCAGCTTCAGTCCCAAGTTACGTTGCCTCGACGCAGTCTATGAAGGCTAACTCCCGACTTCCCAGTCCTTTAGGACTTAACGGGACACCGCTTGAGAAGGGATTATCGATGGGCTCCGCAAAGAAGAGGCTTTCATTCACAGGCTCCCCAGCTGCAGCAGGGATGAGAAGGCATTCGGGGCCTCCAAAGATAGATACCAGTTCTGTCAAGGAAATCAGAGGTCCCATGGAAGAGAAAGCGGTCAATGAGGAGCACAAACAGTATTGGCTTACACCGTAGAGGACTCAATTGGAGATGGGCTTTCATGTTAGATGGTACTGCTTGTTTCTCATCATCATCATCAATCTTCTTCTGCAACATATTATACTTGGAGCCGAAGAAGAAGAAGAAGAGGAGGAACGAATAAATGATATAGGTCTGCAGCACCCTTTCAGTTGTGTTTCCTTTTCGACAATTAACTCTTTAACCTTTTCCGTCCTTGCTAATTGCTCTCTCTGATGGTCAGTAGATGGCATGACTTTCAGGGAGAGATAGTTCAGGTGTCCCTCCTGAGCATTTTTTTTCCCCTGTACCACTGGAATTTAGAATGCCATGTAATCCTCTGATCATGACTGATCAGAGTTCGAATTGTCAGCTTATAATAAAATTCTCTCAACATGAATTTTCTTCGAAATCTTTACTTGAAAGAATCAAATGTCGTATTACTTGAATCAGCTCATGGTTGTAGTCCTCTTTTGAACATCAATTTTATATTTTTGTGCGTAAGAACATGAAAAATCCCATCTCACAGTGACGTGGCAATAAAGAATCAATCAAATCGTTTTGATTAATATTAATTATAGCAACTGTTCGGGTGATAACGCCAATTTGCTCCTCTATCATATTTTGATTGATATTTCTCTACTTCACGTGGTGATGTACGATCGCCTAAAAATTTCTCGGACGTTGCCTTTTTGGATGCCAATAGCTAGGCAATGAGAACTAGGGAAGACGTTGAGTAACAAATAAATATCATATAATACACCACATTGTGATTGGCGTAGCGGTTCTCTCACCGGTCTCCCAAATGAGTGATTTCAAGATCGAATATCATGTTAGTAGGTTGACAATAACTTTCTTAGGGATCTTGGACCGACCGCAGATTAATTTCAATGTGCACTTCGACTGGTCCGATGATATTGCATAGTGCAAATAAATAAAAATCATATAATACGTAGAATGATTAACTAATAGGCCACGAGGATCATGAGCATTGGGGAAGTCAGACTTTTTTTTTAATTTTTTATTTAAAAATAATACTTCAATTGTCACCTAAAAGAGAGAGAGATTCATAAAATTTTTACAGTCGGAAATCGGGACTGTTCCCTCTTCTCTGTCAACTTCCTCGGGCTGTCACCCCGGTTCGTCTCCGCCGGTCGGAGGTTTCCATCATCTCCGTCGCCTTCTTTCGCTCTGTTAACAGAGTGCGCCACTCCACAGCTTTATCCTCTCCCACTCAACAGTGCTCTGTTTATACCGTCTGCCGCTCCACAGCTCCATCGTCTCCTTCTACGCATTCTCGCCATCTCCACGCTCTACCTCGTTGACTCCCCACCGAACGTACATGCTCCTGATCCCCTGTTTCTGTACAATGAGTGCTGCTTCTGTTGTTTGCTTATCTGATTATCTCCCTGTGACTGTATACTTCAGTTCAGTCGCTGGTTGACTTGGCTTCAATCCTGTGAGGCTAGGAATTTTTTTTTTTTTTCTCGCGTGACATTGGATCAGAGCTCGAGAGATTCAAGTTTCTTTCGCGGACTATGAGTAAAGATCGTGTTTTCTGGGCATGAATTTTGGATGCATGCTAGAGAAGACTTTGGAACGTAGGGTCTTGAGTAATGGAGTCGGCAAATGATCCGATTGAATCCTTCTTCAATTCGATCCAGGCTGTTAAGGGCGCTTTGTTGCCGCTTGAGTTGGGCATAAAGAAGGCTGCCAAGGACATTGAGTGTTGCTGGCCTGGCCCACAGAAGAGGGCTTGGGGCACCGTTTTGAGCTCTCCATCACATGGCGGCGATAAGAGGAGTAAGTTTATGATTGGTGTATTCAAGAGACAGAATGCCCAGTGTATGGTGGGAGAAGAGAAAAGGAAAGGATTGCCTGTTAAAGCAGCTCTGAATAGTAATATGACCATAAATTTTGAACCTCTCGAGTGCTTTGTACATTTTGTTTTTGATCAGATTGGACAAAATCTTCAGAAGCTTGGTCATGAAGTATGGAACAACAACGAGAAAGAAGGCCGCAATTGTTCTCCAGCCCCAGATGATCACGTTGCATGGATTGATCATCTGAAGCTGCTGACAAATATTTTGGAAGGTCAAAGGGCTGACATGAATGGTTTCTTTAGGAACTTGAGATTTGCACGAGTTGGGGGGATGCCTCCGAGTATGGTTGATGTTATTTCATCAGTTAAGGAAGAGGAAGTGGATGGTGCTGGGGCAAGCAATGGTGAAGAAGCAGTAGCTGGTAATTCAGTGAAGACATTGGCAAGTGGTGTACTTAACATTCCTATATCAAATGTGGAGCGCCTGAGATCTGCCTCATCCATGGTGTCCTTAATGGAACTCATTGAACTTGCACAGCAGTTGCCACAGCCTCCAAAAGATTATCCGGACAAGAAGAAACTTTTATCAGTTCAGGACTTTTTCAAGTATACCGAATCTGAAGGTATGTTTACTTCTGGATATGGGCTGCGGGTTATGTTTAAGCAAGGATCTTTATTATGTGAGATAAGAAGCTCATGCTACTGATAACTTTGCTCTCCACAGATTGCGTTGTCCTTGAGAACTAGCTGAAGCTGTATTGCCCCTGTTAAGTTATTGAGAACTTATTATGTAGAACTGCTGTTTGTATTGGAAATTCTTTAGAATGAATGCAGAGGAAATGACAGCTGGACCTACTTGCATTCTGAAGCTTTCATATAGCAGTAACCTAGAAGAATAAGTGTTTGATCAAAATAAGATCGAGTCATTACCAGCATCATCTTCCCACACTTACATCTGTAATTTTGCAGAACTGTCTTGGCTGTGTGTCATCTGCCAAATAGCAGCTTTTCTTTTGTTGTTCTGCTTTTATTGTTCAGTCTTGTGAGCTGTGTATTTGTTATGCTTCAGCTCATTGTGCTTGCCATTTTGGACACATCAAGCATGTGCAATTTTCTTGGCTCCTGCATCTTCAGGAACTCTGGAAGCCACAATGCAAGACCAACTCTGATTTTACTAATGAAGAATTTTATACAGTCGAAGAAAAACCTAAAATATTTCGCTCGTGATAAACCCACTTATTGGCAATTGAGTTGAGTTTGATTCATATCAACCTCAAACTATGAAGGGAAATATTTGGAAGTTCAAGAAGATAGAGAGATTGGAGATACTATTTCGTCTGCATGTTTTCCCTTCCTCATGATATTCTGTAAATTTATCATCTAAGAGTTAATTTTCCATATTTTAACGTTAAAGGGCGGAGGTTCTTTGAGGAGTTGGATAGAGATGGTGATGGTGAAGTAAATTTGGAAGATCTCGAAATTGCGATGAGTAAAAGAAAATTGCCAAAGAGATATGCTCGAGAATTCATGCGGCATGCTCGAAGCCACTTGTCTTTGCAGTCATTCGGTTGGAAGCAGTTCTTGTCTTTGATGGAGGAACGGGAGCCAACCATTCTTCAAGCATACACTTCTCTGTGTTTGAGCAAATCTGGAACACTTCAAAAGAGTGAAATCTTGACATCCTTAAAAAATGCTGGCCTGCCAGCAAATGAAGAGAATGCTGTTTCTATGATGCGATTTCTCAATGCTGACAAAGAAGGATCTATTTCATATGGGCATTTCCGGAACTTTATGCTTCTACTTCCTTCTGATCAACTCCAAGATGATTCTAGGTAAGTAAAATGTCTACAAGTTTTTTCTTTTCCCTGTGATGTCACCACCAGTATAATCTCTTTTATGGTTCTTAAGTTTTGTTATTGACCATAATCATATCAACCTGTATGTTCGATGGTTTGGAGAACGAATTTATTTCAGTAAGGTTTCTTGACAACTATTTTGCTGTAATTTTGTATGTCCCTTCATTGGATTAGATGAAAAAATTGCACACTCATATGCTTCTCGTATCCCTCTCTTTCGTCTCATCAAGTTGTTGATTCTGACCTTTGCTTGTGTAAAATGTAGAGATGCTGGAGGTGTCCTGACATCTGCATTGGCAGGAGGTCTTTCCTGTGCCTTTTCTACTTTCTTGATGCACCCAATTGATACAATAAAGGTAAGTCATTTTAACCTTTCTCCCTATGTCTTCCCCGAGCCTTTTTTCTTCCACACTGGGCTATATCATGGTCCTATTCTTTTGTCTGCTCTTTTGGTGAAGTTAATAGCGGAATTTAGTTAGGGGGAACATTTTCAGGGGTAAAGTTCCTCAGATGTTCGAATGGATGATATGGTCATAATTTGTGCATCAGATTTAATGTAGAAAAGGATAAATTTTTATGCCTTTGTCAAATCTTACATGGAAAAGGTATTTTCATGCACGTGTAGCTACTCTTTTGCAGTTGCTGATTTAGAGGAGTGTATCTTAATACATCTGAATTGACAGACTCAGGTGCAAGCATCAACACTGTCATTCCCAGAAATTGGAATTCGAGGAGTATACAGGGGTTCAACACCTGCTATTATTGGACAATTTTCAGGGTCATCAACATTCCCTCTCTTTGAAGTTTTCTCTGGTTTCCCAGCTTTATCCGTATCTTTCTGGTTCATGTTCCCTTTTCTTTTTCTTACAGCCATGCCCTAAGAACAGGAATTTGTGAAGCAAGCAAGCTCATGTTGATAAATGTGGCCCCTGCACTTCCAGACTTCCAAGTATGTCCATTAGTGTCACCGTAGAATTTTTGAGGTTTTCCATATTTCCTTTCACATGATATTTAAATATTGCAGCTTATGGTAATTGTGCAATGATGATTTATGGGAAAACAAGGCAAAATTTTTAGCCCCTCTAATTTCACTGTCTGACTTGATATGTTTAGATTTCCAATAACCTTCCTGTATTGAAATACAAGGCATGAGGTCTATGTCAAAGAATAACATGTATTGAGTTTCAAGGTATGGTCCTGCCAGCTGAATTAAATTTATAGGGATGTTCTTGACGCTAATACTTCTTGTCCCCAAAATACCGCTATCCCAGTAATTATTCCGGAGGTTGATGCATATGGAAACACAAATTTACTTCCTGATTTTTCACAATGTTGCAGGTTCAATCTGTGGCATCATTTTGCAGCGCTGTTCTTGGGACAGTTTCACGGGTCCCTTCTGAGGTCGTAAAGCAACGGTTACAGGCTGGTCTATTTGACAATCTCGGGGAGGCTATCGTTGGTACTTGGCAGCAAGATGGACTCAAGACTTTCTTCCGTGGCACCGGTGCAACCCTGTGTAGAGAGGTTCCATTCTATGTAGCTGGCATGGGGCTTTATGAGGAATCCAAGAAGGCAAGAAATTTCAAGAGTACCTATATTGGCTGATGCCCACATTTTTATATGTTACCACTGCCATGTTTCTCTGAATTTCCTTGGTAATCTCATTGATCTATAAGATTTTGCTTGAATCAAATGGCTACTAACTGAACATGCATTTTGGAACTAAACCGGGTGAGCATTCAACCAATAGTCAAATGAATCCCCAAGGTTTCAGAAAATAATAGAAGAGATCTTTAAGAATGTGAATCTTATTAATTTGAGGAAATTGGACCAGCTCACAGGAAAATTCCATTAAGTAACTTGAGAGTGCCATTCCGGACTTCAAGACTTGAAGCCACATTTTTTGAGAGAGATTGTCCATTTTCTTCATTTTTAGCTGCTTCTATGTAATGTTCACTATCCTAAGTACAGGATATGAGGTGTAAAGGTAAACATCTGGGCTTAAATGTGGTTTTTGTAGGGCCAGTTACAAGCAATTTCTTATGCATTATGCTTCTTGGTTTCCTCCACTCAATCGATTTCATACCATTACATTCCTTCTGCAGCTTGTACAGCATCTTCTAGGGCGGGAACTTGAGCCATGGGAATCAATGTTCGTTGGAGCTGTATCAGGGGGGCTAGCTGCTGTCACAACTACGCCCTTCGATGTCATGAAGACGAGGATGATGACGGCTGCACATGGTCAACCTGTCTCAATGTCAAAGGTGGGCTTGTTAATACTACGCCAGGAGGGGCCACTTGGTCTATTTAGAGGTGCTGTGCCACGCTTCTTCTGGGTTGCTCCGCTGGGAGCCATTAACTTTGCAGGGTATGAGCTGACTAAGAAGTTCCTGGACAAGTGCTACAAGGCTGCGGTTAAGGGTACAGCTACTGATCAGTTGCATCCCAAGAAGGTGGTGAATTCAAGTTCCAAACTAAAGTGAGGGGTTCTTTGTGGGACCAGTGAAGTGGCGATTCCTCTGCTCAGGCATCCCCCCAGGTTAATAACCAATCAAATCCGATGCTGTTGCGGGACTATCTGGCTCCCTTTTCTGATACTTTAAGCAGGACAAGGGCTAAAATTTCATCCGTCGACACCTCCCAACGTTCTATGCTGCTAAATTGTCCCATTCCTCACATGCCTCGGTTTTGTTTTTGTACCACTCCCCTGGTTCTCCCCATCTCTTTAACTATGCATTTTTTGTTTTGATACGTAAATGGACTCTTTTCTCTCAGCTTGGAGGTTCAGCTGTAAAGAAATTAAAAAAATGAGCCTCCACAACAGTCAAAGCTACGGTCTGGAGTGAAAGGACTGTCCATCATCATCGGTCAGATCCAAGTAAGACAGAAGAGCTTAATCTTGTTATATAATAATGTATGTCTCGGGTCCTGGGTTATAGCCGTATCCTCTGTTGCAAGTCACCGGAAGATTTTTCGATTCGTTTCCTTCCATGTCATATAGATTTGGAGCCTCTGGCCAATCTCAGGACTAAAACCTCCTTCCTTACCCCTTCTCAAGTGTTGATTGCACAGCTAAGTTCAACTGCTGCCCAGCTTCCTATCCGCCTGAACAGCATTAGGTCAGATTGTGTCATCTCCCAGCATTCTCCAGCGACAGTTTTCCGGTGCTGCTTGAGAGAACACACAACTGTCTTCATGATACTTCCTGTTGCAGCAATCTGGCTTTTGTCGGTAATCTTCTGCAATGGCTAGCCATGCTATGCTCGAATCACATTAGCTTATGCCAACTGATTTTTGGCCTGTGCTGTCTCATTGAGTCCCATACTATGGATGTGGTGGAGTCAGGTGAGATCCGTTATGAGTTGAAAAGTATGGAGGAGTTTAAAAAAAGGTTATAAAAAAAATTTTCAATTCATTCAGATCTGACAGGTGGGCAACAAAGTATTCTAAGGGGAAAAAAATGTTTCAACTAAACAAATAAATTTTCTGCACTTACTTCCAATTCCGAAGAAAAATTATGGAAACCCGAAATATTCTGAGGTGATGAGACTTTGCCATGTGTAAAGTTGACAATTGAAACTGAATATCTATTCAGGGTGTCAATGGATTGAACAGAATGCTACGTTGTATAGAGGGATATAGCGGAGCTGACCTGATTATGGGTCGGAGGGAGGTCCAGCAATTCCAAAATTGAAATCAAGCCCCAAGCCCCAAGCCCCAGGCCCATTAAGCAGAATTACATTTTGGACCAGACCTCGTCATGATTTGGGCTTGCTTGCCACATGTGGAGATCAGTCATGGGCTTCAAGGCCCAACGCCCCTTCACTGGACCTGGACACGGACACCACCGACGCGATCCGCGTGATCTGTTCATCGGAGACCGTAGGTTGGTAACAGCACTCAACTGGCCCAACCTCGGCCCAATAAGCCGCCGCACATAGTTACTGTGTTGATCATGGGCCGAGGCCCACTTAATGCTAGGGCTGATGATGGGCCTAGATAACCAGCCAGCCCAGCACCATGTATTCAGGCCCACTAACTCGCATGGTGGTAGTAAAATGTAACACGATCTTCGACCATGGCCTACACAGCCAGCCATTCCAGCCAGTGTCACTGAGGCTCACCGCACTTGAGCTGTAGCCATGCTAGCAAGCATGGTTTAGAATCACCGTACGTAGGAACGGCCCATCTAACAAAAGCTCCCGGCCTCGTATGAAAGCATCCGACAAGCGACACTGGAACATGAAACAAGCCCGTCTACGGCACTCAGAGACCCTGAAGTGGCAGCTGTGCAATTCCATTCGACTCGAGTACGGCCGAGCGAGCCCTCGAAACCCACCATTTTCCCGAGCATCAGTATGCCTGCATGTGCATCTTATAGCTTCCTTCAGGAACCTTCTCTGGCAAAAGACAGGACCATGCAGCATCCAAATAAATACAGCCACTCAACGCAACAGTTAACAACGGCACTCAACACTGGTACCAAGTACTTAACTACCAAAGGTGCTGCCACCAGCAGATAGAGAAGCTCTTGAAATGGAAATGGAGTTCATCAATTAAGAGGTACTATCCCATACCTCAAAAGCCCAGACCAAGAGAGTGGACAATAAACCGGTCGATCCCTCTTATTTCTAATTAAACGGTCGGCACAGAAATCAAGCAATTTGCAATGAGATATAGGAAAGAGAGAGGTGCTCAGAAGGGATAATCCTGTCAATAGCCCCAGTAGTCGTTCCTGATCTCGTCATCGAACTTCTTCTTCAGTTCAGGGTGCTTCTCAAAGTACTCATCTGCTGTCATTGTACTGATCTTTTTCTGTTGATATATATAAGAGAGTGAAAGATCAGAACACCATCTCCAATCACACAGAAGTCAGCAACAGGCACTCAACGGTTCCATTACCTTCAGTTCTTGGACTTCAGCAATCTCCTTTTCCAGCCGCTCGGACTCCTTGAGGGACTTCTCCTCGGCTTCCTTTAGCTCCACCAACTGTTAAGATAATAAGCAACCAGATTTGCATTAGATTCAAATAGTTCATGTATAGGTCGCACGTTGACTAAGGAAAGGATAAACTGAACTATTACTCACCAATGCATCAAATTTAGGCTTGTATTGAGGAGTGACTGTGTCCACGAACTTCGGCACCTCAACACCTGCAGATGGAACACATGATGAAATGAGTAACTGAATGTAAGGGCCTAAAAACCTCGGGCTTTTTTAATTTAACACCTGAGTTAGGAATGGCTGGCAGTTTTTACTTGCATCTTAATAATTTTTTACTTATATCCAGAACCCTATAAAAAGCGTATTGTAACCCAGCTGCAGATCACAACACTCCACACTTTAAATGTAGCACGCTATGCCATATTTTGAAAGCAACAGAAGTCTTGCAAGATACTGACCCAGCCATCGTCTTTTATTAACAGAATTGATAACCGACTCTGTAAGACATTTTACAAAAGATATTGCGCCTACAACTAGGGGTGTAATTCATAGCACATAACTTTGGTTCGACCAAACTATCATAACAGTTCCGCTGTCCAGCTAGATATCAACATAACAGCCACATAAAATCTTAAGTACAGAGATATTCAGCTTCAGCTTGTAAATGGCAAGTGCCAAGAGCGACCTATCTGCTGAAAACTCTTTATTGCAATTCAGTTAAGGACACGGTAATATATGTATGCTAAAAATGAGGGTGAACAAAGATTTATCAGAGGAAGAAAGCAGTCCTTATCAGATGTAAGCTGTATAAGAAAAGAGAAAATAGAATATCCATTGGCTAGCAAAGAATGATCCCATGTAATTATCTAAGGTTTCATGAGAGTTCACAAGTCAATTACAATCACAGGCTTTTTGAGATAACAAAATGGCAGCACATGGCTTATTCTATCATCTTGGACATAAAGAAAGCTTTTGGAATGTGAAAGAAAAGATAGCATGCAAAGACGCTGGAATGATTAATAACTAAAAATAAAACCAGAAGCGGTCTATGCCACATAACATCATACTTCATAAAGCACATATCAGTTGATCAACTAGCTATAAAGCAAAATCCTGCCTAACTTAATGAGCGAGGGCTTAGGTTCAATCAATCAAACAATAATATTACACAGGGCAATGAGAAATGACAAGATTAAGGATAATAACTCACTCTCATAAGCCTCCTTGTACATATCCACTAATCGAGACCCAATTCCATTTCGGTAATATTCCCAGTCAATGGGTTCAGGCTCCTGCATGAAGTAACAATCCAGAATGAAAATTTTCTCAGGAACAAGCTCAGTGAATCAGGGTGACAGCTTCATCCTCAACCGGTGGCAACTAACGTTTAAAAAAAAAATCTGAAAAATAAACAAGCCAAGCTCCTCCACATTTGATGAGCATATTCGCAATGTATGCTAAAATCAGAGAGTTACAAAGCTAGTACCAGATCAAAGAGACTCCTTTCCTACTCGATTCCAACAAATAATACGGAGTTGTCGGAATCATAAATCCTCGGAATCAGTGTAAAAAAACAGCTCTCCGACTTGCAGATAAATTAAAAATCTGAGCATCGCAAGCTCCACTGCGAAATCTAGGTGAAATGAAAACAGAAACGGGGACATGAACATACCTGGCTGAATTTGGTCTGGAGCTGGGAGTTAACATCGTCGAAGGCGCGTCGGAGGGAGGAGAACTCCTTGCGAGCCTCGTCGGAGACGAGGAGCTTCGCCATCCCTTCCCAGTCGATGGTCCTGGAGGCCTTGAACGCGACGTCCGCCGCCTTCTTCACGGGGCCGCTCATTTTTCTCTCTCGCCTGAACGATCGGTAGATTCGATCCCTTCAATCAGTGTTCTATTCGCAGCTTCTGCTCCCCTCCTCCTCCCCCCCGCTATTCAGTACTCATGGCTTGAAATCGGGACGGAGATGGATAATGGGCCGAATCATGGGCCTGATGTGGGCCGGGTAGCTTATTATAGTATTGGGCCTATATGGGCCTAATAATGGGCCTGGCAACTCCAAATACAGTCTTTCTTGGGCTTACATGGGCCGACAGTCTTACACGAAAAAAAAATGAACTCTCGTATTCTTTGGCCCCCTTATCTATCCACGGGACATGAGGGAGCATCAATCAAATTAAAATAAATGAGTAAATTAGTATTAATCACATGACCAAATGACGTAACCTTTACTAATCTTTAGCAATCTTATCAATTTTCATGAGGGCTCCATCGTTGAGATTCCAGTTCTGTCTCAATAGACCAACCCAGCTCCAATATTCGTATTTTAAAACATGTATCATTCTCGAAAATACCATGGTACATGATGTGATCCATGATACAAGCTCGATGCCTGCAATCAAAGTCTGTCATGATCCGATGATGAGAAGCTCGTGCACGACGAAGAAGCAGATATGGATATGCATACAAGTGATGAACAAGCTAAATGACTCAACATTATCCATAATATTTCAAAAATGGGCAAATGATGAACGCCACATATTTCAGCTAAGCATCAAGAGTGCAAGTGATTCAAGAAATATATTTCAGTTGAATGTCAAGAGGGCAAATATCTTCAAGAAATATATCTTAACAAGATGAAAGGGAAAGAATATTTTCAAGAAAGGCAATTGAGAGAACTAAAGAGGCAAGAGAAGCACAAGTTAATGCTGATATATTGAAGTTATCTACAAGAATATATCACTTTCCTCTTTTAGCAAGTAGAATATATTTCCTTCCCCTTTATTTAGTTCTGAAGATATTGTTAATATATTGTAATTTTTTTGGGATAACACTTAGATTTGCTTTCTAATTAGTTTCCTATCCCATGAGAACCATTTAGGAAGGTTATTTTTTATGTAATATTGTACTTTAGCCTATTTAAAGGCTGGTGCTTGCCTTTGGACGAATTTGAATCAGTTTTATTCATTAATGAAGTGTGAGATTTTATTCTCTTTGGTTCTTTGAAGAACTATTCGAACTTATTGGAGTATTCCGTGGCGTTCATCCCTGACTTATCAATCAACCCTTCCATAGTTGATTGTGGCGTATTCACTATTCCAAGGTTCTTACCTCTCTATAGGTAATGGGTCAAGGTTCCACCTTTCAAACTCGATAAGGACACGTTTCCTGGAGACCTTAGTCGTATACGGGTTTCGTCACGAGTTGGTGAGGTTCATATCATACTTGATATTGGGTTTCATCACGGTGTTGGCGAGGTTCGCATTAGTACAAAAAGCTGAAAATTCAATGTTAGGACATTTTTAATGAGAACACTTCTGCCCTATTGACATATGTTATTGATAAGTAATAAATATTAAGGAAAAATTCGTCCTTTTCACCCTCGACATATATAAGGCATAGTCAACACGTATCGGCTTATTATTTGTCAATCACCCACAATTGACACCCCGAATCCCTATAAATAATGTATTACGTTACTGCAAGTGGGCCTCATTTTGTCTCTGTGTTACTGTTTTCTCATTCTGATACTGACTTGAGCGTTGAAAAATTAAATGTTCTGATTTTGACATGCGTTATTGATAAGAAATAAATATTAAGGGCAAATTCATCCTTTTCACCTCGACATATATAAGGCATAGTCATCATGTATCGGCTTATTATTTGTCAATCACCCACAATTGACACCCCGAATCCCTATAAATAATGTATTACGTTACTGCAAGTGGGCCTCATTTTGCCTCTGTGTTACTGTTTTCTCATTCTGATACTGACTTGAGCGTCGAAAAATTAAATGTTCTGATTTTGACATGCGTTATTGATAAGAAATAAATATTAAGGGCAAATTCATCCTTTTCACCTCGACATATATAAGGCATAGTCAACACGTATCGGCTTATTATTTGTCAATCACCCACAATTGACACCCCGAATCCCTATAAATAATGTATTACGTTACTGCAAGTGGGCCTCATTTTGTCTCTGTGTTATTGTTTTCTCATTCTGATACTGACTTGAGCATCGAAAAATTAAACGTTCTGATTTTGACATGCGTTATTGATAAGAAATAAATATTAAAAGCAAATTCATCCTTTTCACCCTCGACATATTTAAGGCATTAGTCAACACGTATCGGCTTGTTATTTATCAATCACCCATAGTTGACTCCCTGAATCCCTAAAAATACCGCATCACATCACTGCAACTGGCCCACATTCTTTATCTCCATTTCTGTTTTCTCATTCCGATGCTGACTTGAGCGTCGAAAGATCAAATGTTTTAATTTGACTTCTTTTCATGTGTTTAGGCTACGTGCTGTACAAGCTCATGTGAAGGTACTCTCGAGTCAATACATATTGTGATCGACCGGATCTGTACATGAAGAGGAGACTGCGTTGATGCAGACAACATGGATGCAAATTATGTAACTTATTAATCAAAAAGTCAATAAGTCAACCCGAGATTTCCCTCTTTCGCATTTCCTCATTTTCATCATTTTCTAATTGAATTAGTCAAGACTGCAGCTAATTCATCTCTTTAGCCCACATTTCTTTTCTTCCTTCCCTCTGTGTGTGTATATTGTACATATATTTGTATATGTACATATATTTTATATGTACGTATTCAGTAAGAACGACTTAACATCAAAAACCCGACTAATCTAGATTCAAGCTCGATCGATGTTCGATAACTAAGAATAGAACTCCCCTTAATATATTTAAGTTGTCTCTCATAGTCAAACTAGGATCAGAATCTTCGTGTTTTTTAATGAAATCAAGCCCAGAGCGGTTCCCAACCCGCAGAGCCGAGGCTGCTTTCGTCCAAGAAACAGCTTGTGTCGATCATCTGCTGCTGCTGCTGTTGCAGGACAGCATTGTTACAGTTGCCCATGGCGGCGGTGCTGATCATTTTCTCCTGTGCTCGATTTATCAATTACAAGATCAACGCTCAGATTTAATAAATGATCATATAGATGGCATTTTTCTTCTGATTTTGAGCTTACCGGTCATAAATTTCATCTTCAAACCTGATAGAGTGCAAGTTTACACAATAACTTGTTGTGTTGCAACGTAAAATTCTGCAACAAGTAGGGCTCATACATGCATAAAGTCTAAACTTGTAGATGATTGTATTCAATTCTTCTCATAAATCAGAATTCATTTGGCATTTCACAATTAACCCACCTTTTAAATAAAAGATGTCCATAAATTTAAAACGTGATTAAAAATAAGAGAAAAAGGTGAACAGTAAGTTCCATTGACAGAAGCGCATTTAACCCACATAGCTTGTTTTGGTACGTTTTCTGACCCAACATATCCGCATCATTCAACCCATTTTACCGGCATTTGTACAGATGTTGTTCGGTCGATTACCTCGAGCTGGAAAAACCAGTTGCAATATAGATGGTAAAATTAGGAAACATTATCGATAACACGAACATTCCTCTTTTGTGGTCGATCTCTTCCATTGGTCGCACGTAGCACTTCTAGAAAGTAAATGCGAAAGAAAAGAAGGGCGCACACTCTTTCCAGAAAAGCTTGGAAAACCTTAAAAGCCGCAGGTTGACCGCAGGAAACCGTTGCACATGATTCAGAAACTTCGTTTGATAGAAAAGTTTTAGAAATTAATCCCGACAGTGACACCCGCAGCATCCATTCGACTGCCATTCTGGGTGTCAACCCATCGAGAAAGTCCTGAATTTTACAGGATATCTTGTCAAACACTATTTGTCGATCTCATAAATTAATAAGAATTAGTTATATCAATGGATTCATGAGCGAGAATTTAGACAGCAAAACATAAATCTAGACCCTCAAAGATTAAGGAACCTTAAGAACCACGATTTCAATTAGCAAGAAGGAGAAAACGATGATGTCGAGTACTAGAGAACACAGTTTTTTTAGGATCTTATAGAGTTTCTTAGATATTTTAAAACATTTATTTTGGATTTAAAATTCTTTCATGCGAACATACACAGACGTGATTAATTTCTATTAGTTTCACAGGCACATCATCAACTCTTACGGTAGTTTTCTGGCACTGTTGATGCCCCCGGTGATGGCTAATAACCTTCGGTTGACTTTGGATTGAGATGGTCTTATGCACTTCTTTGAATTCTTGGTCAGACGAAAGGTACCCGAAGTAATGGAGTGACGAGGATATCTACTAAAGTCGAATTCAGAGCCGGTCCCGATGATTATTTCCTGTACAGATCAAGATGTCCTTATATGAAATTTCAAATCCGATTTGGAATAGAACAGCAAGGACACATCTGTCGTTTACATCCACTAGCGGGCATGCATTGTACTTGTTTCTTAACGTTACACTGATCACCAGCTCGACTCTCTGCATTCGTATAAATACCTTGTCTCGTCACATATCTCACTGTCTTTAGCAATTTTTTTTATTTGATTAATATCAACGGTTGAGTTAGATTTTTTTACGTTCGGTTTGATATCCAACTGTTTCTTACACTAGATAATCGTTACACTTGCAAAAACACCCTCAGATCGCAAAAAGTCTTGCGTATGATGAGTATACTACGTAATAATACTTAAATAGAGTGCTTACACAACTCGACGTTATTTGTTGGGAGCAAGTGTTTAAGAGTACGTGTCAGTTGTGAACACATCGCTACGTGATGGCGGGTGTTAAAGGAAAAATCATGCAATGCAAAAATCAAGAGAATGAGATCGGTTTAAAAGAAAATTATGTACTACTATATAACATTTTAGACTTTTAGATGGAAATAGATTCATTCTCTTGTAAGCCCATGTAGATATTTTACGGTCTTTTTCTCTTAAATAAAGTCCTTAGTTCAAGTTCTGCGAATGAAAATAATCCACGGTCGGAGAGTTTTACCTCTTAGTGGACCGACCCAACTCAAAGATATGGATTAGTCATTGCAAATGAGATTTTCGTGTATCAGTAGTGCAACATTAAAAAAAAAAAAATTATTGCACTGATGCCAACAGCAAGGATTCAAATTATGTAATTTATTAATCAAATGGCCAATAAGACAACTCGAGATTTCTCTCTATCACATTTTCATCGTTTTCTAATTGGATTAGTCAAGTCTGTAGCTAATCCGTCTCTTTAGCCAACATTTCTTTTCTTCCTCTCCTATATATGTATTGTACATATATGTGTATATGTATATATTTAGTAAGCACGACTTAACATTCGAAACCCGACTAATCTAGATTCAAACTTGATCAGTATTCGATAACTAAGAATAAAACTCCCCTTGTATTTAAGTTGTCTCCGATCAGTCAAACTAGGATCAGAATCTTCGTGTTTTTTTAATGTAATCAAGCCCACAGTGATTCCCAACCGGA
Organism: Lagerstroemia speciosa; assembly: GCA_037672795.1. Taxonomy (NCBI): domain Eukaryota; kingdom Viridiplantae; phylum Streptophyta; class Magnoliopsida; order Myrtales; family Lythraceae; genus Lagerstroemia; species Lagerstroemia speciosa. The sequence goes on along the minus strand of CM075288.1, from coordinate 13,230,918 downwards.
GCCTAGGCTGCTCTCGTCCAAGAAACAGCTTGTGTCGATCACATACTGCTGCTGCTGCAGGACAGCATTGTTACAGTTGCACGTGATGGGGGCGGCACCACCGCAGGCAGCTCGGCCGATCTTGCCCATTTCCATGCATATCAGAGCGCTCAAGTTGGAATTCAGGCTCTGGAGGGTGACAGCCTCGGCCTGGGTCTTGGCCAGCTCCGCCTGTAGTTCGCTTATCTGGTTCTGCAGCTGGCAGATGGTGCCGGCGCACCCGTATACCGGGTCCCTGAGCCTCGCATTCGCTTCGTACACCATGCTGCTCACCGCGTCTGCCCTCCTCGACTCTGGCAGCTCCTACAGTTGGATATATATTTTCAGATCATCGGGACATCGAAAAGCTCGAATCGATGACTTGATTATTCCATGTGAGCAACATCAAATTGTTAATTAAATGGTTTAGGGTACTTTTCGGAAAATTAGTAAGCAAAAGTTTTTGCAAAACTAATGAACTGTGAGTTCAAGGATCCAGATTCAAATCGCTCATGCGTCCTCCTATCAAAATATCAGTTAGAAGTGTCCTTTCTAGACTCATCCTCGAAGGCCACCGGTTTTTCGTACTATACCAAGCCTTTAGTAAGGTTATATGTCGATGAATCAATATTGAATGCTAGTTGTCTATACATCTAGTGTTTTACTGATAAAACATATACTAGTGAATAATATGTGCTATGCACAGAAAATAATTGTTAAATACAATTGAAAAAGATAAAAATATTACTGATAATATATATATATATATATATATATATATATATATAAAGAAGAAGTTTTTGAATGTAGGGTTACCTGCAAGAGCTTGATGATATTGGCGGCTCCAAAGACGCGGTGGGCGATGGTGAACTTATACGGGTCGGTTGGGGGGAAGTAAGGGGCCAACATGCACTTATCCACGCACCGCCGCCGGAGGATCTTGCAGGCGGCGCAGGGGCTGGCCACGACCACCGCGCCGCTGTTAGTACCAGGCGGACTAGTGGGCGAAGGTGGCTGACGATCGGACGTGGGTGATGGAGGTGGAAGTGGCAGCGGCGTCGCGTGAGGGAATTGAGCTGAGGGGCCAGTCATCGGTGCCGGTAATATCGTTGCGGAAGTTGACTGGATGCTTACCGCCTTGAGAGTGGGCCTGGCTTCCGCGAGAACAAGAGAGAGAATTTAATGAAGGAATGTTTCTCTCTCTCTCTCCCTCTCTCACGAGAAATCTAAAACCAGCTCCATATATACACACACACATATAAAAGAAGCTGGAGAGAGTCTTGACTACGTCAGAGTGTTGCATGCATAAAGTATATTATATGATGGTACTGATATGATATATAAATTAATAAAATTTAAATATTTTAAAATTTATAATATAATTCTAAAGATAAAAAATCATAAAAATAACTAAATTTATTGATTAGTAAATACTGTCATATTAAATACTCATTATAGAGAATAGTTTCTCCCCAAGCTAGCTAAAAGAGGCCAATCTCGCATTAATGGTCATTTTTTTCCAATGGACTATAAAAAGACAAATTGCTAGGTGATTGATTTGATTTACCAGTAAATCAGACGTAATTGATTGATATAGTCTATTTGCTCTTTTTAAAGTGAAATATCGAATTCAAGATATGGAATTGAGAGGGTTGTACCATTTATTGATTCATCTAATTCGAATATGAATTACATATGAGGTAGAACAAACTCGAACATAGGAACATTTAGTAAAAGTGCTATTGCCTTGCCATCCAAAATGTCTATCAAAGAGTTACAGAGAGATTGAGGTCATGGGTTTGATCTCACTCGTGCGACTTCCCGCACTCCTCTTATCACATCTTTCTTTTATCTTTTCTAAATTTATGTGTCGTCTTCGTATACCGAAAAAGTGTCAAAGAGACTTGAAAACAAGAACTCTTAAACAAAAGTGCCATTGTCTTACCACCCGACCTTAGTCATCAGTACAATATATTTAATTCTTTCTTACATATCGTACATGGATTTCTCATATGAAATATTATAGTATCTCAAAATAGAAAAAATCTTAGATGATTCTACCTCACAGAAATAAAATTAAATTGATTTGATTAATAATAATTATAATAATTATTCAAATAATTAATACTGATAAATATTTTAATTGGTATTATCTCACATCACGTAACGAGATTGAACTACATGAGAATTTCTCCTCAAAACAAAGCTTATTTATTGCCCTTTCTCGGTTGAATTTACAGGAGACCTAATTACGATGACGGCTACTTTAGTAGGCCAATTCCGTTTTTTGAAGAGCCTTTAATTGGGATGCCACGTGGTCTAATTTGAAGGCCGACAGGTGCTATTTCGGGGGCGTGTTTGGTGGGGGTGCGGACCTCATGGTTCGGCTATGACGAAGAGTTTGAAAAAGCTGTCGCTACTGCCACTTTCAGGACAGCATTTTGCCCGCAGCCGACCGGCAGTGACGTGGCGATTATTCGTACGGACGAAGTCGTTCCCCGCCCCGTCCAAGTTCGCGATTGACTGTGACGTCGCTTATCGGTAAATGTCTGTTGGGTCTCGTGCCCAACGAGACGTTGACTAAACATCATTGGAGTGAAATTTTCTGCGACCCAACCGTTAACGGTTAAAATATGAGTCGCTAGATTATTTTTTTAAACTTAAATGGTTAATTACAAATCATTAAATTAAGTTATTAAACGGTTCAATGACTTGACAATAGAAGCATTTTCAGCTTTAATCAGGGTGTAGAGTATGTATTTTCTTTTGTACTAGCATTCCTTGTAACAAAGTGTTACATATCAATAGTATGCATGAGCTCTATCTCACTATGTCGTCATTAAATTAAATTTTACTAATAAATATTTAACACGTTATCGATAAATATTACATGCATTTTCTATTCATTATAAATAATATTTAGTCATGATTTGAAATATTTGCTTATGTTTCAAATACGCATTGGCTAAGTTCATCGCGTCACTTTAGAACTCAGCTCGCCTAGAAATTTTTCAGTAAATGGGTTAGTGTAACTCAGTTCAGTATAACTCTAGAATACCTTTTTTCTTTATCTACTGTTAGATGGAAGAGTGAATAATGTAAAAAAGAAGTTTACGACTTACATCCAACAATTGGGTGAGATATTCTGTCAGTAAAAAAAAAATTAAAAAAGGGAAAGAGTGAGGAACAACTTGAATAGAGAAAATTTGACATGGAGGAACATTTCATATTTTGAGAGAGTAACATTATGCACAAATGGAGTGCTTAGGTTTCAATTTTCTTGTGATCAACTTCTTGCTCGGTGCACCGCGATCGGTGCACTAAGAAACAATCAACATGTCACGGGTCAAAGAGTCGAGTCTGGGAATTGCATAATTTTTCATTTCCCATCATACAATTCTTCGAGTGGCTTTAATTTGCGGTGCTGAAAAGGGGGCCCGGTCGTCATCCGAGCGAGCGATGTTCCAAGTGGACCCTATGCTACCATTGATAAAGCCTCGTGGTCACAGGTCGATGATCCAACAACAGTCAAACTAATTTAAGTAGATACGAAGCCACGTTGATATGGAGTCAACGAAAAATCCCTTAATTTGCTGGGAAATTTAATTGATCACAGCACCACCATTCCAATTGATTATTCCATGCTCTTAATTATTGATTGCAATTACTAACTATTCTTGTCGATTAAACAATCGATTTCGATGCGCAATGGTGGACATTCGGGTCCAGTTGTCGACCGTGGGAACGATTCAAACTCCCCGATCAGATAATTTTTTCTCCGATTTCCTGGAGCACCCCCTTCCGGTGACCAAGAGAGTCTTCTATGTAACAGATGTAAAATGCGATAGTGCTTACATAGTATTATAAACTAATAAGATTCAATTATTTTAAGATATAACTTACAACATTCTGGTCCATTTTTCGACCATGGGAACGATCGAACACCCCAATTGGATAATTTTATCTTCGACCTCATCGGGCAACCCCTTCCAATGACTGAGAGAGTCTTTTATGTAACAGATATATAATATGACAATGTTTATATATTGTCACGAATCAATAAGATTAAATTATTTTAACATTTTTTTATAAAATTTTAAAAAATAAAAAAGGCCTAAAAATAATTATTTTATTAATTTATAATATCACGTAAAAACACCGACAGCCACATAATGTACGAGGTACATAAAATACTATGATAATCTCCATTCATGGAAAGAAAGTTCTTCTATTCTTCGAGCGGTTTTAACGTCATCCATTTCACACCTTTTCATAATTCAATGAAACAGCTCCACGTGCTTCTCGTCACCCCGTATCTAAAGGGTGAATGATATTTCTTGTTCTCAACCTTTGGTACTTTTATTATTTTCGTTTTAAACTTTTATTTTTTATCATTCGTGTCCTTAATCTTTTAAATTTTTATCACTTTTGTCCTACTGTTACTTTCTTCATCTAAAAAAGCATATTTTATCTAAAAAAGAATATTTTATCCAAAAATTATTTTTTAACAAAAAATTTTTCAAAAAATAAAGAAAAATGAAAAAAGCAAATGAAAATGAAAATCATTAGAATTTTACTAGTGACTACACCTCTTCAAAATTGAGATACATTCTCGATTGGAAATAGATGATTAATTATTATAATTATAAAAGTGTGGTTTATTATAAGAAAAATGAGTCTAAATTTTAGAAGAGACACCTAATAGTAATCAAAATTCCATTTATCAAGAAAGGAATATGCTTTTTTGAAAATTAATTTTTGGATAAAATATTCTTTTAGGATGGAGTATGCTTTTTTTTTTACGGAGAAAGTAACGAAAGGACTAAAGTGATAAGAAATCAAAAGATTGAGGACTTGAATGATAAAAAATAAAGATTTAGAATGAAAATAATGAAAAAGAAAAATGTTGAAAATTAAAAGTGTCTTTTTCCTGCATCTAAAAATCGAAAAATTTTGGAATCTAAAATTCAATTATTGCGGGTCCCACATCCTCCATTAAATTACTAAAAAAGTCAATTTGTGTTTTTCTTTTTCATTTCAATTTTCCAAATTAAAGAATGGATAGCAATTTCCCATTTCATTATAATAAAATTTCAGATTCGAATCTCGTAAATATAAATTTCCTTCTAACAAGAACTCAAGTTCAAGTCTCTAATGAACGTAACAAATTTATAATTGAAAATTTTTTATTTATTATAAGTCACTTTAATACGAATCTTAATAAATCAAAACTTATTAAAATTTTTTTATTCAGTGGTGAACCCGAAAAATAAAAAGATTGTCAACACATATTCTGACTAAACGACGTCGGTGCTTAAGGGGCATTGCCAAATTGGTTTCGTTTTTCAAAGTCGCGTGCCCCATGCGTATGACTTTATGCGTTTGTTGATTAAGGTTCTCTTAAGCTAGTAGGCTGAATCTAGTTGACGATTTAAACAACGCTGAGTGAATCAATACGGCATTTTTATTGCTATGATCGCACGCCGAGTTAGAAAACGAGAGCAACCATGCCATACAAATTATCCATCCCGAATCGGGCCTACACGATATTTTGCAAAACTTTTGAGGTGATTCACTGCCTCCCCTTTCACAAAAAAGAGGTCTGGATTTTGAGTATTGCAGATGGAGAAAATTTTGTAATTGGAAAACGCCTTACCTTTCAATCTTAGCGGCTGACTCGCCTCGATTCTGGATTAGTCGGGTGTACTGGATTCCAATATATCGTGTAATTCACGCTAAATGAGAGAGAGATTGCTAAAACTATGGGCAGGGAGTGAGAAATTTTAGATGGCCATACCTCAAAACGATATTGTGAGAAAGAACAAATTATATTACTTTAATTGGTAATAATTATGACAACTACTCGAGTCACATTAATTTGCTCGTTTATTACATTTTGATTGGTTATCCCTTACGTCACGTGATAAGATAGAGTTACCAAAGAATTTCTAGCAGGGAACACATGTGCTTCCTAGAACGTCAAAGGGTGGATACCACCCCCGAGGGTCAAAGGGAAAGACCAAACCTGAATGTGACATCCCCCCTGCATAGAAGGGCACCAACAGCTTCTACCTAAACTGTGTTAAACTATGGAATTATGACAGTGATCATTCTCGAGTCGAGTCCAACTCCGACTATTTTAAGACTATTCCCCATTACGGCGTGCTCAAACATGACCGAAAATTGAATGAAGGGACGGAGTCAGGTCAACTGCAATGTGCATCCAAAGTTAAACTGATGAAAAGGGAAGTGGACGTTGAAAGGAGAGAAGGAACTTGTTCAACCCTCCTTGTCGAGTTCGGGTATTCTCTCTGCAACAGGAGAATCAAGGCATGTGAAATTTAAACCTCATAGTCGATAATGCAAAAAAAGAAATTCACAATGCATAGAAGAGAACAGTGTTCCGAGAAGAAGTAACCCAGAGAGAATCCATTGCAGAAGTTTATATGTACATCTTGAACCAAGCCTTAGATTCTGCCCACTATGCATTACATATAGCTTTTTTTTTTTCCGAGAGTTCCTGAGGAACATGACACAGTGCAGTCAGTTTCCGATAGCAAAGTTGGATCTTAAAATAGCTCGACACTGTCGAAGTTATCGAGCCTAAACTGGCTCTCTTCCACATCCCCTCAAGGCGGGAATTATGTTAAGCTGCACTTACCCATCACTGATGCTATTAGAGGGGGCAACACTATGAAAGACCTCTCTAGCGAGTGAAATGGAGTAAGGGTTTGGGGGCTGATCCTTTTCTCCTTCACTCAATTTATCGATTATAAGATCAACGCTCAGATTTAACAAATGACCACATAAACGGCATTTTTCTTCAGATTTTGAGCTCACTGGTCATAAATTCCACACTCGAGCCTGACAGAGTGCCAATCCACACAATAATTTGTCGTGTTGCAATGTAAAATTTCCATAGGTCTACAACAAGTGGGGCTCATATATGCTTCAAGTCTAAACTCGTAGATGATTGTATCTAATTCTTCTCATATATCACAATTCATTTAATTCATTTGGCATTTCACAGTAAGTCCATCTTTTAAATAAAAGATGTCCATAAATTTAGTATGTGATTAAAAATAAGAGGGAAAAAAATGGTGAACAGTAAGTTCCACTGACGGAAGCACATCTAACCGACACAGCTTGTTTTGGTACGTTTTCTGACCTGACATCTCCGCATAATTCAACCCATTTTATTGACATTCGTACATCTGTTGTTCGGTTGAATACCTTGAGCTGGAAAAGCCAGTAGCAATATAGATGGTAAAATTAGGAAATGTTATCGATAACATTAACATTCCTCTTTTGTGGTCGATCTCTTCGATCGGTCGCACGTAGTACTTCTAGAAAGTAAATGGGAAAGAGGAGAAGGGCGCCCACTCTTTCCAGAAAAAGCTTGGAAAAACCTTAAAAACTGCGGGTTGACCGCCGGGAAACAGTTGTACATGATTGAGAGACTTTGTTTGGGATTACAACTTTTAGAAATTAATCCCGACAGTGACACCGGCAACATCGATCCGACTGCCATCCGGGGTAGAAAGTCTTGAATATCACCAGGATATCTTGTCAAACACTACTTGTGTCGGTCTCATGAGCAAATAAGAATTAGTTATATCTATAGATTCATAAGCGAGTTTTAGACGTCAAAATATTAATCTAGACCCTGAAAGATTAAGACACCTCTATGTGAACTGATGCGGTTAAATTCTATTAATTTCGCATCTACACCGTCAACTCTTATAGTCGTTTATCTAGCACTGTAGACGTCCCCCCGATGACGGCTAATAACCTTCCGTTGACGTTGGATTGAGACGGTCTTCTACACTTCTCTGAATTCTTGGTCAGAGGAAAGGCACCCGACCTAACCTAACGGAGTGACGAGGATATCTACTAAAATCCAATTCAAAGCCAGTCCCGGTGATTAATTCCTATACGGATCAAGATGTCCCTGTATGAAATTTCAAATTCGATTTGGAATAGAACAGCAAGGACACATCTGTCATTGACATCCACTGACAGGCGTGAATTGTACTTGTTTATTAATGGTACACTGATCAGCAGCCTGACTCTATGCATTCGTTTAAATACCTTGTCTCTTCACATACTGGTACTCTTTTGACACTCTCACTGTCTCTAGCAATTTTTTTTTTATTAATATCAATGGTTGAGTTAGATTTCTTTACCTTCAGTCTGATATCCGATTGTTATTCACACCATATAATCGTTACACTTCTAAAAACACCATCGGATCGCAAAAAGTCTTGTGTATGATAATTATACTAGTAAAAGTACTTACATAGTGTGCTTACACGGCTTAATGTTAACTGTTGAGAGCGAGTGTTTAAGAGTACGTGTCAAGTGTGAACAAATCGACGTGATGGCAGGTGTTGAAGAAAAAATCATGCAATGCAAAAATCAAGAGAATGAAATTCGGTTTAAAAGAGAATTACGTACTACTATCTAACATTTTAAATTTTTACGTGGAAATACATTCATTCTCTTATAGGCCCATGTAAATATTTTACGGTCATCTTCTCTTAAATAAGGTCTTTAATTCAAGTTCTGTGAATGAAGATAATCTACGCTCAGAGAGTTTTGTCTCTTAATGGACCAACCTGTCTCAAATATATAGATTAGTCTTTGCAAATGAGATTTATGGGTATCAATAGTGCTCATAAAAAAAAAATGTTGCATTGATGCCAACAACAAGGATTCAAATTATGTAACTTATTAATCAAACAGCCAATAAGACAACTCGAGATTTCTCTCTTTCACATTTTCATCGTTTTCTAATTGGATTAGTCAAGTCTATAGCTAATCCATCTCTTTAGCTAACATTTCTTTTCTTCCTCTCCTGTGTGTGTATATATATATTGTACGTATATGTGTATATGTATAAATTTAGTAAGCACGACTTAAAATTCGAAACCCACCTAATCTATATTCAAGCTCAATCGATGTTCGGTAACTAAGAATAAAACTCCCCTTATATTTAAGTTGTCTCTGATCAGTCAAACTAGGATCAAAATTAAATCTTCGTGTTTTTTTAATGAAATCAAGCCCACAGTGATTCCCAACCGGAGCCCAGGCTGCTCTCGTCCAAGAAACAGGTTGTGTCGATCACATACTGCTGCTGCTGCAGGACAGCATTGTTACAGTTGCCCGTGGGGTCGGCACCACCGCAGGCAGCTCGGCCGATCTTGGCCATTTCCATGCATATCAGAGCGCTCAAGTTGGAATTCAGGCTCTGGAGGGTGACAACCTCGGCCTGGGTCATGGCCAGCTCCGCCTGTAGCTCGCTTATCTGGTTCTGCAGCTGGCAGATGGTGCCGGCGCACCCGTATACCGGGTCCCTGAGCCTCGTATTCGCTTCGTACACCATGCTGCTCACCGCGTCTGCCCTCCTCGACTCTGGCAGCTCCTACAGTTGGATATATATTTTTGGATCATCAGACATCGAAAAGCTCGAATTGATGACTTGATTATTCGTTGTGAACAGCATCAAATTGTTAATTAAATGGTTTAGGGTACTTTTCAAAAAATTAGTAAGCAAAAGTTTTTGCAAAACTAATGAACTGTGAGTTCAAGGATCCAAATTCAAATCGCTCATGCACCCTCCTATCAAAATATCAGTTAGAAGTGTCCTTTCTAGACTCATCCTTGAAGGGCGCCATTTTTTTGTACTGTACCGAGCCTTTAGTAAGGTTATACGTTGATGGATCAATATTGAATAAGGGCATAAGTGCTGCATATTTTACTGATAAAAATACAATTAAAAAAGATAAAAATATTACTGATAATATATATACACACACACAAAAGAAGAAATTTTGAATGTCGGGTTACCTGCAAGAGCTTGATGATATTGGCGGCTCCGAAGACGCGGTGGGCGATGGTGAACTTATACGGGTCGGTTGGGGGGAAGTAAGGGGCCAACACGCACTTATCCACGCACCGCCGCCGGAGGATCTTGCAGGGGGCGCAGGGGCTGGCCACGACCACTGTACCGCTGTTAGTACCAGGCGGACTAGTGGGCGAAGGTGGCTGAGGGTCGGACGTGGGTGATGGAGGAGGATGTGGCAGCGGCGGCGCGTGAGGGAATTGAGCTGAGGGGCCAGTCATCGGTGCCGGTAATATCGTCGCGGAAGTTGACTGGATGCTTACCGCCTTGAGAGTGTGCCCGGCTTCCCCGAGAACAAGAGAGAGAATTTGATGAAGGAATGTTCTCTCTCAACTGTTTTAACTTTCACGGGAATTCTAAAAGCAGCTCCACATATATACACACACACACAAAAGAAGCTGGAGAGAGTCTTGACTAACACAGAGAGCGTTGCATCTATCGTGTATATTACATAATAATACTGACGTGATATTACAAATTAGTATAATTTAAATATTTTAAATTTTTTTAATAAAATTATAAAGATAAAAAGTCATAAAAATAATTAAATTATATTGATTCATAAATACTGTCAATTGTTATATTCGTTATTGAGAAGGATCTCTCCCGGAGCTAGCTAAAAGGGGCCAATTTTGACTCTCGCATTACTGGTCATTTTTTCCAACGACTATAAAAAGACAAACTGTTAGGTGATTGATTTGTTTTATCAGTAAATTAGAGGTGATTGATTGATATAATCTATTCGCTCTTTTTTAAGTGAAATATCGAATTCAAGATACGGAATTGAGAGGGTTGTACTAATTATTAATTCATCTAATTTGAATATAAATTAATCAGAGTTAATTATATTTCCACATATGAGGTAGAACAAACTCGAACATAGGAACATATAGTTAGTTATATCAAAGGGTTACGAGAGATTGAGGTCGTGGGTTTGATCTCACTCGTACGACTTTCCATACCCATTTTATCACATCTTTCTTTTATCATTTTTAAACTTATGTGTCTTCTCCGTATACCCAAAAAGTGTCACGGAGACTTGAAAACAAGAACTCTTAAACAAAAGTGCCATTGTCTTACCACCCGACCCCAGTCATCAATACAGTATACTTAATTCTTTCGTACATATCGTTTATAGATTTCTCATATGAAATCTCATAGTACCTCAAAATAGAAAAAATTTTAGATGGTTGTGCCTCACAGTGATGTTGTAAAAAATGAAATTACTTTGATTTGTAATAATTATAATAATTACTCATGTAATTAATACTGATAAATATTTTTATTAGTATTTTCTCACGTCATGATATTATTGAGATATGATTACCTAGAAATTTCTGCTCCAAACAAAGCTTATTTATTGCCCTTTCTCGGTTGAGTCTACAGGAGATTTCAGTTAATTTTGAACTATCAGATGGCTACTTTAGTACGTGGATTCTGTTTTTGAAGTGCCTTTAATTGGGATGCCACGTGGTCAAATATGGAGGCCGACAGGTGCAATTTCGGGGGCGTGCTGGGTGAGGGTGCCGACCTCATGGTACGGCGATGACGAAGAGTTTGAAAAAGCTGCCACTTTCAGGACAGCGTTTTGGCAGCAGCCGACCGGCACTGACGTGGCGATTATTCGTACGCACACTTCCTTGGACGTCGCCTCCCCCTCTCCAAGTTCGACGGACTCAACAAAGAACATGCGACGTTGCTTATCGGTAAATGTTAGTTGGGTCTCGTGGCCAATGACACGCTGAGTAAACATGGTCGGAGTGAAATTTTCTACAATCCAATTGCTAACGGTTAAATAAGTGAAAAAATTAATTATAAGTCATCGAATTATTTTCTTAAATTTAAATAGTTAATTACGAACTATTAAATTAAGTTATTGAATGGTTTAATAACTGAACAGTAAAAGCTTTCTTAACCTTTAATCAAGGCGTAGTGTATGTATTTTCTTTTTCGCTCCCATTCCTCCTAACAAAGTGTTACATATCAATAGTATGCATGAGCTCTATCTCACTGTGTCGTCATCAAATTAAATTTTACTGATGAATGTTTAACATGTTATCGATAAGTGTTACATTACCTTTTTCTATTTATTAATAATATTTAATCATGATTTGAAATATTTGCTTAGGTGTCAAATACTGATTGACTAAGTTCATCACATCACCCTTAAATTCAACTTACCTAAGAATTTTTCAGTAAATGAGTTAGTGTAACTCATTCAATGTAAATCTAGAACACCTTTTTTTTTCATCTACCGTTAGATGGGAGAGTGAAATGTGTAAAAAAAAAAGTTTACGACTTAAATCCAACAGTTGGGCGGGAGATTCTGTCAGTAAAAATAAAAAATAAAAAACGAAAAGAGTGAGAAAAAAACTTGAACAGAGAAAATTTGACATGGAGGAACATTTCACACCTTGAGATGGTAACATTATGCACAAATGGAGCACTTAGGTTTCAACTTTTTTGATCAACTTCTTGCGCGATGCACCGCGATCGGTGCACTAAGAAACGATCAATGCGTAGTTGCATGATTTTTCGTTTCCCATCATACAGTTCTTCGAGTGGCTTTAATTTGCGATGCTGAAAAGCAGGGGGGCCGGTCGTCATCCGGGCGAGCGATGTTCCCGGTCGACCCTATGCTAACATTGATAAAGCCTCGTGGTCACACGTCGGTGATCCAACAACAGTCAAGCTAATTTAGGCAGGTACGAAGTGACGTTCATATGGAGTCAATGAAAAATCCCTTAATCTGCCGCGAAATTTAATTGATCACAGCTATTAATTATTGATCGCAGTGACTAACTATTCGTGTCAATTAAACAATCGATTACCAGAAAAAGTTGATTTAAAATGAATAGCTGGTGGACATTCGGGGTCCGGTTCTCGACCGTGGGAACGATCGAACTCCCCCATGAGATAATTTTTTCTCCGATTTCCTCAAGCACCAACTTCCCGTGACCGAGAGAGTCTTCCACGTAACAGAGGACACTGCTCATCTCGCATTCATGGAAAGAAGGTTCTTCTATTCTACGAGTGATTTTAAAGTCATCCATTTCACACCTTTTCATAATTCAATGAAACAGCTCCACGTGCTTCCCGTAACTAAAGGATGAAAGGTATACCTTGTTCTCAAACATTTAGTACCTTTGTTATTTTCGTTTTAAATATTTATTTTTTGTCATTTACGTCCTCAATTTTTTAAATTTTTATCACTTTTGTCCTACTGTTACTTTTTCCATCTAAAAAGTATATTTAATCTGAAAAAGAATATTTTATTCAAAAATTATTTTTTAACAAAATTTTTTTGAAAAAATAAAGAAAAATGAAAAAAGCAAATGAAAATGAAAATATCATTAGAGTTTTACTTATGGCGACGCTCCCTTCAAAATTGAGACACATTCTGGATTGGAAATTGATGATTGGTTATTGTCATTATAAAATCGTGATTTATTACGAGAAAAATCAGTTCAAATTTTAGAAGAGACACCTAATAGTAATCAAAATTTCATTGATCAAGAAAGGAATATGCTTTTTTGAAAAATGATTTTTCTATAAAATATTCTTTTAGGATGAAATATGCTTTTTTTTATAGAGAAAGTAACAAAAGGACTAAAGTGATAAAAACTCAAAAGATTGAGAATCTGAATGATAAAAAATAAAGATTTAAGACGAAAATAATAAAAAGGAAAAATATTGAAGGTTAAAAGTGTCTTTTTTCCACATCTAAAAATCGAAAAATTTTGGAATATAAGATTCAATTATTGCGGGTCCCACATCCTCCATTGAATTATTAAAAAAATCAATTTGTGTTTTTCTTTTTCATTTCAATTTTCCAAATTAAAGAACGGATTGTAATTTCCCCCTTCCTTATAATAAAATTTCGGATTTGAATCTCGTAAATATAAATTTCCTTTTAACAAGAACTCAAGTTCAAGTCTCTCATGAACGTAACAAATTTATAATTGAAAATGTTTTATTTATTTTAAGTCGCTTTAATACGAATCTTAATAAATCAAAACTTCTTAAATTTTTTTTTATATCAGCGGTGAACCCAAAAAATAAAAAGGTTGTCTGCACATATTCTGACTAAACGACGTCGGTGCCTAAGGGACATTGCCAAATTGGTTTCGTCTTTCAAAGTCACGTGCCTCGTGCGTATGACTTTGTGCGTTTGTCGATTAGGGTTCTCTTAAATTAGTAGGCTGAATCTAGTTGACGATTTAAACAATGCTGAGTGAATCAATAGGGCATTTTTATTAGCTAAGATCGCACGCCGAGTTAGAAAACGAGAGCAACCATTCCGTACAACGATCGCTCAATTATCTATCCCGAGTCGGGCCCACACAGTATTTTGCAAAACTGTTGAGGTGATTCACTGCCTCCCCTTTTATAGAAAAGAGGTCTGGATTTTGAGTATTGCAGATGAAGAAAATTCTGTGATCGGAAAAATCCTTACCTTTCAATCTCAGCGGCTGACTTGACTCGATTCTGGATTAGTCAGGTGTATTGGATTCCAACATATCGTGTAATCCAGGCTAAATGAGAGAGAGGGAGATTGCTAAAATTATGGGTAGGGAGCGAGAGAATTTTAGATGGCCATACCTCAAAACGATGTTGTGAGAAAGAACAAATTATATTGTTTTGATTGGTAATAATTATGACAACTACTCAAGTCAGACCAACTTGCTCGTTTGTTACATTTTGATTGGTTATTCCTTACGTCACGTGACGAGATAAGATTGTCAAAGAATTTCTGGCGGAGAACACACGTGCTTCCTAGAACGTCAAAGGTGGATACCACCGCTGGCTCCTACCACAAATGACAAACACCTCCCCGAGGGTCAAAGGGAAAGACCAAACCTGAATGTGACATCCCCCTGCATAGAACTGCACCCACAGCTTCTACCTAAACTGTGTTAAACTATAGAATTATGACAGTGATCATTCTCGAGTCGAGTCCAACTCCGACTATTTTAAGACTATTCCCCATTACGGTGTGCTCAAACATGACCGAAAATCGATAATGAAGGGACAGAGGCGGGCCAACTGCAATGTGCATCAAAGGTTAAACTGATGAAAAGGCAAGTGGACTTTGCAAGTAGAGAAGGAACCTGTTCTGTAGCTTCCATCCGATCCTATCTTCAACCCTCCTCGTCGAGTTCGGGTATCCTCTCTGCAACAGGAGAATCAAGGCATGTGAAATTGAACCTAATAGTTGATAATGCGAGAAAGAAATGCACAATGTCATAGAAGGGGACAGTGCTCCGAGAAGAAGTAACCCAGAGAAGATCCACTGCAGAAGTTTATCTGTACATGCTGAACCAAGCCTTAGATTCTGCCCACTATGCATTACATATAGCCTTTTTTTCCGAGACTTCCTGAGGAACATTGTTGTCAAACACCCAAGAAGGTAGTCCCTTCGCTACAATGCAGTCAGTTTCTGATAGCAAAGTTGGATCTTAAAATAGCTCGACTCTGTCGAAGTTTTCGAGCCTAAACTGGCTCTCTGCCACATCCCCTCAAGACGGGAATTATGTTAAGCTGCACTTACCCATCACTGATGCTATTAGAGGGGCCAACACTATGGAAGACCTCTCTAGCGACAAAATGGAGTTAAGGTTAAGCTTGAGGACATCATTAATGGGCTTTATGCCCTGTGGAGGTTAAGGTTTTGCACCTACACATACTGGAGTAGCTGTTGAATCGTTGCTCGCAATCAAAAAGTAAATTGTCAATTAAACGTTGAACAAAATGAGCAAATGCGGATCGGAGCCATGAATGTGGTAGAAGGAAAAGAACTGTCAGTGATGGTCAGCTGATGGAGAGAAACAAAACATATGAATCACATGTTTACTTATGGTCTTGTCAGCACAAGGATATGCATTGCAGAATCTCCTTCTAGATGCTAATACATACGATGCTTCTGAATTCTTGGGAAGGTAGATTTTTAGGCTCGGAGATCGTGAATAAAGACGAACATGGTTTCTGTTTTCCACACTATTCAGCACCCATCATCTGCACAAAGAGGATCAAATTTTCAGAATGAGAAACCCGCAAATAAGGCCTCTGTTTCTAAAACAAATGCCCAGTGGGGGCAAGGATTGTCGACTGTTCCGCATCTCAGCGAATTCTTTTCTCTATTATTGTCATCGAGAAGATACAGAAACCGGAAGGTAACGAAAACTCTCACCTTGAAGATGTCCCCGAACATCCCTTGAAGAGGATTCCTACGCTGCACCCCGTAAAACTTCTCCGCAATTAGATCTATAAACTGAACAACGAAAACTTCTTGTTAAGGGCCTAGCGCGTAAAATGATCAAACCGGTTAAGAGAGCTGCTAGAAGGAGGAGACAATATAACATAGCGATTGAGAAAGTGAACCTCACTGAATGATGGATCCCTGTCTATGCTCGATTTGTAGTTTACTCTCAACATGTTGAAAAGAGGCAATGCATCCCTTTGCAACCTACACGAGTGAATTCTTAAATCAAGACAAGAACAGCTATCCAATTCCTAATAAAAAGTCCGCATTCATCAACAGGTAGGATGGCAATCATTATAGGAATGAGGTGATTCTTACACTTGTAGCAGATATTCTATAAACTGCATCAAATCCGAGCTGGGAAGTTCGAGATTCTTGGACTGCACTTGCTTCTTTATCTCATCGAGGAGATTGTTAGCATCCCTTAAATTACCTAGCGCACAATACCTGCACATGCAATTAGATTATCTCAAATTTAGGTAAGTTCATGAGCCAGATGATCAATACCTGGTAGTAAAAATCCCAACTGCAGCAACATTCAACTGGCGCTTACATTAATGCTGCCCGTGCAATGGCTAAATCATCTTCACCAGGATAACACTGACAGGCAATTAGATTAAGGTCAGTGCAAGTGTTGCAAACAATTTTTCACTCAGTTTAGGAGGAAAAAATTGATATAAACTATTATTATTACCCCCATTTTTGTTACTGAAAGTACATAAGAGGAATGGTGAGCTAACCTTTCCCATGAAATTGACCAAAGTCGATGCAAACTTCTTTGGAGTGTTTCCTCTGACAAAGTGAAAAGAAACTTTAGCCATATCCTGAAAAGAATAAGAATAAGAATGAAAACTGTCAGGCCCAGACAGCCTTAAGTAAAATATTTTTGCCAACTAATAAAACTGTGGGAGAAAGAAAATTAGAAGATTCTTTTTTTTTAATGAAGAAAATTAGATGATTCTATAACTTGCTAACTGCAGCTAATGTGCCTTGGATGATCCGCATCTCAGGGTTAGGCAAAAATGAGCATTGAACTATCCATGTGGCAGAGAACCCTCACTGTGCATGCTCTGCGATGCAATTATCAGGTTCGAGCTCTACCATTGAGCTAATACAGTGTCATGCAGGGCACCTATGTCAAAAGATAGAGAAACCATCCCCTCTTTTCTTTTCTTTTTTTTCACCATCATATTTTCCATAAGAAAAAAATATATCAGGAACACCTCTCTCTGCTTAGATCAGTCTATAGGCACCATTAAGGGACCATTAGCGTGATCATATTATATATGGGCTCATTTGCATGAATTAGGAATGCAGATAGGCTGGAACAGACAAGTCCCGGCACAAGAAAATACTTGTTGATAAACAAGTAATAACTTAGACTACTGAAAGGATGAATTTCTGGTTTACCATTTCACCTTTTAACATACAATAAGAGGAAAATCATGGTTAAATGTCAATAGGAAAGAAAGTAGCAATATTAAAGATCCTATTTCCATAAAATTATTCTCATGCTCCAAAATTGAGTAACTTGAGAATCTCTGATCAAGGCACCATGATTGCATGAAAAGGCGCTTTACAAGGCCTATATGTGAGGAGGAATTTCCAGATTTTTGGAGTAAAGACATATTTGCAAACAAGCCTACCACTTCAGGTGATTCAGAGAATATGTATTCTGCTAGCATAGCATGTATTTCCGGTGCTCCACTCTTATGAGATCCAAACTGTGCAGACCACCTGCTCAAGAAGCAAGCCAAAAATGTTACTGTCAGAAACTATAATTAAGCAATTGAAGCACGAAATGAGAGCACAAATGAAAATTGCTCTCAAATAAATTAGTAAAAATAAAGGAAGAAATGCATAAAAGACAAGAGTCTGAATATAGATCTCAAAGACAGGCATTGCCATCACACTGAAATTAGCAAGTAGAGATGTTTTTCTACTTCGTATCATATAACAAGGATAGCCTAAAATCTCACTTCAAAGCAGCTTTCAAGAATGACGAACAGCCTTCAACACGTATTTTCGCTGCGCCAATGGCTTCTGAAAGTTTCTGCATATCATCCACTTCTTCATCTCCTAATTGCTGAGGGACTGAAATTTGAGGAAACTTCTTGTAGATTTTCCTGACACGATCTGGCATAACAATTTTGTTATAATCAACAAACAAGAGAAATATCAATATCGGGGATAAAAATCTAAGCAAAGCCACTATAAATGGTTAGCAAAGCTCACATGACCAGATAGATCTGAAACTCTCTAGCAATAGAGTGCAAAAAATTTATAAATGTAGTAGAAAAAGCACTGGTAGAAGCAAGACATGGAAGAGGGCTGTCTGTAATACATGGGATTCTGCATCTAATAAGAATAGACTCATACGGTTTTTAAAACACTATTTCCCAGTCCTCACTACAAGAACTTATAGATAATGGAATTCCTACAATATTATAGGATGGAAAAAAGAAGTTTGTCAGTGCAGATGCAAGTCTTATACCCACTGTAAGTGCAACAGTGAATGTGCAAAGGCAAGAAACTCTGAGTAATTTCACTGGGAAAATGAATTGACCTATAGTTTCATCATTGCAAGGATATTTTCCTTTGACAAGAGCTTCCACGAAAAGCACTGCAAGCTCTGCTCCACAGGTAACCTGAAGAAAGGATAATCTTGATAAATAACCAATATCTATCCTGATAAGCATATTTGAAGCTCCAAAACCTCTTGAGAACAATATTTTGTTCACTTCCAGAGAAACATGGTTTGATTTTAGTTCACTTCCAAAGAACCATAATATAGTTCCACCCAAAACAGAAAAGATATATTCTCAAAACCCTTGGACGAAATATAGAGCTAATTGTCCCACCTGTCCATGGTTCAGCTGGATAGATGCACCTGATTGTAGAATATCAAGAGCTTCAGAGTACCGTTCTGCGGATGTATATCTGTAATGGAGTCAAGCATGTTCATTGTCTGTGTAGTAAAGAGTAGCAGCATAGTCAAGCAAAGCTCAACTCATAATAGGGGAAGCAGCTACATTACGTCTTCAGCCATTAACAAGAATATTCATTCATGTAGTTGTATCTTGCACTAACAAAAGCTTTTAGATGTCTGAACGTTAAACTGAAGTAGACAATTGGCGCATTGCGCACCTCTAGGAGCAATAGCAACTGCTCCATTGCCCCCCAGAAAAATCAAGCAGGTAAAAACCCAATCTAATTTTTCTAGCAGTAAACAGAGAGAAGGAGATATAATTCTTTTCATTAACTCCTGATTGAACAGGGACCAAATGCTGCACCCACTCAAACCAAGTACGAAAATTGAAGAAGTTGACAATGTAGGTACCTTGCACTAATTGACTTGTACATCTGCTGAGCTCCATAGAAATTTCCTTCATTGACAACTTTCTCCAGCTTTTCTATGCTCTGCATCGATTCAAAAAGTCATAAAAATGCTCCCAAGAACACGTTCTCATTGCTAGCAACTGTGATCAGTAATCAGCAATATCTCGTAATCTAAACGCAGGAACAGACCCACAATTTGAGATAGAACAAACCGCGAGGCTCCATCTCGAATCAAATCAAACGTTCTCCGAAAATTCGATCGCAACAAGACGAAACTTTCACGTCAACAATCTCAATTTCCTAGAGCTGATACATCAAGCAAGACGATGTTACCTCTTGAGCGGGCGGCAGCGCGGCTCTTCTCGGTCTCTCCCTCGACATGGTCGTCGCAGAGATGTCAGATAGCTTCCTCTTCCTTTCTGCTACCGCCGGCGATCCGATTTAACCTCCTCAGTTTCGATCTCGGAGTTTCGGAACGGAAAGAGAGCACAGGAATTAGCGGCGCTCCGGCATCCGGCTTTTTCTGGGGCGGGGGGAGAATTTCCGCAATTAGTAACCTAAATATTGTGTTTGATCATTTCAGTCCCTGTTAATTATTTTTCTCCAATTTAGTTCCATTACTTTGGATTTGTCCCTTTTGGAAAATTGGTTTTTGCACTTTACAAATGCAAACCACAGGAAAAGTTATTAGATCAGTTGATAAAGTCTTCTTTTTTTAATTTATAAATGAAAAGAAGGCAATGGTAGTTATGATTTAGTCATCTTTTTATATAATATTCGAGTTTTCATATTCAACCGCAAATATATCAAATAAACTGAATAATCAGTACTAATACTAATCTCGCCAATGTAACACTACTAAAGGCCTAGTATGATGTAAGAAGTCAGTGTTCGCAAAGACACAAGTTCAAAAGTCTTTTTAATCAATATTATTTAGACCGAAACTCGAACTTATAGTCTCAACCTCACCGAATCAAATAAGAACCAATTTTATATCATTAGACCACCACTGACTAATAAAAAAATATGTTGAGAAAGTCAACTGTAGCGAAGATTTTAACCAAAGAATCAGCTTAAGTGAATAAGATGTACATCCAAATCGTGAGAGTTTGCGAGGTCGAAAGTTCAATTTCCTCTTAAGCGTATAACCCTTGATGATATGGATAAGTTACTATGTCAAGGTCAAATGCATTAAGAAATTAATTAAATTATACGTGTTTGAGGCACGACCCCCGATGACATTGCCAAATAGTAATAAATCGAGCCCCATGGACAAGAGCTGGCCGACGATTGCCATGTCCCCAACTTTTTATGAACTCGGTGAAAATTTAACAGACTCATTGGAAAATCAGTAATCGATGGGCATGTTCAGGGCAAAATACATACACAACATGTCTCCATTAGATAGCATGACACGCTCGCACACCCGTCTGTGAATATCCCAAAGTTCAGAATCTCTCTCCTTGCTCTTCTTCATCTCAATCGATCGACATAGTCATTCGGGATCTGATATCAATAATATGAACAGCATCAATTGGCTCCTCTGTCACAGGTGCACATCCATAAAAACAAAACGCCAGCTCCGACCGAACCTACGAGGTTGTCAAGGCAACGTGACCTTCTCGCGGTCTGATTATCCACGATCCTGGGATTTCTACCTGTTGAATTTTTTTGCTTTACCTCAATCTCCGCTCGTGCCGACGGATTGAGTTCGAACAGAATGAAATGTTTCCGCTGGGTCTAGTTGTTCGGTTCGTGATTTACCATCGTGCACTGGAATCGTTCCATCCCTACACTTGCACAGAGAGATAGAGACACCCGGAGTCCTATATATTTGTCAACTTAAAGTAATGGTATGTGACGAAAAGGACCCGAACTTATAACGCAAATAATATATATGACTTGATTTGACACTTTGAAATATTTAGGACTCACTTGATTATATTTTACATTGTTGCACGCGTTGCCCACGAATTGGAAGGAATGAAATAAAACAAGTTTTTATAAAATAAAATCTAATTTTACATTGTTACCTTTTTTTCTATTTTAAATGTCTTAGAAAGAAAATCATTCTTTTATTTTTTGAATATTACGTTCTCTCTTTTTTTTTCCCCTCCTTGAAGATAAAATGCCAGAAGAAACCATCCTTTGCCATTCAATTTAGTTCAGAAAAATCACTACAACGGCGCCGTTTTACCCCCGCCAGCCCCTCCACAAACCCTCCGAATCCCACATTGAAATCTCAATACCACATGAGGGACCTTGGGGATATAAAAGATGGGCCTGGCAGCTTTAGCAACTCATACCTTTCTCGGCCTTTTGGCTAAGATCAAGTGTAGTATCTGTTCTTATCAGTTTAATATCTGATACGTGGGCCATCGGCTCACATGATATTAAATTAATTTTTACATGGGGAGGGCCCATCACAGCAGCTTGCTGCTGGGGCCCTCGCGCGTCGCCTAGGCGTTGCACTATAGCCCGGGCCTGGCGCACCCAACCAAAGCCTCGTTAATCATTTGGGCTGTGAAGTTGGAAACGACCAATTTGCTTTGCTTCATTACAAAAATAGGAGTTTTCTCGGTGTATGCGAGACAAGTCTACTGCCCTCGCTGTCGTGATTGTCTGGGACTCTTGTGCTGCTTCAGTCGATAAATGGAAGGTAAGGAAACATTTATATGAAGGGTTCAGAAGAATTGGTCGCACCTTGAAGTGCTTCCTTCCCCTCGCAACTCTTATCTCGCTTGAGCTTTTTTTCCCTTGATTCTGAAGGGTTCTAGTTGGTGAGAGCTAACCCTGCTGCCAATGGAACTGAGATATCGATGCCATGAGAGAGGTGTTCTATTATGCCATGAAAGATTTACCTGCGTTCAAGGCCTCTTCCCACAGCTCACGCATCAAACCACCTCGAAGGTGCAATTTCTGACCAGCACACCCTACAAACACCGGGAAATGGAAACTCCAAATTAGTCTCTTACTGGCACCATTGGAAGTTTACAAGCAATTATTCCGGTGCTTATCCCCCAAATTACAGAAACAAGAATAAGGGGAATTTGAGCTTAACGGGAGCCTACTCAATGACTAGTTGCCTTATAACAACGCCAGGAAGAAGAACATCACCGAGGGGAGCCCTCTGTACTTCGAAAGAAGAGTAGCCATTTTCATTTGCATCTTTGGATCTCTTTCCACACTGCAAATGGAGGAGGGAAAATTAAAGGTAAAAATCCATAGGAAAAGAGGCCAACTTTTTATAGCATATGGAAATGATATATAAACAAGCAGTTAGCATGATTGCTGCCTACCCGGTGAGCCATGACAGCAACCACTTGCGCCAAAGGCCAAAATGTACCATTCCATTCCATTCATTCCGATTCAAGTCTAATCCAAGTGAATTCAAAGGAAGACCATTCATTTGTTCGGTTATTATGTTTTCTGTTTTTCCCCCTTTGCCAAAGCTGACCTTGAGGATGAGGAACCATCCTTCGCCACTTAATTTAAATTTTAGATACAAGGACACGACACCATGCCCGTGCAGAGGAGTTTCAACCAATCCCACACAGTAATCTCTAGATCCACATGCAGGAGCTGGGGGAGCTACAAGATGATGGACCTTGCTAGCTTGAAAATTCATACCTTTCTCGGCCTTTTGGCTAAAGATCGAGTGTAGTACCTGTTCTTACCAGTTTAATATCTGACACTTATAAGCGGAGGGGCTCACTGCATTAGCTTGCTACTGGGAACCAGGTTTACATTGGGTCAAGAATTTGAATTAACAAAAAAGAAATGGTGAAATGTTGTGGCGCACCTTGGAGTGCTGATCCTCCCACTCTTTACCTCGTTTCAGCTTCTCCTTTCGGAAGAGTTCTAACACTGCCCATGCTGTAGAAGCTGCGAGCTTGCTTGTGACAAAGGCCTTCTTCCCACAATTCATGCATCGACCATGAGGATGCAACTTCTCTTGACTGGTGTTTCCATGCCTAAGCGCACCCTACACATACTGGAAATGACATCTCCAAATTAGCTTTTGCAGCACCATTGGAAGTCTATGTTGGTTTATAAGCTTCAGCAGTTTCTTAAGCAATTAATTATATTCCTAGTGCTTGTCCTAAACGTACAGACAATAAAAATATATAGGGGAATCTCAGGTTTGAAGAGAGAGCCTACTCAATGACCGGTTGCCTTATAACACCGGGAAGAACTCCGTAACCGGGGGGGAGCAGTCTGCACTTTGAAAGAAGAGTAGGCATTTTAAGGATCTTTCACCCTGCAAATACAGGGGAGATAGGAAAAGGAAAAATCAATAGGAGAAGTGTCCCAACTTACAGCTGAACAAGTTCATAACATATGGAAACATAATTAATAATCTGAGTTAATAGCATGGTTGCTGCCTACCCTGTGACTCACGGCAAAGAAGTTCGACGCTGATCCTTCAAGCGTATGATCACCATCGTTTTACAGCAATAACTTGGCCACTGAAGGAGGCCTCAACTTCTCCAGACACTTCCTATGCCTATGCTTGGAAGATGAAACTCCCAGCATAACAAATCTGAAGAAAACCGAAACGACGTAAGACATGAGGAGCCAGCTAAGTTACCCTTTTCCTTTTTTATAAGTAAAAGAATCTTTGTTGTACTTCTGTATAATGAAATATGCCACTGCACCCATACGTAATCCTTCTCTATGAAGTCGGATGATTAGAATAAGGTCACCCACACATTCTAATGCAAAGGTCACCCACACATTCTAATGCAATACGGTTCAGCGAAAGTTGTGAGAAGACAGTAAATGCTAACGATGTTCCGGCCCTCTCCTTTTGGTGATATAAAGGATGAACATCATTTTAAGATTTAAGCTTTTTAATTACAGACAAGCCCAACCAGAGAACTAGCAATTCATGGGTCTGTTCAAGAGTGCAATTAAATCAAGAAGAAGAAGAAGAAGAAGGAGAAATGATAAGACCAATATGCACACTCCATTCCCTTCATTCCAATTCAACTCTATTAAATGCACTCCAAGCGAATTCAAAGGAAAATCATTCATTTGTTGGAATATTACGCTCTCTATTTTCTTTTTCCCTTTTTCTAAGGGGGGAAAAATGCCAAAATTGACCTTGAGGATGAGTAACCAGCCTGTGACATTTAATATAATCTTTAAACAAGGAGAGTTTCAACCAATCCCACACAGAAATCTCAAGACCCACAGGAAGGAGCTGGGGGAGCTATAAAATGATGGGCCTGACTATCTAAGTAGCTCATACCTTTCTCGGCCTTTTGGCTAAGATCAAGTGTAGTATCTGTTCTTATCAGTTTAATATCTGATACGTGGACCATTGGTCCACATGATATTAAATTAATTTTTAGATGGGGAGGGCCCGCTACAGCAGCTTGCTGCTGGGGCCCTCGGGCGTCGCCCAGGCGTTGCACTAGAGCCCGGGCCTGGCGCACCCAACCAAAGCCTTGTCAAGCATTTGGGCCTTTCCATGTGTAGCTCTAATATATTTGGCTGCCTTTAATTTTTGTCGGTGTATGCCACTTAGTTTACTGCTTTACAGTGTTTGCTTCTTGATTGTTGTCGTGGTTGTCTGGGACTCTTGTGCTGCTTCAGTCGATAAATGGAAGGGAAGAAAACATTTAGACAAGGATTCAAAAGAATTGGGCGCACCTTCAAGTGCTTCCTTCCCCTCGCAACTCTTATCTCGTTTGAGCTTTTTTTTTTTTCTTTTCCTTGATTCTAAAGGGTTCCAGTTGGTGAGGGCTAACCTGCTGCCAATGGAACT
This sequence comes from Lagerstroemia speciosa, assembly GCA_037672795.1. Taxonomy (NCBI): domain Eukaryota; kingdom Viridiplantae; phylum Streptophyta; class Magnoliopsida; order Myrtales; family Lythraceae; genus Lagerstroemia; species Lagerstroemia speciosa. The sequence goes on along the minus strand of CM075288.1, from coordinate 13,205,622 downwards.
GAGATATCGATGCCATGAAAGATTTAGTTGCGTTGAAGGCCTCTTCCCACAGCTCACGTGTGTCGAAGGTGCGATTTCTGACCGGTGTTCTCAGGCATGAGCTATGCACACCCTACAAATACCAGGAAATGGAAACTCCAAATTAGTTCTGTTACTGGCACCATTGGAAGTTTGCAAGCAATTATTCCGGTGCTTATCCCCCAAATTACAGAAACAAGAATTAGGGGTATTTGAGCTTTAAAGGGAGCCTACTCAATGACTAGTTGCCTTATAACAGCACCAGGAAGAACTCCATCACCGAGGGGAGCCCTCTGTACTTCGAAAGAAGAGTTGCCATTTTCATTTGCATCTTCGGATCTCTTTCCACCCTGAAAATGGAGGGGGGAAAATTAAAGGAAAAAATCCATAGGAAAAGAGCCCAACTTTTTATAGCATATGGAAATGATAAACAAACAAGCAGTTAGCATGGTTGCTGCCTACCCGGTGAGCCATGACAGCAATGACTTGCGCCGAAGGCCAAAATGTACCATTTCATTGCATTCATTCCGATTCAAGTCTACTCCAAGTGAATTCAAAGGAAGACCATCCATTTGTTCGGTTATTATGTTTTCTGTTTTTCCCCCATTTTCTGGTGGGGGGTGGTTTGCGGGGAAGGATGAGGAACCATCCTTCGCCACTTAATTTAAATTTTAGATACAAGGATACGACACCGTGCCCGTGCAGAGGAGTTTCAAACCAATCCCACACAGAAATCTCTAGATACACATGCAGGAGCTGGGGGAGCTACAAGATGATGAACCTTGCTAGCTTACCTTTCTCGGCCTTTTGGCTAAGATCAAGTGTAGTAACTGTTCTTACCAGTTTAATATCTGGCACTTATAAGGGGAGAGGCTCACTGCAGTAGCTTGCTATTGGGAACCAGGTTTTACACTGGGTCAAGAATTTGAATAAATAAAAAAGAAATGGTGAAATGTTGTGGTGCACCTTTGAGTGCTGCTCCTACCACTCTTTATCCCATTTCAGCTTCTCCTTTCGGAAGAGTTCTTACACTGCCCATGCTGTAGAAGCTGCAAGCCTGCTTGTGACAAAGGCCCTCTTCCCACAATTCATGCATCGACCATGAGGATGCAACTTCTCCTGACTGGTGTCTCCATGCCTAAGCGCACCCTACACATACTGGAAATGACATCTCCAAATTAGCTTTTGCAGCACCATTGGAAGTCTATGTTGGTTTTTAAGCTTCAGCAGTTTCTTAAGAAATTAATTATATTCCTAGTGCTTGTCCTAAACGATGACTGGTTGCCTTATAACACCGTGAAGAACTCCGTAACCGGGGGGGAGCAGTCTGCACTTTGAAAGAAGAGTAGGCATTTTAAGGATCTTTCACCCTGCACATACAGGGGAGAGAGGAAAAGGAAAAATCAATAGGAAAAGTGTCCAACTTACAGCTGAACAAGGTCATAACATATGGAAACATAATTTATAATCTGAGTTAATAGCATGGTTGCTGCCTACCCTGCGACTCACAGCAAAGAAGTTCGACGCTGATCCTTCAAGCGTGTGATCACCATCGTTTGACAGCAATAACTCGGTCACTGAAGGAGGCCTCAACCTCTCCAGAGACTTCCTATGCCTATGCTTGGAAGATGAAACTCTCAGCATAACAAATCTGAGGAAAACCGAAACGAGGTAAGACATGAGGAGCCAGCTAAGTTACTTTTTATTTTTTTTATATAAGTAAAAGAATCTTTGTTGTACTTCTGTATAATGAAATATGCCGCTGCACCCATATGTAATCCTTCTCTATGAAGTCAGATGATTAGAATAAGGTCACCCACACATTCTAATGCAATAAGGTTCAGCGGAAGTTATGAGAAGACAGCAAATGTTAACGATGTTCCGGCCCTCTTTCCTTTTGGTTATATAAAGGATGAACATCATTTTAAGATTTAAGCTTTTCAATTACAGACAAGCCCAACCAGAGAACTAGCAATTCATGGGTCTGTTCAAGAGTGCAATTAAAAAAAGAAATGATAAGACCAATATGCACACTCCATTCCCTTCATTCCAATTCAACTCTATTAAATGCACTCCAAGCGAATTCAAAGGAAAATCATTCATTTGTTGGAATATTACGCCCTCCATTTTCTTTTTCCCCTTTTCTAAGGGGAGAAAAATGCCAAAGTTGACCTTGAGGATGAGTAACCAGCCTGTGACATTTAATATAATCTTTAAACAAGGAGAGTTTCAACCAATCCCACACAGAAATCTCAAGACCCACAGGAAGGAGCTGGGGGAGCTATAAAATGATGGGCCTGACCATTCAAGCAGCTCATACCTTTTTCGGCCTTTTGGCTAAGATCAAGTGTAGTATATGTTCTTATCAGTTTAATATTTGATATGTGGGCCATTGGCTCACATGATATTAAATTAATTTCAGGGGAGGGCCCATTACAGTAGCTTGCTGCTGGGGCTCCTGAGCGTTCTCTGGGTGTTGCACTACAGCCCGGGCCTGGCGCACCTCACCAATGCCTAGTTGAAGGTACATATTTTATGAATACTATGTTAACAAAGACGTAACAAAGAAAATGCACTTGCCTTTATCATCAGACCGAGTTGGTTTCCCGGAAAAAAGCAGCACAGCAACAGAATCATCACATAACCCTACTACACGGTCACGCAACTAAGACAAAAAGACCACAGGGTTTATTGCCTTGTCGGGATTTCTTTCTATCGATAAATAAGAAGAGACCCACGCATGTGCACAGAATGATGAAATTAAGAAATTTAAGATTGCGTCAAGGAATCAAAAGAATAAAAAAAGAATGGTGAATGATGTGCACGCATATACATACCTCGATCATCATAGGTACCGTGACTCCACTGCCTTAATCGAGAAATGGAGAAAGGAGCTGCGAAGACCGAAAGATTACGTCAAGGATTCGAAAGAATCTAAAAAGATTGGTGAATGATGTGGCATACCTTCAAGTGGTTCTCCTCCCACTCATCTCGTTCCAGCCTCTCACTTCGGAAGCAATCCCACTTGATGGGAGCTCTAACACTCACCACAAGCTACCTGCAGCCACCAGAACTACCCCAGAGATAAAGTGGAAATTGCGCCGATCAGTGCCAGGAGAAGTATTATATGCCATGAAAGCTTACTTGTGATAAAGGACTCTTCCCACAACTCACACATCAACCATGAAGGTGCAATTTCTCTGACCAGTATTCTCATGCATAACTACACCCTACAAATAAAAGAAAATGGTAACTTCAGATTAGTTACTAACACCATTGGAAATCTATGATGGTCTATAACCTTCAGCAGTTTCTAAGCATTATTCTAGTGCTTATCCTCAAAGTACAGAAACAAGAATCGGGAATTTCAGCTTAAAAAGAGCCTACTCAATGATGCAGCCTTATAACACCTGGAAGAACTACATCACAGAGGGAATCAGTCTGTACTTCAATAGAAGAGTAGCCATTTTTTCGTTTACATCCACAGGAAGAGCTTACAGCTGAACAAGTTTATGGAAACATAATATGTAAATAAGCAGTGAGCATGGTTGCTGCCTACCCAGCGACTCCCACTCTGATCCTTCAAGTATATGATCATCATCATTTGACAGAAATAACTCAGAGGAGGCCTCAACTTTTCCAGGAACTTCCTGTGCCTGCTGGGAAGATGAAACTCTTAGCATAACAATTCTGAGGAAACTGAAATGAGATAAGATGAGAGCCAGTGTTAAAGGGTGCAGGCATGGCAACTGTAAGTTACATTAGGGCGAGTGTTGAGATTGCAATCATGAGTTTATAAACAAATAAAAGAATCTTTACCATACTTCTCTATAATGAAATACACCACAGCACCAATAAATTTCACCTAAAAAGTGTAATCCTGCTTTACAAGGTCGGGTAATTAGAATAAGGTTACCCACACCTTTTGGTGAATGCAGTTCAACAGAAGTTATGAGAAAACAGTAAATGTTTAGTAGATTCCAGCCCTCATTCCTTATGGTAATATAAAGGATGAACAGCATTGTGAGCTTTAAGCTTTTGAATTACACACATGCCCAACTAAAGAACAAGCAATTCATGTGTCTGTTTAAGAGTACAATTTTTATTAGTTTGAGTATTATGTCCTCTGCTTTTCCCCACTTTTTCTAAGGTAAAAATGCCAAAGTTGACCTTGAAGATGAGGGACCATCCTTTCACATTTAATATAATTTTTAGAAAGGGGAATATAACAGCGTTTTATCTTATATCAGCTTGTATCCCACACAGAAATCTTAAGACCGCATGGAGGCGGTGGGGGAGCTATAAAAGATGGGCCTAGCCCAGATTGAGAACTCATACCTTTCTCGGCCTTTTGGCTAAGATCAAGTGTAGTATCTGTTCTTATCAGTTTAATATCTGATACGTGGGCTATTAGCTCACATGATATTAAATTAATTTTTTGAAGGGGAGGGTCCGTCACAGCAGCTTGCTGCTGGGGCTCTTGCGTGTCGCCCAGGTGTTGCACTACAGCCGGGGCCTGGCGCACCCTACAAAGGCCCAGTTGAAGGTTATGAATAATGCCTAGTTAAAAATGCATATGTTACGAATAATATTTAACATGAACTTAATCAAAAAATGCAGAGAGATTTATTGTCAGTTACCAAGTCGGTTTCTAGAAAGCAGCACTGTAGCATAACTTGATTAACCTTAAAGAATGAGTCATGAAATCATCACATAACAAACCTGGAGGATGCTTTATGCATGACCTCGCTATGCATATAAAACAACACCGGATGATTAGGTCAAGGTTTCAAAAGAATCTAAAAAGAATGGTGAATCATGAATCTCTTATCTCATTCCAGCTTCTCGATTTGGAAGGATCCCACATGCTCAGAGCTCTAACACTCACCACATGCCGCAGAAGCCACAAGCTACCTGCAGCCACCAGAACTTCCCCAAGATAAATTCGAAATTGAACTGATTGATGCCACGGGAGGAGTGTTCTATGCCATGAAAGCTTACTGGTGATAAAAGCCTCTTCCCACAACTCATGCATCAGCCACGAAGCTCTGAGCAGTATTCCCATGGCCTAAGCACACCCTACAAATAACAGAAAATGGTAACTTCAAATTAGTCTTACTAGCACCATTCGAAGTCTATGATGGTCTGTAACCTTCAGCAGTTTCTAAGCCATTATTTATGTGCTTATGCTCGAAGTACAGAAACAAGAACAAATTTCATCTTAAAGAGAGCCTACTCAATGATTAGTAGCCTTATAACACTAGGAAGAACTCCATCACAGATGGAAGCAGTCTGTACTTCAATAGAAGAGGGATCGTTTTCATTTACATCCACAGGAAAAGAGCCCATCTTACAGGTGAACAAGATTATAACAGTATGGAAACATAACATATAAATAAGCAGTTGGCATGGTTGCTGCCTACCAGGTCACCCGCGACAATGAAGTTCTGCGCTGATCCTTCAAGTATATGATCACTCACCATCACTTGACAGAAATAAGAGGACAGCACAACGATTCTGAGGAAACTGAAATGAGATAAGATATGAGGGCCAGCGTTAAAGGGCGCCGGCATGGCAAGTGTGAGTTAGATTGCAATTAGGGTAAGTGTTGAGATTGCAATTATGAATTTATAAACAAATAAAAGAATCGTTGCTGTACTTCTCTATAATGAAATATACCACAGCACCAATAACTTTTGCCTAAAAAAAAATGTAACCCTTCTTTATAAAGTCGGATAATTAGAATAAGGTTGACCACACCTTTTGATGCATGCGGTTCAACAAAAGTACGAGAAAACAGCAAATATTAGTAGATTCCAGCCCTCATTCCTTTTGGTAATACAAAGGATGAACAACGCTGTAAGCTTTAAGCTTTTGAATTACACACATGCCCGACTAGAGAACTAGCAATTCATGGGTCTGTTTAAGAGTGCAATTTTTATTAGTTTGAATATATATCCTCTGCTTTTCCCTGCTTTTTCTCAGGCAAAAAAAGCCAAAGTTGACGTTGATGATGAGGGACCATCCTTTGACATTAAATATAACTTTTAGAAAGCCGAATACAACACCATTTCATCTTCAGCTTGTATCCCACACAGAAATCTTAAGGCCAAACAAAGGAGCTGGGGAAGCTATAAAAGATGGGCCTAGCCAGCTTGAAAACTCATACCTTTCTCGGCCTTTTGGCTAAGATCAAGTGTAGTATCTGTTCTTATCAGTTTAATATCTGATACGTGAGCCATTTGCTCACATGATATTAAATTAATTTTTACATGGGGAGGGCTCACCACAGCAGCTTGCTGCTGGGGTCCTCGCGTGTCGTCCAGGCGTTGCACTACAGCCTGGGCCTGGCGCACCCCACCAAGCCCAGTTGAAAACACATGTTCTATGAATAATATATAACAAGAATAAAACTAAAAAAATGCAGACCTTAGTTACCAGTTACTAAGTCGGTTTCTGGAAAAGCAGCACTGCAGAAGAACTTGATTAACCTTAAAGAATGAGTCATGAAATCATCACATATGCATTATGCATAACCTCCCTACGTAAAACAAAAAAGACCACGGTTTATTGCCTTGTTGGGATTTGTTTTTATCAATAAAAAAGAAGAGACCTATGCATGTATACATTTCAATCATCATACTTCCTGGTACTGCTGCTTTAATCAAGAAATGGAAAAAAGAGCTGTCAAGACCGCAAGATTAGTCAAGGATTCAGAAGAATTTAAAAAGAATTGTGAATGATGTGGCGTACCTTCAAGTGCTTCTCCTCCTACACATATCTCGTTAAATCTTCTCGACTCAGAAAGATCCCACTTGCTGGCAGCTCAAGACATGCTGCAGAAGCTGCAAGCTACCTCCAGTCACCAGAACTACCCCAAGATAAAATCGAAAATTGAACTGATCAATGCCATGAGAGACGTATTCTATGACATGAAAGCTTACTACACTTGTGATAACAGCCTCTTCCCACAACTCACGCATCAACCACGAAGTTGCAATTTCTCCGACTGGTATTCCCAAGGCCTAAGCACACTATACAAATATCAGAAAATGGTTACTTGAAATTAGTTTTACTGGCACCATTGGAAGTTTATGATGGTCTATAACCTTCAGCAGTTTCTGAGCAATTGTAGTGCTTATCCTCAAAAGTACAGAAACAAGAATGGGGGAATTTCAGGTTAAATAGAGCCTACTCAATGATTGGTAGCATTATAACACCAGGAAGAACTCCATCACAGTGGGAATCAGTCTGTGATGGACTCCAATACCCACAGGAAAAGAGCTCATTCTGCAGATGAACAGGTTTATAACACTATGGAAACATAATATATAAATAAGCAGTTAGCATGCTTGCTGCCTACCCAGCAGCTCCTGACAAAGAGGTTCAACACTGATCCTTCAAGTATATGATCACAGTCATTTGACAGAAATGACTTGGAGGAGGCCTCAACTTTTCCAGGAACTTCCTATGCCTGCTTGGAAGATGAAACTATTAACATAGCAATTCTGAGGAAACTGAAATGAGATAAGATGAGAGCCAGTGTTAAAGGGTGCAGGCATGGCAACTGTAAGTTACATTAGGGTGAGTGCTGAGATTGCAATTTTGAGTTTAGAAACAAATAAAAGAATCTTTAGTATACTTCTCTATAATGAGATATACCACAGCACCAATATATTTTACCTAAAAAATGTAATCCTGCTTTATAAAGTTGGGTAATTAGAATAAGATTGCACCAACCTTTTGATGCATGCAGCTCAAAAAAAGTTACGAGAAAACAGTAAATGTTTAGTAGATTCCAGCCGTCATTCCTTATGGTAGTTTAAAGGATGAACAGCATTGTAAGCTTTAAGCATTTGAATGACACACACGCCCAACTAGAGAACTAGCAATTCATGGGTCTGTTTAAGTGCACAATTTTTATTAGTTTGAATATTGCATCCTCTGCTTTTCCCTGCTTTTTCTCAGGCAAAAAATGCCAAAGTTGACCTTGAGGATGAGGGACCATCCTTTCACATTTAATATAATTTTTAGAAAGGAGCACACAACACCGTTTTATCCATATCAGCTTGTATCCCACACAGAAATCTTAAGGTAACATAAAGGAGATGGGGGAGCTATAAAAGATGGGCCTAGCCCAGATTGAAAACTCATACCTTTCTCGGCCTTTTGGCTAAGATCAAGTGTAGTATCTGTTCTTATCAGTTTAATATCTGATACGTGGGCCATCGGCTCACATGATATTAAATTAATTTTTATATGGGGAGGGCCCGTCACAGCAGCTTGCTGCTGGGGCTCTCGCGCGTTGCCCAGGTGTTGCACTACTGTCCGGGCCTGGCGCACCCTACCAAAACCCAGTTGAAAATGCCTATGTTACAAACAATGTTTAATGTTTTAACATAAACATAATTAAACAACAGCACGGACCTTTATTACCAGTTACCAAGTCGGTTTCTAGAAAGCAGCACTGCAGCAGAACTTGATGATGAACCTTAGAGAATGAGTCATGAAATCATCACATATAACAACCCTCGGAGGATGCTTTATGCAAGACCTCCCTATGCACATAAAAGAAGAACACCGGATGATTAGGTCAAGGATTCAAAAGAATCTAAAAAGATAGGCGAATCATGAATCTCTTCTCTCATTCCAGCTTTCTCGATTTGGAAGGATCCCACATGCTCAGAGCTCTAACACTCACCACATGCTGCAGAAGCCACAAGCTACCTGCAGCCACCAGAACTTCCCCAAGATAAATTCGAAATTGAACTGATTGATGCCACGGGAGGAGTGTTCTACGCCATGAAAGCTTACTGGTGATAAAAGCCTCTTCCCACAACTCATGCATCAGCCACGAAGCTCTGAGCAGTATTCCCATGGCCTAAGCACACCCTACAAATAACAGAAAATGGTAACTTCAAATTAGTCTTGCTAGCACCATTCGAAGTGTATGATGGCCTGTAACCTTCAGCAGTTTCTAAGCCATTATTTATGTGCTCATGCTCGAAGTACAGAAACTAGAATAAATTTCAGCTTAAAGAGAGCCTACTCAATGATTAGTAGCCTTATAACACCTTGAAGAACTCCATCACAGAGGGAAGCAGTCTGTACATCAATAGAAGAGGGATCCTTTTCATTTACAGCCACAGGAACAGAGCCCATCTTACAGGTGAACGAGATTATAATGGTATGGAAACATAACATATAAATAAGCAGTTAGCAGGCTTGCTGCCTACCCAGTGACCCACCACAATGAATTTCTGCACTGATCCTTCAAGTATATGATCACTCACCATCACTAGACAGAAATAACTCAAAGGAGGACAGCACAACGATTCTGAGGAAACTGAAATGACATAAGATACGAGGGTCCGTGTTAAAGGGCGGGGGCATGGCAAGTGTGAGTTAGATTGCAATTAGCGTGGGTGTACATTAGGGTGAGTGTTGAGATTGCAATTATGAGTTTATAAACAAATAAAAGAATCTTTACCATACTTCTCTATAATGAGATATACCGCAGCACCAATAAATTTTCACCTAAAAAGGTGTAATCCTGCTTTACAAGGTCAGGTAATTAGAATAAGGTTGCCCACACCTTCTGATGAATGCGGTTCAACAGAAGTTATGAGAAAACAGTAAATGTTTAGTAGATTCCAGCTGTCATTCCTTATGGTAATATAAAGGATGAACAACATTGTAAGTTTTAAGATTTTGAATGACACACATGCCCAACAGAGAACTAGCAATTCATGGGTCCGTTTAAGAGTACAATTTTCATTAGTTTGAAAGGAGCATACAATGCCGTTTTATCTATCTAAGCTTGTATCCCACACAGAAATCTTAGGACCAAACAAAGGAGCTGGGGAAGCTATAAAAGATGGGCCTAGCCAGCTTGAAAAACTCATACCTTTCTCGGCCTTTTGGCTAAGATCAAGTGTAGTATCTGTTCTTATCAGTTTAATATCTGATACGTGAGCCATCGGCTCACATGATATTAAATTAATTTTTTTCGGGGGATGGCCCGCCACAGTAGCTTGCTGCTGGGGCACTTGAGCGTCGCCTAGGTGTTGCACTACAGCCCAGGCCTGGCGCACCCCACTAAGCCCAGTTGAAAATACATGTTTTATGAATAATATATAACAAAAACAAAATTTTAAAAAAAATGCAGATCTTTATTACCAGCAACCAAGTCAGTTTCTGGAAAAGCAGCACTGCAGCAGAACTTGATTGTAACCTTGGAGAATTCGTGAGTCATGAAATCATCTCATAAGCATTATGCATAACCTCCCTACGGACATAAAACAAAAAAGAACAGGGTATACTGCCTTGTTGGGATTTGTTTCTATCAATAAAGAAGAAGAAGAGACCTATACATTTACACAATTCAATCATCATACGCCCTCAGACTGCTGCTTTAATCAAGAAATGGAAAAAAGCGCTGTCAAGACTGGAAAGATCAGTGAAGGATTCAAAAGAACCTAAAAAGAGTTGTGAATGATGTGGCGTACCTTCAAGTGCTTCTCCTCCTACACCTATCTCGTGCCAGCTTCTCGATTCAGAAGGATCACACTTGCTGGGAGCTCAGCACATGCTACAGAAGCTGCAAGCTACCTGCAGTCACCAGAACTGCCCCAAGATAAAATCGAAAATTGAACCGATAAATGGCATGGGAGAAATATTCTATGACATGAAAGCTTACTTTACTTGTGATAAAGGCCTCTTCCCACAACTCACGCATCAACCACGAAGTTGCAATTTCTCCGACTGGTATTCCCATGGCCTAAGCACACCGTACAAATAAAATAAAATGGTAACTTGAAATTAGTTTTACTAGCACCATTGGAAGTTTATGATGGTCTATAAACTTCAGCAGTCTCTGAGCAATTATTCTAGTGCTTATCCTCAAAGTACAGAAACAAGAATGAGGGAATTTCAGCTTAAATAGAGCCTACTCAATGATTAGTAGCCTTATAACACGGAGAAGAACTCCATCACAGAGGGAATCAGTCTGAACTTCAATAGAAGAGTGGTCATTTTTTTCATTACACCCACAGGAAAAGAGACCATTTTACAGATGAACAGGTTTTTTTTTTTTTTATTGGACTGTTAAATACAGGTGAACAGGTTTATAACACTATGGAAACATAATATATAAATAAGCAGTTAGCATGGTTGCTGCCTACCCAGCAGCTCCTGACAAAGAGGTTCTACACTGATCCTTCAAGTATATGATCACAGTCATTCGACAGAAACTTGGAGGAGGCCTCAACTTTTCCAGGAACTTCCTATGCCTGCTTGGAAGATGAAACTCTTAGTATAGCAATTCTGAGGAAACTGAAATGAGATGAGATGAGAGCCAGTGTTAAACTTCAAGGGTGCAGGCATGGTAACTGTAAGTTACATTAGGGTGAGTGTTGAGATTGCAATTATGAGTTTGTAAACAAATAAAAGAATCTTTACCATACTTCTCTATAATGAGATATACCGCAGCACCAATAAATTTTCACCTAAAAAGTGTAATCCTGCTTTATAAGGTCAGGTAATTAGAATAAGGTTACCCACACATTTTGATGAATGCGGTTCAACAGAAGTTATGAGAAAACAGTAGATGTTTAGTAGATTCCAGCCCTCATTCCTTATGGTAATATAAAGGATGAACAACATTGTAAGCTTTAAGCTTTTGAATGACACACATGCCCAACAGAGAACTAGCAATTCATTGGTCTGTTTAAGAGTACAATTTTTGTTAGTTTGAATATTATGTCCTCTGCTTTTCCCTGCCTTTTCTAAGGTAAAAAATGCCAAAGTTGACCTTGAGGATGAGGGACCATCCTTTGACATTTAACATAATTTTTAGAAAGGAGCACACAACACCGTTTTATCCATATCAGCTTGCATCCCACACAGAAATCTTAAGGTAACATAAAGGAGCAGGGGGAGCTATAAAAGATGGGCCTAGCCCAGCTTGAAAACTCATACCTTTCTCGGCCTTTTGGCTAAGATCAAGTGTAGTATCTGTTCTTATCAGTTTAATATCTGATACGTGGGCCATTGGCTCACATGATATTAAATTAATTTTTTGAAGGGGAGGGTCCATCACAGCAGCTTGCTGCTGGGGCTCTCGCGCGTCGCCTAGGTGTTGCACTACTGCCTGGGCCTGGCGCACCCTACCAAAGCCCAGTTGAAAATGCACGTGTTATGAATAATATTTGATGTTTGACATAAGCGTAATTAAAAAATGTAGACCTTTATTATCAGTTACCAAGTCGGTTGCTAGCAGATTAGAACTTGATTAACCTTAGAGAATTGAGTCATGAAATCATCGCATAACCCTCGGAGGATGCTTTATGCGCTTTATGCATGAACTCGCTGTGCACATAAAATAGAAACACGCATGAACTTGCTGTGCACATAAAATAGAAACACCGGATGATTAGGTCAAGGATTCAAAAGAATCTAAAAAGAATGGTGAATCATGAATCTCTTATCTCATTCCAGCTTCTCGATTTGGAAAGATCCCACATGCTCAGAGCTCTAACACTCGCCACATGCAGCAGAAGCCACAAGCTACCTGCAGCCACCAGAACTTCCCCAAGATTAATTCGAAATTGAACTGATCGATGCCACGGGAGGAGTGTTCTACGCCATGAAAGCTTACTGGTGATAAAAGCCTCTTCCCACAACTCATGCATCAGCCATGAAGCTCTGAGCGGCATTCCCATGGCCTAAGCACACCCTACAAATAACAGAAAATGGTAGCTTCAAATTAGTCTTACTAGCACCATTCGAAGTTTATGATGGTCTGTAACCTTCAGCAATTTCTAAACCATTATTTAAACATAATTAAAAAAATGCAGAGACCTTTATGACGAGTTACTGCATCAGAACTTAACCTTAGAGATTTTGCAAGTCATGAAATCATCACATAACACTAATTTTTATCAATGTGTGACCTCCCTATGCACGTAAAACCAAAAGACCAGGCTTATTGCCTTGTCAGGATTTGTTTCTATCGATAAATAAGAAGAGAACCATGCGTGTACACATAAGAATGGTGAAATTAAGAGACTTAAAGATTAGGTCAAGGATTCCAAAAATATCCAAAAAGAAAGGTGAATGATGTGCACACATATACGTGCCTTGATCATCATATGTACCGTGACTCCGCTGCTTTAACCGCAAAATGGGAAAGGAGCTACGAAGACAAAAAGATTAAGCCGAGGATTCAAAACAATCTAAAAAGGAATGGTGGGAACTCAAACACTCACCATGTGCTGCAGAAGCCGCAAGCTACCCCCAGCCGGCAGAACCACCCCAAAGATAAATTCGAAATTGAACTGATCAATGCCATCAGAGAAGTATTCTATGCATGAAAGCCTACTTGTGATAAAGGCCTCTTCCCACAACTCGTGCATCAACCACGAAGCTCTGACCGGTATTCCCACGGCCTACACACCATACAAATAACAGAAAATGGTAACTTCAAATTAGTTTTACTACCATTCGAAGTTTATGATGGTCTGTAACCCTCAGCAGTTTCTAAGCCATTATTTATGTGCTTATGCTCAAAGCACAGAAACAAGAATAAGTTTCATCTTAAAGAGAGCCTGCTCAATGATTAGTAGCCTTATAACACTAGGAAGAACTCCACAAACGGAAGCAGTCTGTACTTCAATAGAACAGGGATCGTTTTCATTTGCATCCACAGGAAAAGAGCTCATCTTACAGGTGAACAAGATTATAACAGTATGGAAACATTACATATAAATAAGCAGTTAGCACGGTTGCTGCCTACCCGGTCACCCGAGACAATGAAGTTCTGCTCTGATCCTTCAAGTATATGATCACTCACCATCACTTGACAGAAATAATTAGGAAGAGGACAGCACAACGATTATGAGGAAACTGAAATGAGATAAGAAATGAGGGCCCGTGTTAAAGGGCGCGGGCATGGCAAGTGTGAGTTAGATTGCAATTAGGGTGAGTGTACATTAGGGTGAGTGTTGAGATTGCAATTATGAATTTATAAACAAATAAAAGAATCTTTGCTGTACTTCTCGATAATGAAATATAACACAGCACCAATAACTTTTACCTTAAAAGAAATGTAACCCTTCTTTATAAAGTCGGATAATTAGAATAAGGTTGACCACACCTTTTGATGCATGCGGTTCAACAAAAGTATGAGAAAAGAGCAAATGTTTAGTAGATTCCAGCCCTCATTCCTTTTGGTAATACAAAGGATGAACAACATTGTAAGCTTTAAGCTTTTGAATTACACACCTACCCAACTAGAGAACTAGCAATTCATGAGTCTGTTTAAGAGTGCAATTTTTATTAGTTTGAATATATATCCTCTGCTTTTTCTAAGGTAAAAAATGCCAAAGTTGACCTTGATGATGAGGGACCATCCGTTGACATTAAATATAACTTTTAGAAAGCCGAATACAACACCATTTTATCTATATCAGCTTGTATCCCACACAGAAATCATAAGACCAAACAGATGAGCTGGGGAAGCTACAAAAGATGGGCCTAGCCAGCTTGAAAACTCATACCTTTCTCGGCCTTTTGGCTAAGATCAAGTGTAGTATCTGTTCTTATCAGTTTAATATCTGATACGTGGGCCATCAGCTCACATGATATTAAATTAATTTTTATACGGGGAGGGCCCGTCACAGCAGCTTGCTGCTGGGGCTCTCGCGTGTCGCCCAGGCGTTGCACTACAGCCCGGGCCTGGCGCACCCCCCAAGCCCAGTTGAAAATACATGTTTTATGAATAATATATAACAAAAACAAAACTTAAAAAATGCAGACCTTTATTACCAGTTACCAAGTCGGTTTCTGGAAAAGCAGCACTGCAGCAGCACTTGATTATAACCATGAAATCATCAGATATGCATTCGTAAAACAAAAAAGACCAGGGTTTATTGCCTTGTTGGGATTTGTTTCTATGAATAAAGAAGAAGAGACAAATGCATGTACACATTTCAACCATCAGACGTCCTGGGACTCTGCTGCTTTAATCAAGAAATGGAAAAAAGAGCTGTCGAGACCGGAAGATTAGTCGAGGATTGAAAAGGATCTAAAAAGAATTGTGAATGATGTGGCGTACCTTCAAGTGCTTTTCCTCCTACACTTATCTCGTTCCAGCTTCTCGATTCAGAAGGATCCCACTTGCCGGTAGCTCAACAGATGCTTCAGAAGCTGCAAGCTACCTGCAGTCACCAGAACTTACCCAAGACAAAATCAAAAATTGAACTGATCAATGCCATGAGAGAAGTATTCTATGACATGAAAACTTACTCTACTTGTCATAAAAGCCTCTTCCCACAACTCACACATCAACCATGAAGTTGCAATTCTCGGACTGGTATTCCCATGGCCTAAGCACACCGTACAAATAACAGAAAATGGTAACTTGAAATTAGTTTTACTAGCACCATTGGAAGTTTATGATGGTCTATAACCTTCAGCAGTTTCTGAGCAATTATAGTGCTTATCCTCAAAGTAAAGAAACAAGAATGAGGGAATTTCAGCTTAAATAGAGCCTGCTCAATGATTAGTAGCCTTATAACACTGGGAAGAACTCCATCACAGACGGAATCAGTCTGTACTTCAATAGAAGAGTGGTCATTTTTTCAATTACGTCCACAGGAAAAGAGCCCATTTTACAGATGAACAGGTTTATAACACTATGGAAACATAATATGTAAATAAGCAGTTAGCGTGGTTGCTGCCTACCCAGCAGCTCCTAACAAAGAAGTTCAACACTGATCCTTCAAGTATATTATCGCCATCATTTGACAGAAATAACTTGGAGGAGGCCTCAACTTTTCCAGGAACTTCCTATGCCTGCTTGGAAGATGAAACTCTTAGCATAGCAATTCTGAGGAAACTGAAATGAGATAAGATGAGAGCCAGTGTTAAAAGGGTGCAGGCATGGCAACTGTAAGTTACATTAGGGTGAGTGTTGAGATTGCAATTATGAGTTTATAAACAAATAAAAGAATCTTTACTGCACTTCTCTATAATGAGCTATACCACAGCACCAATAAATTTTACCCAAAAAATGTAATCCTGCTTTATAAAGTCGGGTAATTAGAATGAGATTGCACCCACCTATTGATGCATGCAGTTCAACAAAAGCTACGAGAAAACAGTAAATGTTTATTAGATTCCGACCCTCATTCCTTTTGGTAATATAAAGGATTGCACAACATTGTAAGCTTTAAGCTTTTGAATGACACACATTTCCAACAGAGAACTAGCAATTCATGGGTCTGATGTCCTCTGCTTTTCCCTGCCTTTTCTAAGGTAAAAAAATGCCAAAGTTGACCTTGAGGATGAGGGACCATCCTTTGACATTTAATATAACTTTTAGAAAGGAGCATAACCGTTTTATCCATATCAGCTTGTATCCCACACAGAAATCTTAAGACCACATAAGGGAGCTGGGGGAGCTATAAAGGATGGGCCTAGCCCAGCTTCAAAACTCATACCTTTCTCGGCCTTTTGGCTAAGATCAAGTGTAGTATCTGTTCTTATCAGTTTAATATCTGATACGTGGGCCATCGGCTCACATGATATTAAATTAATTTTTTGAAGGGGAGGGTCCGTCACAGCAGCTTGCTGCTGGGGCTCTCGCGTGTCGCCCAGGTGTTGCACTACTGCCCGGGCCTGGCGCACCCTACCAAAGCCCAGTTGAAAATGCATATGTTATGAATAATATTTAATATTTAACATAAACATAATTAAAAAATGCAGAGACCTTTATTATCAGTTACCAAGTTGGCTTCTAGAAAGCAGCACTGCATCAGAGAACTTGATTAACCTTGTAGAATATAGTCACGAAATCATCACATAACCCTAGAGGATGCTTTATGCATGACCTCGCTATGCACATAAAACAAAACACTGGATGATTAGGTCAAGGATTAATAAGAATCTAAAAAGAACGGTGAATGATGCGGCATACCTTCAAGTGCTTCTCCTCCCACTCTTATCTCATTCCAGCTTCTCCATTTGAAAGGATCCCACATGCTCAGAGCTCTAACAATCACCACAAGCTGCAGAAGCCACAAGCTACCTGCAGCCACCAGAACTAACCCCAAGATAAATTCGAAATTTAAGTGATCGATGCCACAGGAGGAGTGTTCTACGCCATGAAAGCTTACCGGTGATAAAAGCCTCTTCCCACAGCTCATGCATCAGCCACGAAGGTGCAAGTTCTCTGACTAGTATTCCCATGCCCAAGTACACCCTACACATACCAGAAATTGACAACTTCGAATTAATTCTACTGGCACCACTGGAGGTTCATGATGGTTTATAATCTTCACCAGTTCCTTCAGTAATTATTCTACTGCTTTTCCTAAAAGTACAGAAACAACAAAAATATATAGGGAATCTCAGTTTAAAACTCAATGACCAGTTGCCTCATAACACTGGGAAGAACTCTACCACCAAGGGGAGCAGTCTGTACTTCGAAAGAAGATCAGGCATTTTCATTTACTTCTATAGATCTTTCACCCTTCAAATAGGGGGGGAAGGAAAGGAAAAAGTCCATACGAAAAAAGCCCATCTTACAGCTGAACAAGTTGATAAAATATGGAAACATAATTTATTACCAAGCAGTTAGCATGACAGCAATAACTCGGTCCCACAGGGAGGCCTTAACTTCTCCAAGTTCAGAAAGATGAAACTTTTGGCATAACAATTTTGAGGAAACTGAAATGGGATAAGTGCTGATACATAAATATTGATTTGAAGACCCATTATCCTCTGCAGGTAACTGTTTTCAACCAGGAAACAGGAATTAAAATGCAACACATTTTCTGGTGAAATGCCATTATGGCAGTTTTGGTCATGATGATGCTTACATAGCTAAGATGAAAGTTAAATTAGTTTCCAGAAGAAACAGAGATTAGTACCCTCTGCAAATCCAATATTTCTTGTACTGGATTTGCATTCATACTCAACATAATCTCTCTTCAAATCTTCTGAAAATTGTCCAAGATCATGGACCCATTAAGATACCAAGTTGCAGTGTAACTGACCTAACCCAATCCGAATCCTTTGCAGCTTCCTCGCCCCTCCAACGCCAAATGTGCCCTATTGTCACCACATACCATTGGAAGGTATGAGCTGACATGAATACGAATATCAAGAGCCTTGGAGAACTTCTCTCCATCAAAGCTCACATTTCCAATAAACTTCTCAGGCTTCCCGCAGACAAGAATCATGATGGCCCACTACTGTCCAATGTTCATATCCTTGGCCACAAAAGGAACCACTTTACTCACACTCATTGACCAAGTACTGAATGCTCGGCTCAAAACTGGGGCAATTGTGTAATGAAAAATGAGCAGTGGAATTGGCAGACGATAATCTCACAGAATTGGAAAATCTCTTCAGATGCCGCTCCCATAGCAACAGACATGAAGCGTTGTTGTGAGGCCGAGTGGCTGTATGTGCACCAAATCCAATTTTTTTAGTTGATTATAAGAAATCAAAACAGGACACCCTTCTATCACACGAATTCTTGTAGAAACGCATCCACAAAACATGTGGCCCGTGTCATCAAAATTAGAATCAACCCTATCGATTGATTTCATTCAATTTCAATGACGAGGTTAAAGCGTCTTGTACCATGGACATCCTTATCTGCATTTCCTCTTATGTAACCATAACATCATATTAACCGATAGAACTAAGCTCAACATGCACCATTATTAGTGACCATGACTGATCATCAGCAGAACATATCCACGGCATGCATCCACTTCATCAGGAAAAACAAACAAAATTCTCATACCAATTTGAGCAATCAGTCAAAGATCACAATCTATGGTTCTGTGCCTGAGCAATCCCGCCATCTCTGGATCATACTTTTTTTTTTTATGACGTGGGTATCCCAACACCTTCAGTAGGCCTAATCCCCCGGCCCCCCGCCAGGGTTTGACAATACCGGTCCACGACCGCAAGGGTGCAGGTACCGGCGTAAGACAAAGGGTAACCCTCACGAAAGCCTTAGCTGACAGTGGGAGTCGAACTCCCGTCCTTGGGCTCCCCTTCCCATTTCAGGCGGACGACTCAACCACCCGCGCAGGCCCCGGCTGGGCTCTCAGGATCATATATTAGATAACTTAGGGAAGAGGTTCACAGTTGCGGGGCGCGCGCGTACCGAGATGGGCTTCGAGGAAGGAAGAAACCGGACGGACGTCGGAGGCCTGAGTAAGGAAGCCGTTACTGAAGAGGAAACTCGTACTCTTCGTTTGCCTCCGTTCTTCATCTTCTTCATAGACGCTGAGCGCGGAACGCGGAAGACTCCAGAGCAGAGCAGTCTAGTAAAAGAATTCAGACAGTCGGGAAGGGGGGAGAGGAAAAAGGGTGTCTGTAGTTTACCAAAAACCACATAATTTATGAATTTGTTCAATTGAAGTCCTCCAACTTTTAGTGGCATATTTTGTTCGAATATTGTTAGAATACGATGAATATTGATATTAAGAGATAAGTTTAAGTCATTACAAAATTTTCTTAGATAATCGATCGAAATGCAATATTACAGTATCGAAAAAAATGTGAAATCGATCGTGAAATTTGATAGATATAGCTCAAATTATCTTGAAATCTAATTATCAAAGCATAAAATTTTTGCCTGTATAATTTTAAATTAGCATTAAATTAATAGTTGATTGTCGTGGATAATAGCATTTTGGGTACTTGAAAAAAAAAGAGAAAAATATAATTAACATTGGCCGGTTGATGTGATTCAATATCTCCCTCAATTAAGTAAATACGAGGTCGTGTCCAGTGTACGGATAAAAAAGAAAGAAATTTTCACGATTATCACGCAATATCTGAAAGTTTATTCTTCTTAAAAAATTATTTTTGATATATGTCACGTAATATTAAAAAATCCATTGAAATACTATTTAAGTTGAAATTGGTTTGACTGAGAAGGGTCTGTTTTGTGTCAAAATATTTATGAATTGAATTACATCCCTTAGATTATTTGTTTTTGACATTTGTATTCATAAACCGAGTATTCAATGTTTTTTCAAGATATTCAGTCATTTTATTTCCACCAGAGGAAATAATAATTACCATGAAACTACATTTTTATTTTTATTTTTATTTTTGCTGAATATTAAATTTGGATATTAAATGTATTCAGGGTTTGGGATTTTATTGGCTGTAAAAGACTTTCATATAAGTAAGTATCTGGTTTAACTCTTATAAAATATTAAAAAAATTCATAATCAAAATATTTTTATTCCTTAATAGACCGATAATTAAGGCTTAACCTGTACTAATTAGGGTTAGGTGGCATGTATACGAAAAATAAGAGAATAAGAAATTGAAAACGATTGCAAATATATCATGTAGATGTCGCTTCGAATAGTTTACTATCCCCATTTGATTTTATCCCTCAACGATCGGTACGTTCGGTTCAAATATATATCATCAGCTAATTAGGTAAAATCGAGAAATCCATTATCGATATTTTTGACCGATTATCGACAATTTCCACGATCGATCGATTCGGTTAATTTAATCGAAAGTTACTCGATAGCCCGATACAATTAATCACTTACAGCTGCTTGAACGTCAGTTCTGTAACCGATAACCAAAATGCTCGTCAATTGCTTAGCTTATCTAGAAACCGGTATGGTCGTTGGTTCGTTAATCACAGCTCATTTACTATGGTAACATTACAGTAACGTCATATGATCTAACGATCGATTCATAAAACAACTATATAAGAATGCATAACACACTAAACGGCAAACAATATTAACGGCATAGATCATGTCTTAATTATATATGTAACTTGGAAAGGCATAATATTTTTCCGGCACGCACGATCTAATATTAAAAAATCTAATAAATTCTGAATTAAATCATCTTTTAACTTTTGAAATCAATTTTGGCGCCACAATCTAATTTTGAGATAAGGAAGGGCAAGTGTCAAACGGCATACTCTCTCTGGTTTAACTAGTCAAACTCGACTTGCATTAGAAGACACAATCCTTTATATGGCAATAAATTGAGCTGGAATTCCCATTTAAGATTTCTTTCCCCCTCTTCATTTGAATTAAAATGAAATAAATAAATTTATTAAATGTTGTAACAAAATACGCACAAACATATATATATATATATATATATATCCGCCAATGACTTTCTTTGCATTGAAGGCATAAACATATGGAAAATTCTTAGGCCATGAGATTCATGGTAAACTCGATAAATGATCATTTAACATGTCTTTTCATTCTCAGTAATTGTTAAACGCGCCAGTAATAACCCTCAAGAGTTAGCTCGAGTAAATAGGACGTGCGTATAACTCGTGTAGAGATTTACGATATCGAATGTTCGAATCTTCTGTTAAGCGCGTAACTCTTGGTGAGGTCATCCACACATGTGTTTTACACATAGATTGACCTGAATTTACGGGCTTGTGGGATGTTCATGGGACCTGGGAGAATAAACTCGTTGTTATAAAAAAAATGCTATTAAGAAGTGTTACATCATGTTTAAAAAGTGAATGGCACCAATGGATGAAAATAATACACGATCATTTATCGTATTTACGGATATCGTAAAGAGTTCGACTCGTATGAGAGTCTCTCCCATATACTATATGAATCCCACATGTTTAGTAGTGTCGTGCTATCGCCCTCGATTTGATATCAAGTAATTCTGGTTAGATTTTAGATCTGTACTAATGGTATCTAAAGGTTTTATGAGTATCTGATTAATTCAGTTTGATGCGGGTGATTGACTAAATGGTGAGACTCTTTTAGTATGAGTTTTATCCGTTCACAAAAATACCATCTGAAACATTTACTTAAGGAGATCAAGTGTCGATCTAGTTGAACCGGCTCTTGTTAGCATTTCTGGTCATATTTTTCTCAAATGAAATTTCTCGTGTCTCTTTATTTCTCTATTCCTTTCATCTCCTTGTAAATCTCCAACCCAAAAATGAAACTAAATACCATAATTGGACCATTCAAAAAGCTTCGAGTAATTAAGAGCATAAGAAAATTAAAAATCCTAATTAAGGCAAATGAGACACAAATTTGCCCCGTTCCCACTCCATCACTCTTCATGACGAGAACCCTAAGAACAACGGTCACCTTACCAAACAGCACTGAAGGTGTGGACCCTCTCTCAGTCCTATAAAACCCCGGCCATATCCCTCCTCAGTCCAACACACAGTCCACTTGACCTCTGCTTGATCGGTTCCGGTTCCCGTTCCAAGAGCGAACGAGAAAATGGTCAACTCTTACCGGGTCCCTTCTTTCCATTCCTCTTCTTCTGCATTTCCAATCGGTTCTCCTTCTCCGAACTCTTCTTCTTCTTGGTTCCCGTTCACCTTGACCCAGAATGACATCAATGCCTTTCACAACATCGACCGACAGCTCTACTCCCGCCTTGTTATCGACCTCCGGCGGCACCCAATGGGGTCGATGCACGTGATGGCCCTGTGGATCTGGCTCGAGCGGTCGGGCCACCAAAAGGGCAACCTGGTGAACCTGATGCTCGGCTTCAAGGACAACGCCATTGGCATCCTGGCTGACGAGGCTGAGATGTGCCTCATGTGTGCGGACCGCGATGATTACCTGCTGGAGAATGACCGCCGGCACATACCCATGACCCAGAGCGTGACTGGCGCTGCCCTCTCCCTCCGCTACTTCCACCAGAACCGTGCTCGGATCATCCCGGAAGTGAATAAGATAATGAACGACGTGTGCATCAAGGCTTTCTCGGACATAATGCATGAAGCCATGCGGCTCCAGACTAATTCTAATCCTCCCAACAGCCAGAACTTTTATTTTGCAAATGCTGACCCAGCTAGGGCAAGCTTTTTTCATGTCCCAAACCCTAACCCTCACCCTCTCGGTGGATTCTATGTCCCGAACCCACAGGGTCCCCCTTTGATCGTAACTCCAATGCCGCCAAATTACAACCGACCCATGGTGACCATTTCCTCACCGTTCACATGCTTCAGCAACCTGACCATGCCTCCAGCTCCAATTACCGACGGCAGCGCATCGTCCTCTTCCAGGAATGTCCCTCAGTTCTGTGCCCCGCCATTCATAAAGGAAGGTGGGTACTTGGATCTCCTCACAAGGCCATCCCACGAGTTCGAGGTCAAGGATCACCGAGAATTCTTGAACAACGAGCTCGCCGAGGTGCTGGACCGCCTGCAAATTGAGGTTTACAGTGCAGGTGACGGTGATCAGGTCGTGGCGCCGCATCAAGAAGTCCCACCAGACGAGAGGACTGTATTCTTGACCTTCTCGAAAGGTTATCCGCTCACAGAGAACGAAGTCCTCAATTTCTTCACGAGGTCTCCATCTTAATCTCATTCATATCATTGGTTTGGAACATTTTTCAGTTCTTCGACAACAATAAATAGATTTCAGTCGATCCGGTGACAATATTTCACATCTATAATGTATATACGAAAAACCCAAATATCTGAACTCGCATGCTGTGATCATCGATCGTCAAATTATAATTCTTTAACAGGAAGTACGGGAATTGCTTTGAAGCGGTTCATATGCAAGAAGTGACGACTCCGAGGGAACAGCCGCTGTACGCCCGTCTTGTGCTGCGACCTGACTCCTCCACCAACGTTGTGCTCAACGGGAAGACCAGGGCAAAGTTCTCCATCAACGGGAAGCACGTATGGGCCCGAAAGTTTGTGCGGAAGAACCCGAACAAGTCACCTTTGGCTCCATCCCCATCCCCGTCTCCGTCTCAGTCACCCGTCTAATTATCTGATCAGATGATCTCACCACCGCACCCATATGGGCACATTCAATTCGGGACCCCGTGATCTGTCTCTGAACTGTTGCGGGCGAGCCAAAACCTTAGCTAGCCCGAGATTCTCTCTGGATTTTACTGCTTGTTTCGTCATCGTATGATCTGATGTTATCCAAAATGTCCTATCGGCATGTAAAAGAAACAGACATTGTTGTCTTAGTTTCGAGTTGCTGTTTGTAGTTTATGTTTCCTGTATGTCTTCAAGTGCTGCTTTGTGATCGATTGCCTCTTTCTGTGTCCACCAACCCCGAAATAAAAAAGTCTACCACCCCATAATTAGTTCAATTTCCAGTCGAATTAGTTTATTTAAAGGGTAAATTATATATTACAGATTTTTGTAATTCACAAATTCGAACCTTAAATATTATTTAAAAGAAAAATGATTTGTGACCACCTCCGGATTGTATTCTCAATTAATAAATTAGTATTAATATTATAACTATAATTTTATTCTATGGAAAACCCAATTTCATGTGCAAGAGGATGGTAGATAATCAAATTGCTCGCTCGTACGTATTCGTAAAGCTCGGACCTCGGAATATTTGGAGTTCCACAATGGCAAGGTCATGAGTTATGGCTCTATTGGTGGACAGATTTGCAAGGGCGTAGACCTTAATCTGCAACTGGACAGGAACAGAGCTAAAAATCCCGACATCGAGGTAATATCTATATGTTTTAGGCCACCGCATATGAATATTAACATCGATATACACTGACTGACGGACATACATAAGAATTGAATACACAAATAAATGTCAAATTAGTAAATCAATAATTAAGGAAAAAAAGTGAATAATTAATGCGTAATATATGAAAGGATAATATATATATATATATATATATATCTGTGTGTGTGTGTGTCCTATCAGTCCATTCAATTTTGTCATATGCATCCTCCTCGTTATTTTGATGGCTTTGTATAATATAGCAGAAACTGATAAACATGTAGTGACATTATCCGGGATCTAGAGATCTGAATTACAATTCTCGTCAATAGATACTCACGTGCTCCTTTACTCACCTATTCCTTCGAAGTTCATGCGCTCCCTCTGTAACCGGGAAAATACTTGTAGTAGTAAAAAGTACTGATAAGTATGCTAACTAATTGATGCAAATCGTCTGAACCAAAGCAAAACAAAATTAAGCGACAGGAACACAATATTGTGATAACTGGAGGAGCTGATCGAGACACCGAGCCTGCTTAAAGCACAGTCGATGAACATTGATTTTGTTGGAATGCACTTTGATTTTTCTTCTGAAATGTCCGGAGACAATAACAAAAATCTCTCAAAAGTTTACCAGTAAACTTAAAATAGGTTAAACGTCTTAGAGATTCGTATTATTGTTCGGATTCATATCTCGCTAGGATCGAATAATGGAACATCTTGTTGATCAGGTGAAAGTTCAATCGTGGTTCGTTGTTCTCATGGAAACTACCCCTCACGAAAAGAGCAGTATACCATCGACTGCATGTTTAAAATTTTCAATTAGACACGAATGCAACCTTGTTTAAAATCAGTGAAAATTTAACGAACATGTATAGTCTCTAGCTTTTTATAAGATAGACGATCCACAAACTCCCACGTTCAGTTCATATATGAGATTATATAGTATATGAACAGTCTAATGGGATAACAATTTAATTTCACATTGGAGAGGAATGAGAGTTTTGAGGTCCTTATAATACCCAAAGAGCACCTCTCTCTCTCAAGAGACACTCTTTAGAGGACAAAATCATGAAAACAACATCTAAAGCGAACAATACCACTTGGACGGGTATGCTGATGGGCAGAGGATAAAACTTCAATCCTACATGGGAAAGAAACGAGGTCTTGAAATCCTTATAAGGTCTAGGAGCATCCATCTTCCTCAAGAGTTACCTTTTAGAAGTTAAAACCGTGCGGGTAAAAACAAATAGTACCTAACAAAGATCAGTTACGGTAGCCCTGCACCTCTTCCTCTTTCTTAAGACATCGAGAATTCGAGTCTTATAAATAAAAAAAAAAAATCTCTGATCGAAAGATGTTTGCCCCCTAATAGACTGTTCTGAGCTAACATAAATTAATTAACGTCTATTAAATTTATGGATATTGAGTAAAAAAAAATCAGACAACTTGTGTATGTATTTTTTTATTTGGGCCTTTTTATAAACTTTTCATGTTGAAAAAATATGGGCCCCCATATTTTTATTGTTAACTTTTATTTCGCTCACGGGCCAGGTCCAAATATATATTTTCACGAATTTTGGGCCGATAATTAATTCATCGAAAATGTATTAAATTATAAAATTTTCGATTTCATGATATGGAATCTCTATTACTTTAAGCAAATTCAGAACGATTTCAATCTCAATTTCAAATTTTAAAAATGCCCTCAATCAAATTTAATTTTCATCATTTTCACAATTTCGGTATTTTTATCCATTCTATTAATTCTTCATATACTGTTAACTATTTTTACGATCTTCTTAACTATTTCACATGATTCTCTCAATCACACAATTTCTTTTCACTCTTTTAAATTCTCTAACTCCTTGCTATATTCGCAACTTCCACAAAAAAAATAGATTTTATTCAGAAGCTCTCCCGATTCCCTAGTTATATTTCATTTTCATTTGATTTGAATGACTCCTTTTTTTACCTACTCTAATCTTAAATTTTATTTCTTTAATCATCTTAAATTTTTATAATAAAATGAATAATTAATAATTTCATGCGTAGCACAAGTGACCCTCTAGTGATACTTTTAAATCAAAAATTGATAATTAAACTACTTAAGTTAGAAGAATGTTAGAAAAAAGAAATGATATATTAATGAAAAAGTGGAGAAATTGAAAAAAAAAAAAGGAAAGAAAAAAACTACTTAGTGGAACGATTGGATCTTCCACATTCACATATTCCTCCTACAAACTGTACAATCCAACAGTCGATTATACTCGATCGATGGCCGTACTCCATCGGCTCGTAGTCACTGATCGTTGCAAATGAATCCCATATCGAATAATAAATAAAAATAATCTTAATTTATATAAAAAAAAATTGATACTATCACATAGCAACTTCAGATTTTAGATAAAAACAGGCCCTCAATCTCTTGTAATTTCAATTAGGTAAATAATTTACATTATATTAGACCTGTCCTCAACAACTAAACTTGAGCCAGACCTTTTTCTTTCCGTCTTGACCTTATAGGTCACGTTTCCTAAAATCGGGTCTGACAAGGTGTAAGCTCACTCGGTGGATCCATTTTCACCTGAAAACTCAAGCCATCGAATTCATTCTCAATGCCGAGCCTTACATGACAACGTTATTTACAATTAGATATCATGTGACTTTAAATGTTAATCTAGCTGAATTGAAGAGCCGGTAGTAAATATCTCGTGGAACAACAAAAATTACTCCAATAATCCCCCTAGCAAAACGAAGTACCGAGGAAGGAACAGGAAATTATAGCAAATTCCTCGGGTGAGTCGAGTTCATGAATGATGTAGTGATAATAACCAATGAATATTTGACAAATAAGTAAATACTTCAAATCATATTTAAAAAATAATTATTATTAATAAATAAAAATAGATGATGTGAAATTTAATAATGGAGTACTAAATATTTATCGATAAAGTTTATGGATGACTTGACCAGCTAAGCTGATACAAGAACCTATCGGAATTTATAACGATTGATGCACCATGTGGACCATACGCACATCCATTCACACATACATACATACATACATACATATATATATATATATCATCCCAAATTAATGCAATAGGTACACACATATATATGTATAGGCTTGATTTATATCACACAGTCAATATGAAATTTCTAAGCACTTTCAGCCAGGCTTCTCGGGGAGATGTGAATTAGGGTTTTTGGATGGTAATTTTGAAGAGGCAATGCCCACAGAAAGAGGGCTAAATGCAGAGGTGACACTGTCCACGACTTGAGATCAGGAGGACTCGAGTTTGACTCTCGATAATAAGATTCTGGATGCCCCTTTATTTCAATTTTGGTGCTTTATTTGTAAAGGTAGAAAGAATTTGACGAGGAGCAAGATGAAGAGAATCCTGATGATGCTGCATTGTCCGAGAGCACGCGTGGCATTGTTGCTGGGCTTGCAGATGTGCCCCCGTAATTTCCATTATTTGCAATCTGCCTCCCAATGTTTGGACTTGCTGGAACTTCTGCCCTCCTCCTGTCCACTGCCTTGCCCTGCCAAAGTTGGTGGACATGAATCAATCAATCTAATCACATTCACAGGATTCGAACCACGAGAATCACGAAACACGAGAACGTTCGCCCGGCATACAATATTCAAGTCTCCAAGATGGTTCACTGATAAACAGGATTGCCCATAAGCCTCAGACTAATTATGTCCGAGGTTGTCAGGGTTATTATTGTCAGCAGATTTTAGATTGAGCTCATTTCTACCCAGAAATTTAAGTTATTAGCTGGTAGTATTTAATTTTTCTATGAACATAGGATTATTTTTAAATTATTTTTTTAATCTGGCCAATATGTGATTTTACGGTTAAAGACAGAAAAGAAAATAGAGAGCTATCAAACAGTACCTCAGAACTTGGCAGGAGGAAATGGTAAGTAGCTGGCCAAACGGGAATAAGCTTCTTAGGTGCAGAAATACTATTAGGACTGTCAACCTGCAAGTACCACATTCAGACACAAGTGTTAATGCAGACCTCGATTGCACGAGAGGCTCGATCCAGCTGACTTACCATCCGCGATCCCCGAACGTGGTAGTATCCTGCAGGTTCGATCTTCACCGAATCACCCGCTGAAGGTGGAGCCATTCCAAGGTTGAGGTCGAGATTGTGGCCTCCAGTGCCTACAGAGACCGATAAAACCGGTGTCAAGAACTGCACTGCAGAGACAGAAGAAGCCGTGAGCGACCCGATAAGAGATCTCATCGTAACCTTGACCGGTGGCTTCTGAGACCATCCCGAGATCATACCCGAGGCCGGTCACAGCTCGTGGCCGTGCAGCCGAGTTCTCATTGGCCCTGGATTTACAAAATGGAAATGGAACTTGTAACAAGATACATGGGAAATGCAGTATGTCAGAATGAGAACGTATTGATCGGAATCTCACTTCGTCCCGAGGAACTGGCCCGTCCGGGCTTCCCACCGGCCACATATCTGCAGCCCCATGGCCCGGTACTTCGAGCTGCTCCGGGGAAACCCGGTGCTCCGCCGACGGAGCATGTGCACGAACTCTTCCTTGGTCAAATTCCCCATCTGCCCACATAAATCAAATCAAGCACATACGCTCATCAAGACCTACCAAAGGAAAAAAAAACCAAACTTTTCAATCGTACAATTCGATCAGTTTTACCTGTCTCATGTCTTCCTCGTAGTCGCTAGCACTGAAGTTTATGTCCGCGTCGATTCCTCGGAACTTTATCGCCGCCCGATCATAGGCTCTGGAGATTAGAACATTGTGACAGAACCAAAATTCGAGTTTGAGCACATCAATTATGTTTCTTAAGAGTTATAGAGAAAATCAATCACTACCTTGCTGCAGCATATGCTGTGTCAAACCCACCTGAGAATTTAAAACAATTCAAATTATACGAATTATTCGGAAATTATCGAGATTAGTTTCGAATTTTCACTCAGAAATTAGGGTTAATTACCCAAGTAAATCTGCTTCCCGCAGTCCCTGCAGTTGATAAAATGGAAAGAGCTCGTGTTTAGATCAACCGGTTTACTCAAAAATTGATGCAAACGAAAATCCCTCTCAACACTAAATTCATCCAATTAAATGCCTAGAAGTTTGACGAGATCTCTCATCTACGATCAGAAACCCGCTATTTAAGTCGAGATTCAGACCAGCCAGTTCTGAGAAATCGAAAATAAACATGAGAAAGTCGAGATTTTAATGCATTGTTTTCACTCCTAGCGTCTGTCCATGGATTTCCAATTGCATATGTAATTTTCCCTTACAAATTCACATTTTCAGTTTAATTATTTTTATCCGACCTTGCTTTCTTCCGCTACAAAAGATGACATGAAAAGGTGATAGCATTAAAAAGGGGCACCAGAGCTCCAGAGACAATGATCAAAATTCAAATACAAAACCCTTCTGTTTCTGAATCCAGGCATGGATAGCTTTCAGATCATTTATTCACTGTAAATATATAAGAATTAATTAAAATTAATTTCAGTTGAATAAGAGAATCGCTGCTATAGGACCAAATTTTTAACTTAAAAAGGTAATTTAAATTTGTTTTTTAGATCCAGGATGAATGAGTATCGGACCACGAGTTTGACCATACATTGGCACGGGCTAGGTATCATTCTTGCGACCCTGTTTTTAACTGATTACAAATTTCACACTTGACTAGTATGAGTAGTAACGTGCTCTAATTTCACGTAACTTTTTCACTGCGTATAAAAAATTGAACACATATCCATATAAAAGAATAAGTTTACATATGGTGGTATCAATTATTCTTATATATTAATATTAAATTTTTTATCATTTTTGTATATATTATAAATATTAAGAACTAATTAACTCCGAGTCCGAGTGATTTCTTTCCATTATCTGCGCCATATTTAATTTTGTCAGAGGAAAAAAAAAAGATCAAGAACGGGAAGCGCGTACACACCATATATGCGATTCCCACCGGCCCGTCCGCCGGTAGAAGGTGACGCCACGGTACTGTGAGCTCCGTGACCGGGGACCCCGGCGGGTCTTCCTCACCTGCTGTTTCTTCTGAGGCTGAAACGTCCTCACCTCCCCGGCCAGCAGCTGCCCGCCGCCGGACTCCCCTCCGCCACCGCCGGCGAGCGGCAGGTCGAGCCACTGGGTCCTCAGGGTCGCAGCCGGTGCGGCAGGCCTGAGCCCGAGCTCCGCCGCACCACCGCCAGGCACGGGGAAGAGCTGCCGGGTGACGACCTCCGACTGGGCCCTCTCTTCCTTGGCCTTATCGAAGATGTCGAATACGAAGTCCGAAGCGGAGGCGCGGGAGGAGTTCTCGTCTCCAGCGTTGACCGGGAACTCGTCGCCGTTGACCACGGATGAGGAGTCCGAGGTCCCAGAAGAATGCTCTTCTCCTCCCTCCTCCTCTTCTCTTCCTTTCTCTCCTCCATCCCCTGCTCCTATAAGCTTCGCCTCCTCCGCCGCGGCCGTGGCCAGAACCTTGCTATCACTCCCCGAAGATGAGTCGTCGGAGACGATGCCGACATTGAGATCCAACATCATATCTTCCTCTGCTAGCTCTGAAACAGGGACCTGCGAGACGATCGATCGAGAAGGGGACTTTCAATGCCCAGCTGGGTTTGCAGAAAGATCTCGTGCGTTTTGCTATGAGAATCTGAAGTGCATAGTGATGGATCAATGGAGGAGGCAAGTTGTTAAAAGATGGAGCTGTCAAGCAGAAGAAATGGTTCTCTGCAGAGAGAGAGAGGATTAATTATCATTTCGATTATAATGAAGATAGATAGCCTAATATAAAGATTAAAAATTTCAACCAAAGAAGGTTGGCGCAAGTGGAAGGGGCTTGTGTCGCTTAAGCAGAGGTGCCGAGTTCGAGCCCCTGTGAACGCAGCAAACCTTCTTGGGAGGGGTCCCCGGGAAACCGCCCGACAGTACCCCGAATCCGGATTAGTCGGGCCTTCGGGTACCGGATACCGGGTGGGAA
Source organism: Lagerstroemia speciosa (assembly GCA_037672795.1). Lineage (NCBI taxonomy): Eukaryota > Viridiplantae > Streptophyta > Magnoliopsida > Myrtales > Lythraceae > Lagerstroemia > Lagerstroemia speciosa. Next base: position 13,174,095 of record CM075288.1, on the reverse strand, counting down.
ACCAAAAAAAAAAAAAATTCAGTTAAAAAAATAAAGACTGAAAATAAAGGAGATAAAGATACCGGGAGTACTATATGTTTATCGATTCTTATAAGTGAATCCTAAATATTTTAAAGTGTTAAATCGAGTCCTATATGTTGTCCATGTTAAAACATCGAGTCCTATATGTTGTCCATGTTAAAATATCGAATTATTTCCGTCACCTACCATTATTTTATGTTGACGTGACGCTGATGTGGTGCTAACGTGATACTAATACACGTCAGTTTAAAGTAACAGTAGGTGACAGAAAGGACTCGATGTTGTAACGCAGACAACATATATGACTTGATTTAACACTTTCAAATATTTATAACTCACTTGTAAGAATCAACAAATATATAGGACTCCTGATGTCATTATCTCGAAAATAAAGTATAATAAAAAAGTATATAATTCTCGTGGTGAGGATAAAACGTAAATTTTCTTAATTATAAATTGAAGTCCTTGCCTATTTACCACATCCTCGGAGTTATTGTTATTTTTGTTCTCCTATTTGTGAATACCGATATCACCAAACATAAGTAAATCTCCCAGATACAGCTGCCTGCTGTTAGTATTATCTTCGACCTAAAAATTAACACTTCGAATGAGATTTTTATAAATGAAATTTCATGTATTTATTTATTATTATTTTTCTCCTATTCCATTTTTACGTTTATGTAACTTCATTGTTACAAAAAAAAATGTATTCTAATCGTAATTTTCTGTTGCTCGTAAGATTTAAATCTCAAATCTTTGTTTGAGAACCAACTTACCCAACCCATGTTAATATTGTTATCTTTTTGGCGCATATCTCTTGAAATTCAATGACTCATGTATAATACAGTTCGAACCAGTACAGACCACTAAAAATAAAACTCCACGGGGAAGAAAAACAATACATCCAACCACCTCAATCAGGAGAGCATTGTGTGTAACGAATTTACCATGTAGTAGTGCTGATATAGTAAGAAAAGAGCCCTAAAAATAATTGAATTTATTGTATCACATCAGTATTATCACGTGGTGCACTCACATGTCAAGCAGAACACTTTCTCCTACCGCTTTATTTGATTCTAAAAGGAGTGTTCACTCTGGGACGGTGCCCCTTCTTTTTGGGTATATCTAACACCTGTACCATGCACCAAAATGGAACGATTGAAGTAGTACGACTTCTTTTTCTTTTCAATAAGGTATCAGATATAAATATTGTGAATAAAAAAGTTTATATTGGGAGAGCGGTACCCTCTAGTGAGCCCACCTGACTCGAACCGGATCAATCAGAGTTCATTAGCTTCTAAATGACAGCGATATAGATTGAAAAAGAAAAAAAAAAAACACCTTTACTTTGTTGTCGCACATCTAACTATACATGTATGTGTGTTATAATATACAGTCAAATTTCAAAGAGATTATCACTAATAAGATAGGGGACATAATCTATGTTTCGTTTATTTCCTCATAATTTTCTCCCATTACGACAAACTTCAATTAATCTCAAAACCCATAACCACATCCAATGGCTGAGCCTGCACTTAAAAGACAATTGCCTTTTGTAAATTAGACATGAAATCTTTGGCAGTGATATGTTGACGGGATCGGCGCTTTGTTGCTATTCAGTTTGTTCTGTATATTATTTCATGGAGTGATAATAAAGAGAAGATGGGTACATGTCTTATTCTCTTAAGATGGAAATGGGACTGCATACAGTGAAATATTCTGGCCATGGCGTAGAGCATGGTGATCCCCACAAATAGAAGTGAAGTGGGAACATGTTCTCTGAATTGATGCCTAAAAGATTATCAATCTTTTTCTTTTTGTGTACAAATGAAGAATGAAAACACTTTGTTATACATGTATACACATATGTCTAGGGGTGCAAACGAGCCGAGCTTGAATCTACCATGTTCAAGTTTGGCTTGTCTAACAATCTGTGAGCCTGGATCGGGACTTGAGCTTAGGCGAGCTTAAGATTTCAAGCTTGAGCTCGGCTCGTTATTGATAAACGAAGGCTCGTCGAACCTAAATGAGTCAATCCGAGAAGAAGGGTAGAGGGTGGGTGTCAGGCAAGTCCATCAATTATCGAAGGTAAAGAGGAGAGTATAAGAACATAGTACAAATTAGTAATTCGTAAGTGAGTGAAAAAGAAGAAAAAAAATGATTGAGTAAAGTAAAAAATTTAAATTGATTTTTTTAGTTTTCGAAAAATTAATAATAATGATAGCAATAATTATGATATAAAGTAAAAGTCTCGTTTAGTCTCGCGAGTTTCTCGAGCCAAATATTACGGGCTCGGCTCATTCAAACTTTCATCAAGTCGAACCCGAACCGTTTGCGAATCATCTCATTTACACCCCTACATATGTCCTCTTGCACAGGATGTGTATGCATGCCTTTTTCTAGATAGTTAAGTAATAATGCTTTAAGTGAAAAGGGGTTCGATGAAATGACATCGTTTTCAATATGTAATCCGAGATATTGGTGTGATTCTCATCGGTAAAAGTCACTTGAGCTCTTCCATTATCTGTTTCTCCTTGTGTTGTCATCAACTCAGTACGAAGATTAAGAGATTCCAAATTCTACTCTCATCGGTGGAAATTTTACGCATTCTTTTCTTGCTCTTCCTGACGCTTCTTCAGATTTACGAGTTTCTTTTATAATATCTGATGTATGAGCAAATACAGCAGAGACAGAGCAACTAAAGTGTAACATCTTTACCCTTTTTTTTTCACCGTCCGATATCCAGATTAACGAAACCCCGACTTATTCATATTCGGACCATGCAAGCTCATTGAGGGAATCACCTCTTCAAATCGTATATTTTCTTTATTTGTACAAGTCGAATCCAAATCTTTATTTAAAAGAAAAATGTGCCAAACTGCTTAAAACCTCTGCATTTCTCTTCCATCTTTCCCCTCTTGCTTTTTACACTATATATATTCTTGAAAATGTATATGTGAACAAAAATTGAACCTTCATTGGAAGCTGACATTTGTCCAGAAAGTCACCAGGCAGGCTTCATATGCAATTGTCCTCCTAGGAAAACTTGTTCACACTCCACAGCTTGCAACTATTAGGCATGTTGCAAAAACTTGAAAAGAACAGGAGATGATCACACTGGAAGCGAGCCAGGTGGCAGAATGTGATAGGTCCAACGGATGATATATATATAACATTTTTCTGATCAATAATCAACCGGGGTTAAGTTGCTTAATCCAACACAACTTCTCTTAAGAAACATCTCGGTTTTTAATCATGTAAACGAAGAAATTATATAATTAAGAGAGATTTTATCTCATATCGAGCCAATGTGACCTGAATTAGGATTGATCGATATCTAATGGGCTTCCGAATATTGGGGGATACACATAAAAAAGAAGGATAATTGCGGCGAAAGTCCTCTATATTTTTTCATTTTTACAGTTAAATCCTATATACTTTTAGTCCAAATTGTTGCTATTTTATTGATGTGTATTTCATGCTGTTAACATAACAGTGACGATTCGGTCTAAAAGTATGACGTACTTGATCCTGTATGACTGAATTAATCATTTTCAAAATTATAGGACTCAATTGTCAAAAATAACAAATGTGTACAATCTCCGCCGTCATTTTTCCCATTAAAAAAAATATGGGTGTGACTGTCATTCAACATTTTCCTGCTCAACAAGCCACTCGTTCAATCCACGTTGGCCGCGCCAATGAATTGATCAACTGATGGTCTTTTTTCTCCCTGCCAACAGCACCCAACTTGCGCTCCCATTAATTCAGCCGTCCCCACCGGTAATTCAACAAAATCAACGGGTTGGTTGATTCGACCCTCAACCAGCCCCACATAGACCATCAACACGAGCCCCACATAAATCATCGCGACGCGTACGTGGACACGATCGAGGAATCATTACACGGTTCACCAGCCCCGGGTTGCACGTGTTACAGTCCCGGGCACAGGAGGACATATCGATGATCTAACGGAACTCGATGCAGACCGGTTCAATGGGCCCCCTCGAAACATATTTCTATGTACTTTTCGCTTGCGAACAAATTTGACACAGACGTGCCAGTCATTTTCGACCGGGAAATTGCAGCTCGAAGCTTCGTCTCTCTCGATGTCGGGCTTTGCTGGTCGTGAGTTCAGACAGCCGCGAGAAGTAATCTCGAAGCAAACATTCGATGCGAAGAATATTGTTGGGAACACATAGGATCGTCGCTTGGGTTCATAGAACAAACCGTGGTGGTTGTCTAAGACAAATTGTGTCGTCGGTCGTGGACGGATACAGGAACTTCGTTCAGGATTAAAATTTAATAGAAGAAAAATATGATAAATTTAGGGGGCGAAATATAATAATTTAATTATAAAAAGATAAAATCAAGTTAAATATATACAGTATATTATAAATTTTTTCGAATTGTCCGTACGCCCCATAAATCCATCCTCGTGGTGAGTTGACATGTTTCATACATACTTGCTAGAGCCGATTTCGAAATTTTGAAAAAAAAAGGGTTTGATACAACAAGGTCCGCCTCGACCGATAAACTCGATCTACTATTAGTGTTGTTTTTGGATTTCTTAAGTTTTATATAAAAAAATCATAAAAATAACGAAATTTTATTAGTCGGTGATAAAGAATAAAATAACTATGAGGGCAAAAGAGTATTTGCACCTCCAATTGACCTTTTTTGGATAATCTGTCTTGTTATGATCACGTTTCACATGTCACGTGACACCTTCTTGTTGGCCAGTGGTCCTCAATTATTTCTCTTCTTCCCTTGTAAATAGAGGTTAGCCTTCGACTTACAGTACTTTCAGAAAACCTTACACTCTGCATCTTTGTATTATTTTCTGTGCACTTACTGACTTAAACATCAGAGGGCTAAACCGAATCTCGTTCCCTTTGACTTGGCTTTCTCTTGTAGTGCAGGAACTGGGGAACTCAATCAAAGGCCTACTATCAATCGGCGGAGACACGCTAAGGAACTAGCCCGTTACTTTAGAAGCATGGAGTTCTTTCTGAGACATCTGTATTCTTAATCCGTCATATATATCAAATCAGTTGGTAATTAGTATTACCGGGTAAATACTTCACATGATAATACCGTTACCGCACCGGAGGGAGAAATCACGTGTTTCGTGTGGACTTTTACTGTTTTTGCCTTTTAGCCACCAAACAGGCATAAGCCTGTCAGAGCTTTGCCTCTTTCATCGCCTCGAAAGGCAATCTTAATTGTATGCGTTGGACCACTTGCTCTATCATCGTGCACTCATTACGATAGAAAACATAATCGATAAAATAAGATTAAGAAATCCTGAGTTCGATATTCACATGCGCGTGACTTTCATGCCCTTTTTCGCATTTCTCCCGTCCCATTCTAAGTTCACAGGATCCTTTGTAATATTGACAAATTTGGTTGGTGCCCTCACACGCTTTTATCGCCTACTGTATGGGTATTGTAGGACATGACTTCGCTGCGACGGCATTCGAAAGCAGCCAGTCTACGCATGCACGACTAGCTTTACTGAAACAGATTATCCGTCGCATTGTACAAAAAAAAAACTCTTTTTACCTTGTTTTCTTGCTCTAACTAGAATATACCAATTCTTTAATCATATGTTTAGAAATATAACGAATCAATGAGAAGCCGTACTCACATCGTCGGTTCGAGCACTCGCTCCGTCGATTCGGAATTAAAAGATCTTACATCACATCTCTTCACTTTTTTCTTCTTCCATTTTCTAGAGGACAATGAGAGAAAGCCAACAACCAAGTGAGCCAACGGAGAAATTTTTTGATAATTCTCACCCATCACGTGACTCGAGAAAATGCTATTGATTTGATTATGATAAACGAGTTTATTAGTATTAATCATCCGAATAATTACTTTAATTATTACTAATTAATAAAATTTAATTAATTTTTTTTTCTCATCGCATCATTACACGATGGAATTATTAATTAGATTTCTTTTCATGTGGACAGGGGATAAAAGATTGGAGATGTGAGGAAAGGAGAGGGAATCCTTAGTGGGGACAAAGGCTGTCTTGTCAGTTGTCCCCTACTAATAATAGTTGAAACCAAACCCCCAATCAACTCAACAACCTATAAATGTGTATTGGATGTGTGGCATCCTTTATATTTCATCTTGGAATCTCTCTCTCTTTTTTTTTTAATTATTTATTTGCATGATTAATATCCAGAAGTTATAAGAGTCTTTGACTGTTCCGGTTTGAGGAGGGCCGGTTCAGGAAGGCGTAAAATTTCTCCCAGCACGAGTCGATCAATTCACATGAATCCGAGTACAAGACATTTGCTTAATACGTTAGTTCAAGTAGGAATAAGTTAGAAAGAGGCGAACCTCGACAACGCACAATATGAAATTTTTTTATTAAATTACAGTAAATGAGAACGGACTATTCGAATGGCAGTCATATAATTGCTACTGATTATAGCATTTTATTCGTGATTTTCTCACACTGTCAAGTTCATCTAAGATTTTCTCTTAAAATTCAGCGCAACAATCGACTGTCCTGTTTATAAAAGTTTTTACCAAACAATTCAGTTACTAAATCGCAGGGGTTTTCGCATTTGGAAGTAGAAGACAAGTCAAGGAGGGCAATGAGAAAGTGAAACAATCCGAGCCGTCCAATTCCCTGATTTGGATGAACGACAAAAGGACAGACAAGGAAGAGTACAGGGAATCTTTCTCCCCACCGGCCACCGCCTCCCTCACGTTGGAACAATTGCCATTTCCAATTAAGGTAGTCTTTTCCACTTTTAAGCATCACTATTACTCAGATTCCTTTTCCATTTTAAGGCAAACAGTCCCCTTCCCTTCCAACCATGCCCAACAACGTTTTGACTCCTAAATTTTGTACTTCTCTTTTTTTTTTTCCCTTCTTTTTTGGTGAATTAGATTAGATTTGGTTATCTTAAATTTCAAAAATCAGCATAATACAATCGAGACCCCTTGAACCTGTAAAAAGATAGCAGAAAGATAAGGGGTACACATGGTATTTTACCGACGACAGTTGATTCCAAAACCTCTTGATTTCCGATCGAAAGTTGTACGTCCGTGCCAAAACTCCTCCATCCATATTTTCCACGACTTTAAGTAACAAGGTCCAGGATTTGATCCTTTTGAATGAAAAAATTCATGTTAATAGAGTTTTATCCCTTAACAGATCAGCCTGCCCTGAATCTAAATTATTCGAGGGCCAATCAGTCTTTTCGATGCCAGATGGTACGTGCAAAATAACAAGTTAGAAGACGCTTTCCACATTGGATGTGTACGAACACTGCATTATTTCATGATTATCGAGCGCTTCTAAACAGGAAAAATATTTTAAATATCCGGGTGACCGAATATTTCGGCGTGCCGTATTTGTCCGACTTATATATTCTTCCTTCAATGTTGAAAATGTGATTTCCTTTATTATTTCTTCTTCCGGGTCAACTTTGGTTGGTCGTGTGGGCATTGGCATGGCATGGCGGCAGCCATTCGAACAGTCGACTTGCCATTTGACATGAGAAAGGAAAGGCAGAGGAATCAGCAGGTCTGAGTTTTCGGTCCAATCAAAACGCGCCTCGAAACTAATCCGCAGTAGGGACAAGATCGTTGGGAAAATTCTCGTCGACCATCTCAACCTGAGATTCGATCCTGAAATCACTCATTTAGAGGTTTAGTGAAGGAACCACTGGACCAATCACTCATTTGAGGGTCTTGTTCTAGCTTTTCTAATCAAGTGCAAGGCATGATCACATATCACAAAATTACTGTTTTTTATTGTAAAATTAATTGTAAAACTGTGTGCTCGATAAGATATTATTAAATTTTCGATCATTTTACATATATTTAATTATCGAATTATGTAACCGATTTTATTTTTTAAATACAATAAATAATATCACATTTCCACTTATATCATAAAAAGTTTACTGCAATTAAACTTTTCTCGGTAATTTTAGAATAATCGAACAAACACACCACCGGTAAAGCCAATTTATTTTCTTTTACATAAAAAATTTAACTTTTGGTAATTTAAAATTTTACTACCATTAAACAAGTGTTAATTTATCCTATATTATTTTATTCTTATATCTTGAGATAAAGCGATTTTGATCTCTTTTTATGATTCCAAAATTGCCCTCTTTCTTATTTATTTGAAGAACAATTGAGTAATGATAGTTTTGTCATTTTAACATATTCACCTAATAAATTAATTTTTACGCTCCACTTTTTTCTCAACTTTCAATCACTCCTCATATTTTTCTCTCACTTAAAATTTCCCTCCTATCCCTCTCACCATATTCATCTGTTATTTTCATTAATTTATTTTTAATTATTATATTTCATTTCTCACTCTTTTATCAGTAATCAGTATTAGAGATAACGAATATAGTTCAATTTTATATTTATCTAATCTAAAAGTTAAATATATATTATTCTTTAATTACGATTAAATAAATATTTATAATAATTTTATTGAAATAACACATATTCACACGGGTTGTATTACATGGATGGCAATCTTAAAATCGAGGGATCGTCCAATAAGAGAGTGCCACGTGACCAGAAGATAAGGTCGCGGTGGGTGGTCTGGGCTCGGCTGGCCATAGGCAATAACTGAGATGCTCCACGCTCTCCCAGGCGCGTGGCCGTCACGCATGGATGGGACTTCGGAGACGTCACGGTACGATCGAGTGCGGGAAACCTGGTAAGTTTCCTTTTGTTTTTTGTTTTTAAACGGGATACGATAATGCGACGAGATATGATACGATCGTGCTAAATCTAAACGAGTTTCATATCTAGATTATCCATACGAATAAACGTGTTAAATCAGAGCGGACCGATATAACTCGATAAAATATTGTTGTTCAGATATGTGTATTTAAGCTATTAACTCATTTAACTTATTTGCGTAGCAAATTATACGATTGTATTCCATTCAACTCATGCATTAAACATATAAATCATGTAAATTTAGATAGACGTGTTAATCGGATAAGTGTGCAATCGTTCAAGTCTTGATGCATTTAATTAAACGGGAGTTTAATTAAATGTGTCATGTTCGGGTCAATTCATTGATAAGCGATTTGTGTTCGTATTTGATGGTTTTGACTCATATAATAAATGTACGGGTGTTAGGCTTAGATAGACCAGCAGACTATGTTGTATCGTATTTAAACGTGTCGTGTCGTGCCTAAAAGTGATAAGGTTAGAAACCCTCGAGGACCTTGACATGACACATTTATTTTTCGTATTTGAACAGCTTCATGTCTAAACTATGTCTAAATCATGTCTAAATCAGGTTTATCCATTTAAAATAGAATGTCTGTAATATATAATTATACTATGATAATATATAATACTACTATTAAAATAATTATATTTATAGATAATTAATATAA
>CM075288.1:12547329-12564167 GCA_037672795.1 Lagerstroemia speciosa | reverse complement strand
TTGGGAAAGGGGAGTTCGAATGCTTAATATGCTGGAAAGTGCACCTTGACAGCATTTTCATCATGTATAATTATCTGCTAGTTTAGTTCATTGGCTGGTTTGCACTTGTAATTTTTTGGGGGCACAGTGAATATCTCTGCCCTTTATTTTCTGGCTGTAAAATATTGGCTGCTGTTTTTCATCTGAACTTGGTGGGAAAAATAACCTGAATTGGAAAATTTAAGATGTTTAATGGAAAAATATTTTCTTCAAGAGGAATTGAATGCTCCGTGATATATGGATACCTTGAAATCATAGTTGGTCCTATATCCATCATTTTACGACCATCAGGCTGTACTTAATTCATCGCTCACGTATGAATGTGCTGAAGTTTTAGAAATCCAAACATCTACTTTTGACCTGCATGCTAAGTACAAAGCAAAATTTTGAACAATTGGTTCTGCTGGAACAGAATCAAGAGTTGGCTAGAGTAATATGCTTTCTTGATATCAAAATTTTTTTCAGTTTATGAACTCTTTTTAATTTTAAAGTTTTTATAGATTCAAATTGGTTTTATTCTGAGTCAATAATTTGCGCTTTCTTTGTTTAAATTTCTCTCAGACCATGTTTTTAGTCCATACCTTCTAATGCTTATTAGCTACTGAACTAAACTTTTACTGCTCAAAAAGTTTCTATATGAACATCTTTGTTCTAAGAGGAGCAGTGAGCTGTTTATTTTGATCCTTATATTCTTGATATTTTCATTCTACAGGGTGTTTACTATTATTTCTATCAAATATTCAGGAAGAAAGCAGAAATTGCAGCAATTGAGAGAAAGCAAAGAGGATTTGGAGATGGAACAGTTGGAATGTTCTCATCTCTTACAGTGGCAGCGCTGTCTGGGTATCTTGCATTGGAGTTTTAGCTGTGCAGTTAAATACTTTGAAGTGCTCATAAATTGTTCATGTATTGAAGAGATGTCATATATCATTTTCATCACTCGAGTCACCATGTTATACATCTGTGTCCCTGCTAACTTTTCAAGGTGAAAACACATTGTTGGGTTATAAAGGAAGTTGGTAATGTCCAGATAACTGTGCTGTCTCTATGATTGAATCTCACTTTTTGTTCTATGGGTACACCATAGTTTTTCTTCTATCTTTTTTTCTTTTTAATTTCAGTTTCCTGTACTCATTTTCTCATGACAACCTGATTGATTAACTGCTGACACTATTATTATTATTATTTTAGGTGTATAAATGTGCTGCTGACAAATCCTATATGGGTTGTCGTAACCCGCATGCAGGTGTGAAATTATTGCTTTGAATTTACATATTAGAACTGAGAGAAATCAAATATCCTTTTTTAAATTGCCTTTTTAATTTCTCAGGTACTTGTAGAAGTTCATCTTTTAACATTGATAAGAGGAGAGTGTATTATAGACTTGGCATATTGATTTCAACCTATTGTCATGTAATTGTACATTAAAGAACTAGAAATTGGAAGCACACATAGCGTTTAGTTGCGAATCATTTATCTTTGATGGAATACTTGCCTGCAGACTCATACCAAACCTCGAAGAAGCATCTTGAAACTGTCCCATCACCAGATGATGCAATTTTTGCTGCAATAGAGCCGCCTCCTTATGGTACTGGACATGCGGTAAGTACATTAGTTCTCTCTTTTTGCGGTACTCATGATTACTTTGCTTAGTGCAGTTGACTGAAGATTCTGTCTTGAAAATGGGCTTGGACTTAAAAGCTCTTTCTTTTTTCCTTGAAATAGCTTGGAATTAAGTCATCATATCACAGCAATAATCTTTGGTCGTTCTTCAATGATAATCATGCTGGATAATTTCAGAATTCTGTTTAAGTTGATTTGATCATGTTCTGCAAGTAAATCAGGAGGACAGAGAACTTGCGTACAACTCAGTATATAACTGAGTGGGATGGGAAAAGGACAAATACCTCATATTTTTGTTCATAGCTGCTGAACGTTTCTTTTTATTTTCTTGGTATGTGAGAAGTGCTTCCAGGCACTACAGATCAATGAAGAACATTTCTTTTTGAGTGTATAATGTGTGATTTTTAAGAGAACTTTCACCCTGAATGTCTAAGTCTAGACCAAGCTGGTAGTAAGCATGGTTAGGTGCTGCCAGCCTGTTAATTATTATCAGACACTGATAGTGCTAAAGGGAACCTTTAAATAGGAAGAAATATTATATCCCTGTTATTAAGAGCTCTTTCTTTGGTCAATGCATTCATAACAGAGACAGAAGGGGGGTTGAACTTGTTACTGATTTCTGTGTTCACCAAGGCGTTGAGGAATACGTCTCATATCAGAAAGTGAAGAGAATGAAACCTGATTTATAAGTGAACTAAGTTCCATCACCAGATAGCTTAGAATTTTGGGTGGAAATGAGCCTAATTTCATGTAGTCTCAGGTGGATATTTTATAGCTTGCAAAGATGGCAATATCGAATTCATGCTTGTTTTTTCTTTTTCCTAATCTATTGCATCATTTGTTGCTTAACAATGACAGATTCAAGAAGTCTATGGCGAGGCTGGAATTTGGGGTTTCTGGAAAGGAGTATTTCCTACATTGATTATGGTATGCGAGAAATGATTCACGAACATGCTGAGAAAGAAGGGTGTCCTTTTCACATTAACGATTACAATTCTAAGAGAGAATGTGTGTGAGAAAGTGAATAGTGGATCTTTTTTTTTTTAATGTTTCTTGCAGGTAAGTAACCCTTCAATACAGTTTATGCTTTATGAAACCATGTTGAAAAGGCTGAGGAAGAACCGTGCAACGAATGGAAAGAATGATGTAACTGCCCTAGAGGTCAGTTTTGGAGTTCCCCAAGTTTTATGTTTTACATCTCCAAGTTCCTCCTTGACCCATCAATTTCCATCTTCCTTGTACTGTTGTTTGTGTCATGTAGATATTTCTTTTGGGAGCCTTGGCAAAACTTGGAGCCACTATTGTGACATATCCTCTTCTGGTGGTTAAGGTTAGACTCATGAAATACCAAAGCTCCGCTCCGTTGCTGCTTAAGAAAACATGAAACATCAACATATAACCTGCATAAAGCTTTCTGTGGAAGCTGCTCTGTAAAGGAAGATTATTTTGAGATTTCTCAAATGCCTTTATTGCTAAAAAATGCTGTAAGGATTAACTAATGTTGTGCTATCATAAATTGAATTGCGGTCTACTAGAGATAATGGAAAAGTTTGGAAATCATTTGGTGGGGGGAATTGATAAGCTTTTTATGCATGCTGAAGCCACTTGTTTCATTTCATTGTTTTGTTTCTTATGTCTGCAGGCGAGGCTTCAAGCTAAGCAAGCTACTACCGGAGACAGAAGACATCACTACAAAGGTTTGGATCGACCTTTCTTCCATTGTACAACCTATATGCATTTGAAACCTCAGTTATTACAGTAAATCCATCTCCATGCTGCACGGAAATTGACCCGTTTCCAACAACTGAAACGACTCTCCGAGCAACCTTTTAGGGCATTCTCGAAGGTCTTCTGAAAGCTGCAGTCAATATTTCTTTATGAATTTTCGTCTTTAAAAACAGATTCCTTGACCTAAACACCTGAATGGCCTCTGTAGTACGGCTCAAGTCCTTTTCTCTTGTGGTTCCTTAGTTGTTTCATTCCTTGGATGCAGGCACGCTAGATGCAGTCTTGAAGATGATTCGGTACGAAGGCTTATCAGGTTTCTATAAAGGGATGAGCACGAAAATCGTCCAGAGTGTGCTGGCAGCTGCTGTTCTCTTCATGGTCAAAGAAGAGCTAGTTCGGGGGATCCGGCACCTGCTTATCAAAGATGCCGTCAGTGCAGTAAGGTCAAAACCTCAATGACCACTCTCTCAATTGGATTTCTGATTCTGGAAGTTCATTCAAAAATGGATTCTCCCATAGCCATTAGGAATAAAGAGTCTGTAGACGGATGTTCTAAAAGCAATTTCATCATACTCTTACCATGCATCACAGATGAAAGATGCCACCCGCCCTATTGGCCATGGCTATAATTTGGGATCGATGGGGCGCGTAGTGGCTCAAACTCGTATTTGGGAACCGAACTCAAGCAGTCCGTAGCATTTATTTTTTTATATATATAAATTGTGAATTCATTAATAAATAATTTAATTATTATCCTCCCCTTTTCTCTCACTTTCTTTTTCTTTTTCCTGTTCATGCACTGTCCGCAGAACACCGTGCAAAGCATGCCTGACTTTATGCTTAAATCCAGCAGCTATGTTCTCGACTTCATTTATGTCAGCGGGGAGATTCAGCCCCGGTCTGACCGTCAACCGTGAAACTAGCGATTACAGGGCATAGCACCGATGGGAATCGTCATGCATGGTCGTACTCCCTCATGTTTCCCAAAGCTTTCCTTGATTGTCAAAATTTCTCAGATATTGGATTTAAAAGACCGATGAGAAAGTGAGCTTGTGGTAGCCGGTACTCTCATCGATATGAGATCTAGAGACCTTAAGTTTAGTTTTCATAATTAGAACTCCTCATGCCTCTTTAGTATTAATTGAAAATGACATTAAAAGAAGTGTGTGTTAGCCTATGAATTAACAAGTTGGATAAAATGTTAGTTTTTCCTTCATTTTCCCTTCCTAATGAAAAGATGGTAACTATTTCTCCTCAATTCTCCTTTTACTTCCAATCTCTTTGCCCTTTTTTCTCCTTCCCCTCAATTCGAGAAATTCATAGGTGATTTTATCTTACTATTTTACACGGGGAAATACTTAGCAAAATGTGACAAATGGACAAATTCATATTAATAACTCGAACAACTGCCGTAATTATTATCGACCCAAATAATTTAATTAAATTTTTATCACCACATCATTGTGAGGTATGATATGATAACCCAAGATTTCTTCCCCTCCATTCACCTTATCCAAATAAAGGGTCGATGTCGCATTACAGTATTACTTATTTTAAGCTGTTAATTAAGATAGTATTAAACACGTTTTCAAATAACAACAGGACAGTTTTTAATAAATAATAACTGTCGTCTGCGCTGTTGGTTCCGAGGAATTTCTCTAAATTATTGGGAGGCGCAGCGTGGTGATCGGCACAGTCAGTCATCCACCACGCGTGGTGGGCCCATGCTCTGAGGTTGTTGTCTTAAACGTGGGCCCCAGGCCCTCCCCCGTCACCTGCAATTCAATTCGTTCGATATTTTTTTTTTTGGCCGCACAACTCGTTCGATTAACCAGTCACTTTCAGTCTCCATTCCTCCATGAAGTAGGCTCCTAGATTGAGGAAGGTGAGTAGCCGAGTAGGCCCCACCACCTCTCCACTACTGGTCAGATTTCCCAGTTTAAATTACGACTCCGCCCCTTCGCATCCCCAAAACCAAACAGCCGTCCTCTCTCGTCTCTCCTTATAAACCATCAGCTTCGCTTATTGATGACGTGGCAGCTCACAGTTGGACGAATTCTTTTCCAGTTTTCCCTCCCTGTCCGGTTCCGGATAAATATTTTACCGAGGCCATGGACATGGAAGAGAGGAGAGGCTGGAGTAAGAAAAAAGTCTATATTTACTACCCGTATATCGTACGAAATTATTAATTATATAATTAATTAGTGCAATTTTATAATATGAAAATGGAAGATGCGAGTGAGGAGGGAATAAAACTGCTAGAGAAAAAGTGAAAATAAATGGGTATAGTACGGGCAGAAGCAACTTCTTCAAACTATCGAAATAATGCTAAATGGCTTACAAATGCAATGTAATATAAACTCAAGTGAGAGGCAGTTTTGGAATACGAAAATGAAACCAAAAACCATCTATACTTGTTTAGAGTAATAGACAAAAAGATAATAAATATGAATAATTTTATTTTTTAATACAATTACTTGTGTTTCATCTATTATCAATTAGGAATTTTTTTTTCTGTTTTAAAATAGAGGCATGAATCTAAAAAATAATAACAATAAGAGAGAAATAAAGGAGTTTAAAAAATCATGCTAATAAACGAGAACATTTTTTCTAACCTTTTCAATAATTGTGTAATAGAAAATTTTTTTTGGTAGAGATTATTATGATGTAGAATTATCTAAAATTTTATTTTTTATCAGTATTTTATAAAAATCAGAGGCGGCGAAGCATGAAGTAATTTCTCGTGGTCCCCACCATAACGGAAAGAGTCCTCAGTTGCCAGGAAAGCATGGCACGATGCTGACGTGGCGCCTAATGCAATATTGCAATCCCGTTCGCGGGCCTCAACCGAGACTATAAATTGCTTCCCTAAAATAGCCTCTCGAGTCCGGAAAGCGACGTTCCGTCCCCACTACAGTTATATAAACTACGCCGCCTTCTTTCCTCCTCTCAATTTTGCTACGTTGGAGTTCTCTCTCAGCATATTCTCTCTTGCCCTCACCTTCTGATTGAAGATTCCGGAGCCTTGTAGGGTTTCTCGGACCCCGACTCGAAGATCTTATCGCCGGTGAATTCAGAGCCGTGTTTATCGAGTTCGTGATTGATATGGCCGACGGTTGTGAGCGAGATGTCAATGACGATCGCGTGGATCTGTCCGACGCCGGGGAATCAGAGGAATTTCCGTCGGAAGTTCGATCTGGCATGTGCTCCGGGGCGTCGACGGAGATCGGGCTGGCAGGGAGATTGACGGATGCGCTTGTGGAGGAAGGCGATGGAGATCTCCTGCTGCAGCACAGCGCCAGCGAGGATAGGGTTCTGCAGTGGCTTCAGGCGCTGGATTTGCAGTTCATTGGTGCATGTCGTGCCGATGAGAGGTTGAAGCCGTTCTTGAAGCTCAATGCATCGAGCGGCGTCGCTGAGGATCGTCTTCTGACTCACTTAATTCAGGTACCCGTCAGATTAATCTGGAAGTTTCCGTTTGGTATTCATTGCTTACTGGTGGAATATTGGAGAAAAAAATATTCGTTTCTTGTGAATAATACAGCCTAGACCTTCTCGCTGATATTTTGTATATTCATTTATTGTTGTGTAAGGGTGGGTTGTTTATAGATCTTTATTAAATTTTAATGTTTTGATGATCATCACTTGCCCTGCGTCGGGACCCTTGAGGAGTAATTCTGAGTTTGATTAACGATTTCTTGGTTTCTTTTGACAATATTCATCAGCATTTCGAGCCAGCTGAAGTTGGCATGTTGGCGAGGTGCTTTTGTGCTCCACTAGTTTCCATTCGAGTCGGAAAGATCAATAAGCAGGGAACTCTCCTTTGCCCGGCTCCTACTAGGTAACTGTTTTCCTGGTCTTGTGTACTCTTTGGACTAGCTGTTTGTCCTATTCAACTCAACTTGTTCATTATCATTGAAATAGATGCCATCATGCCAGCTTTTCTTTTGGCCAACCAATTTTTTGATGTTGAATGAGTTATGTTTTATATACTTGACTACTCTTTCCAATTTGATGTTGTACGGCTAGTGATAGAGACCACCAAATGGTTCATTCTAGATACTTGCATAAAAGTGCAAAATTTTTTGCTCAATCTGGAAAGAATGGAAATCCTTTGAACGCTTTTTTTGCAAATTTATAGATATTTAGATATGAATCATCTCGCCCATACTCTTGGCCTAGGTTTTAGTCTTTGCTGAACTCTTGATTTTGAGTTCTACATTAGATGCATAATCTACATTGAAGTAACATATGCTTTTACCTTGGAAAATAGTAATATTGTCAAGTAAGATGTAGAAGGAGAATACTATTGCTGCCTCTTTCCTGAACAAGCAGGAGTATCATTCTTCAATCTGATGAACATGTTTTGATTTCTGAAGAAGCACTAATCTACTTTTCCTTAAGTTTGAGGCTCCTCCACTTGCTTTCTGTCCCTATTATTTGGTTTTGGCTGATGTTTTGTGCTTCATTTCAAGCTTGTAGATGCAGGTGTAGAGTTCTATCTCATTTGTTGTATATATGTTATATTTAATTTAGACATTCATGTTGCAGGCACCTGGTTTTAAATATTCTTAATGTTTTTGATATTCTAATATTGCGAGTATATCCCCCATTTTGATATATGAGTACATTTATGTTAAACAAACCTCAGTTGCATATTTGTGCAGCTCGATTTTCATGCAGTAGTTGGAGATTTCATTCAATCTGTGAGTGTTTTTTACTAATTTTAATTTGATATGCAAATTTACTGATAGTTATTTATCGTATATTTTTATTCCGGGTTAATTACATCAAAAAGCATGAGATTTGCTTCATTTCTAAAAAAAAACCAAACGTTTTAAATTTGAAAAATAAAATCATGAGATTTCATTTTGTTCCCAAATTAAGCCAAACTTTTCAAACTTGAAAAATAAATCATGTAATTTTATTTAATTCTCAAATCAAGCCAAACTCTTCAATTTTAAAAAATAAAAATTATATTTTTTATTTATTAACAAGTTGACTAATATATTAAAATATAAATTGATATCCTTGTGCAAATATTATATTTATTGTTTATCACATACTTACAAATAATAAATTAGCATGATTTTTATTGAAAATAATTTAAGAATTTTCTCTTGAATTAAGATTAATATTAGTTATTGAAAAATATAAAGAGAACTTTATATAAGATATTGTTGTAAATTTTAAAAAAATTCTAATATACTTTTACCCAACGTTGTAGAAAAAGTTATAAAAAAATGAGTCACATAAGTATTGAATATCAGGTTAAATGAACTATTTTAATAGTAAAATAATTAATGCGATTTTGATTTTAAAAGATGAATTGTTTGGCTTAAATTGAGAAAAAAAGGAAACTACGAGATTTTATTTTTAAGATGTAAAAGGTTTGATTTAATTTGGGAATAAAATGAAATTATGTGATTTTATTTCTCAAACTTGAAATGTTTGGCTTCTTTTGAGAAATGAAGCAAATTGAGAAGTTGCATATTTGTGCAGCTCGATTTTCATGCAGTAGTTGGAGATTTCATTCAATCTGTGAGTGTTTTTTACTAATTTTAATTTGATATGCAAATTTACTGATAGTTATTTATCGTATATTTTTATTCCTTGCTAAAGTATGCAGTCTTCTCTGAGTTGAATCTCTGTAAGTTATCAGATGATAGTATGCTCCCCTAGTTTTTGTCTTAAGTTTTCATATTGGATCTACTACTTACTGGGGTTATTTATGCTTGAGTTGACGATGTTTAGTTTAAAAGTTCTCATGTTATGTTGTTAAAAGTTCTCATGTTATGTTGATTATTGGATCATACACTAACCTGCGGCAATTCAGCATTTTCCTCTACTCTCTTGTTTTTGGAGGATTGCTTCACGGAAGACCACCTATTATCAAACTTTGGATTGAATACCATTGTCTGTCTTAGGGAGAGTAACATATAGATTATGTTGTATCTATTCTAGGATTCAGTTTTTAAGCTTAATGCTGGTAACAAAGTTCATGCTTGCAAATAAATATATCTTTTGACTTGTAGGTGAATGGGCTATGATCTCTGAATTAAGGGGAAGTAAAGGTAGTCTCGTGCTCCTGTATTATGGTGTCAATTGCTGCTCTCCTTGGATGTGTAGGACTGACTTAAATTCATGAAAATGAACCTTCTGATTGTCTACTAGTTTACTCAGAAAATTTTGTCATCTTAAAACTAGGTTTCTGATGTGTGCTTTTCTGATGTTGTGCTTTCTTTTATTTTTATAGTTGTATTCTTCCTTATAAATGCTTTGTGGAGCTCTTTAATGAATGTAGTCCCCTATATGCTCGTTGAATTCTAATATAATCCGCATATCACATTTTTCTCTTTGTTATATGTATTCCTGAATTAACAGAGTCAACCTGGTTAATTTCGTTAGTCTTGTTGATCGTTTTAATACTCCCAAAAAAAAAAATATTTAAGTGAAGAAACATCACTCTCTCCCTGGATATGTCATTAATTGATATAGATTTCACCTTAGTTTTTGAATAATGCAGCTTATGGATATTGCTTGTTCAGTTGTAACTTTGTACTCAACAACCTAATTTCCCTCAAGTATAGGGTGTAGCATACTTTGGAAGCTAGAATTTCCCATTTGATAAGGATGTGGACAAGGCTGTTGTGTCAAATACATGTTTGTTATATGCTTTTGTTATTAGGAGCTTTCCTTTTTCATGCTTATCCTGATAGTCCTGCAATTCGCAGATTCACATCTACGAATTGTTGGTTCTCTGTTCGCCCCCTTGGAGTTGGTCTTAAAGATATGAATTTTTACTTGCACAAGCAATCGCTGAGTTCTCTTCCCAAGTGTTTGAGGCTTGAGAGTTTTATGATGCTAGAATTTATTAATGGCTCTTTACATTTGCTTGCAAACAGTACCCAGAAGAAAATTTCACTGTTTTCATAATCTGCAAGCAAGAATAATGATAGTTTCATCCAATACCCTATGTCTATTTTGGCACTAACATCCTTATGTTCTAATTTTATTTATTCAGGGGAAACTTGAACCTCACCCTGTTGCCAACATCCGATCTACGCTTATCATTTGTCGGTGATGATGGTCAAATGGAGCGGATAGTTACTTTAAGCGGCGATTGCGAGCACTCTTCTGTTGCTATTGAGGAAATATCCAAGGATACCTCTGGCCGATCATTTGTTATAAAGGTTCCAGACAGAAAAGTATTCTTCTTCTGGTGCTCAGAGAAATCAAAGCTTTTGGGAAGTGAATTGCTTGGAAAGGTAGGTAAATTTTCATGATTATAGAATTTATGGAGGAGTTGTTACCTCGAGTGTCTTCATCATGCTGTAAGAGCTTCTTCAGGATTTCTTGCATTTTAGTTTGCTCAAGCTTTATATACAGAGGAAGAGAAAATTTACTTCTTGTGAGGAGTGTGTGTGATTTGGTGAAACACTTCCCCTTACAGACTTGAATTACATGATATGAAATTGCACTTAGGTGGAATTTGTCCTGTGTTTTATGCATTTATGTGTCATCTGATGGAACTTTGATGGAACTTTAACATTACCTTCCATCTTTTTCTTTCTGCAGATGAAAGGTTTAGTCAATAGGAGACCCTCTGTTGCTGAATTAACTGGGATTGACAAGTCCCATCTTGAGTGCTTTGCTACTTATGTTCGTGCATATCTTGTGGGATCAGCTGTCTCTGGCACTCGGCCCAGTGTCTCGAGTTCCGTTGTGATATCTGCAGTTTTACCACTTGGTAATGTGAGCAAGAGCGCACAATCATCCCCTATTTCAGCATCTAAATCTCCACAGTTGCAAGGTGGCAGCTCTCAGGCACCAAAAGCAAATTCCTTGTACCAAGCCGACCTTATCAGCTCCTTGGAAGAAGCTCTTCCTGGAAGCTTCTCATGTTCAAGCATTACGACAGGACAAAAGTTGAAGATAGGAGCAGAGAGTCCCCTGTTAGCTGTGGACAACTCATCGACTATTTCCCAACTTCCCCTAGATACCTCCAATTCAGAGTCCGGTGATATTTTGAAGTTGGTAGGGTCCAATATCAACCCACTCTCTCCCGGGTTTTTGGATTCTCTTGGGAAGCTAACAATCCCGCCTAGTCTAAGTTCAGTATCTCAAGCTCCTTTCACAGCGCAACCCATTTTTTCGCCTTATTACTGTTGGTGCCCTCCTGGTGCATCTGCCTCTCAACAGTTGTTATCAGCTCCTGAACTCATGGCCTCTAATGTTTCTCCTCTTCTAAACCCTTCATTCCTCCAATCGCCACCATCAACCCAGTCTATTGACTTGGCTGATCTGCCCCCGCTCGATTTCCCAGCTTTGCTACCCGAATCCTTGGTCTGCTTATCAAAACCTGCTTCTCAGCAGATCCCAACATTCACACCACTAGCATGTGACCCCATTGTCCACGTCCCATTCATTGATGCGTGCTCTGCCGGGCAGGGATATCTGGTGAGTGCAGGCCCTACGGTCCCGACTGCCATCTCTCCCTTGCACCCAAAACTTGTACGTCCTTTGATCCCGGAGACTGATTCAGTGGTTGAAGATGGTGCGAGAGAGACTCTCCGGCTTCTGCTCAGTGGGTCAGGGCCAACCAACCCACCGCTTGTGGGTGCCTTGCCTTTGCCTGCTGTGTTAGCAGACCAGAATCCGAGCAGCACATTTGTTGTTGGAAGCAGGGGCCTATTTTGTGGGACACGGAATGTTGATGCTATCATTTCCAGCAGCTTCACCACCGTTGGACTGATGTCGTCGCCCAGGAATGTTAGGCCTGGTGATTGCACCTCTTGTTGCGGTGATGACAGTGTCAATAAAGATGTGGATGCAGCAAATCCCTGCAATTCGACAGAGGAAACCATGTGACTGATGGGGGTCTGGTCGATGGTGTCTACGTAGTACACGAGCATGATCAGATTTGTGAAACAAGTCGTATTCCTCTCTGCTGAAATAGCCTCTCAAGGAGTAGAATACAACAGATCCTTATCCCTCCTCTCCTCTCCTCGTTTGTTCCCATGCAAATGTATAGGACTATTTGACGAAGTGGAGTTGTGCAATGGTATTGTTCTTTGATTTAATGTCAACAAATATCTGTTCAGTTCTTATAAGTAGGAATTTTTCATATTACTTTGGTCACTCTATTTTCGATTCATTTTAGGTTTATGGGTAATCAAGAAAGAAATATGACCGGTTCCTCTCCATCGAGCTCAGCTATACTTCTTAACAATTCAGCATGGCCCCCCTGGTGCTTCATGACTTGAGGGTCGGAATCTTGACATTATTTTTTAAAGTACAGGACCTTCTTTCATTCACAACCATTAGTTTCTGGTTCTGGTTTGTTTTCCACCCCTTGAATCTATGGGATGTTTCTTCTCCTTGAAATTCATAACTGAGTTGGATGGGGTGCACATGTCAGCAGCCTTGTGCTCTCTTGGAAGAGAATCGTACACAGAGATTCACTGATGACAATCTCGAAACAATCAACAGCAGAGCTATGCATTACTGAGCTTCTGACATCGGACAGTGGGTGTGCCATTTCTTGACTTTGATTTTCCTCTTTCACTATGACCAATTGCATGCAAAACCTGCGAGCAAAAAAAAAAAAATTGCATGCAAAACCTTTTTGGTTTCATTCTCTCTGTATTAAGGAAGGAGTATGCCTGCCCATGATGAACCCGAAGAATAGGCGTCAAGAAGCTTGAAGGTGCTGTCATTGCTCTGCTCCGGATTGCATGTCCTCTCTGCCACAGCCACAGGTTCGTTTATCTTGAAAAATCCCATGTTCATGAACAGGAAAAAGACCCACCCCTCTTTCAGCTTCATGATTGATATAAGAAAATAAATCAAAGCTAAAACTTGTTGCGTGATTGGGAACAAAACTGTTTCGGTTTCGTTGGTGCTCAATAGATTCCCTTTCACATATCAATGTTATTATTCAAATAGATTCCTTCAATTTAAGAAAAAAAATTTACACTGACAGAATGCAGATGATGAATTTTACAGGTGGAACCGACAGGATATGTGGGCCCCAAAGCCCATGTCGTCCTTCCTTTGAAAAGCCCAGACGGCCTTGCAAGGCAATTTGTGAGAGCCCAGTTCGGCCCAAATAACGAAACATCGGGAAGAGGGAGAGATTCCTGTTCCTGACCCGTCTCGGTCGCATATCGGGTAGAGCTTCTTGCCGGACGATGACGACGATGACGATGACGATGACGGCGGCATCTCCTCCTCCGAGCTGAACTCCCTCAACCGTCAAATCTCGTTCCATCCGCTCCCGTATACTTTTCCTCACCCTTCTGATTCAAGACGGTTGGAAGAAGCTGCCGGATCATCTGCCTCTTGCCATCACACCCTTCAATCATCTCCGTCTCGGCACCAGGCGTTTGTGAGTTTCAGTCATCATCTCGCACTTGATTCCATTCCGCCGCTCGAATTGCTAGATCCTGTTAGAGATTTAAGCGACGATGAAGCTTTTCACCTCTTATTTTAGTTCTATAATCTACTGCAGGTTGGAGCCTGTGATGGCAGGAGTGGTTTCCAAGTTCTTCGTTGCGTCAGTGTTCATGTGGATGGCTCCGATCGCTATTCTGTATGGCTTTAACCACAATCTGTTTCCTGGTAAGCATACGATACCCAGCCATTTCGTGGATTAGGATCTGCATCAACGAGTCCACAAAGTGAAGATGAGATATCCGATGCTTCATTTGTTTCCTAATGTTCTTGGTTCTCTTGAGTATTTACATTAACGTGGATTAAGCGTGGTTTGTGTTGGTGATGCGATATGAATCATATGAGCTGTGTTTCAACTTGGAATTTTAGGCCCCAAATCCGTAAGTAGTCATAATGTCTTGAAGATACGGTTTTCAAGTGTATATTTCTGGTTCTTGGTGTTGTAGTCTGAAGTTGGTGATGAAACAATACTGCATTTGCTGAGAAATGTGTTGGAGGTTATGATTCCTCATAGTCATGTATTTCATTAGCTTATTTCTATGTGCTCGAGATTTGTTGTAAAGGAATGAATTTTAGTTAGGAAGTATCATTGTTAAGTCTGAGTTACACGGCTCTTATTTGGGTTGGATTCCGTTGGGCTCCAAATATGTATCCCTCAATGGAAATGTTTTCTTGTTATAGGTTTGAGCGGTTTATCTCCCCATTCTCTGACATTGTTGAGCGGGTTCCTTGCTGTCTTATCCGTCAACATGGTGATCGGCTTCTATATATATTTGGCAATGAAGGAACCGTCAGAGAAACATGAACCCGATCCTAAGTTTCTTGCTGAGGCTCAAGCTAGTATCAGGAAGCCCGTGGATGCAGCAGAGGGACCTTCCCAGCACCATCCAAAAGAAGAGTAGTATGCTGAACTTAAGGGCAGGTGACTGAATATTGAGATTCATGTTCTCTTGATCTGTCATATTCAATGTTACTTTAGCATTACTGGGCTACGATTGTCCTGGGGAATGTCTTAAGCCCATTTTTTATAGAAACTAAATCAGGGGTCAGGAAGATGCTCCTAGTTTGAAACCTGCAGAATCTTGCTAGTGTGTTTTCAGATAATTTAAGGAGATTTTAGCAATGAAACTTCCTTTGACACTAAAAAGATCATCTATTCATAGACCGAAAGTAGCTTAGGATCGCTAAGCACGTGTTCCTGGTGAGCTGTTTGTCATCAATATGGAGGTGCTTAGAATAGATATTTCCGAGTCATAGGATACCGAAAGATGTCTCTGTTAATTTCCTATTCTGGAAAGGATGAAGGAGGGCCCGAACAGTACGATTCAACTATCTCACAGGCTAGCCCAAAGTTGGAATAAAGTTGGTCTGGTAGTGCATTCTTGTGCGACGTACAGTACCTGAAAGGCATTCTCATTTGAGGGATAAGCATACTAAAGCTGATAAGGTCTTTTGTTTGTGATTAATGAAAAAGAAAATAGTGCTAGAATCGGTTTTTGTTGCTATCATGGCGTCACTCCTTCAGTGCCCGCTTTACCTTTCACTGATATAATGTAACACTTTAGTACAATAACGGCATGATCATGTGTGATTGAGTAGACTGTTTCCGTGTTCACCTTTGGGTCTCGTGGTGTTTCCTTTCAGCTTGAACCGGGATGTCACGGTCGGGGAATGTAGATGAAATGATAGCTGATCGTATAGACTTGTTATCAGGTAAAGAGGAGCAAGAATTTCCTTAGCCTGTTGCAGTGCTTCATACTTGATCTGCCACTAGAAGTTCAGTTGCTTGACTTGATTCTTGCACAGAAATTTGTGTAATGAACTGCTATTAGCTCTGTGATTGTCTGTCTTTTCATTCATGCACATATAATTCTGTGAACTGTTCAACTTCGGAGTGCTGTGTGTCTGAAATGTCTAAAAAGATGGTGGCTCGAGCTTAAAAAAGAAAGAAGTCGTATGACGTCATCTCTTTTGGACATTATTATTCTACCTTTTGAAGATAGAAATGGAGATGGGCCAATTCTCATTAAAGAAAAAGAAAAAGAAAAAGAAAACCAAACTTCCTTTTCTTCCCTTTTAGAAAAATCCAAATGTCAAGTGGATTGTTTTTTTTTTTTTGGTTTTGAAAAAAAAAAAAGGAAAAACTTGTTTGGTTTGTTCATCGTTTTCATCTGTCAGTAATGAGAATCGTTGACATGGATGGATAAAATGGTTGAGGTGGTTTCAAACATCGGATTTGTGTACTGTAAATGAGGAAAATTTGATATTGATAGAGATTTATCGTTACGGGTTAGTCTAGTTCGAAAATTGATTAGAGAATGAGCTTCTAAACATTACATACTGTACACAGGAGATAGAGACATGAGCAAAACTCAAGATTAATTAATTGAAAAAATAAATGATGAAATCGAATGGATAGAACAAGTTAATTTAAAAAAAAATTAAAAAATTAGTAAAATTAATACATACTTTACAGTTGTAAGTTTTAAGGAGTGCCTGTAAAGTGCAACCTTAAGTCTGTCCCTCGTCACGAGAAAGTTTTTAGTGGAACAATCGCATTATACAGACGATACTGTTGTGGTATATCTGTCATCCAATTAGAATTTCATATTTATTAGATTTTTAATATTTTTTAATCATTTATATATTTTGCAATTAGGGGTCATATATTAGGGTATTTTATATATTTTAAATTTAATAATAATAATTGTATAATTATTAATTACCTGTTAAGTTTCGATTGGATGAATATACTATATCAGTACCGCTTCATTAAAGACTTCCTCTCTCTGTAAAGGCATAGTGCCAACGTGGGCTGAAGCATACAAGGCCAACACGTGTGTGTGTGTCTGTGTGTAAAGAAGATGCGGATTCAGCATTCTTGCCACTGCTAACAATTTGAGTGTTGTTATTGAGCAGACCCGAGGAAATATATTTTTACATGTATTATCTGATATTTAAAATTTTAATAAGTACTAAATAATTTAATTTTA
>CM075288.1:12458642-12546829 GCA_037672795.1 Lagerstroemia speciosa | reverse complement strand
ACTGTATGTGCAAGGGTACAAGTAGAATACGGCGCGTTAATAGAAGAACTTTTTGAGTACCTCTGCGTTAAAAGTGTTGTGGCAGGGTGCGTCCTCCATATCCTGCAAAATGTAACGCGCCCGGATAAGGGATCCCGTTGATGCGGTAGGGGCCTTCCCATTTGGGTGCGAGCTTGCCCGTCTGGTGTTGGGAGAACTTGTTCTGGCGGAGGGACCAGATCCCCCACACTGAATTGTCGCGCCCGGACCCTCCGGTTGAAGTAGCGTGCCGCCGCTTGCTTTGCTTTGTGCATATTGGTGAGAGCCCGCATGCGCTTTTCTTCTGCCAGGTCCAAGTCCTCCCCCGAAGACGATTGTTGTCCAGTTCTTCAAACGCGGCCACTCGACGGTGTTTACTGCCACTTCGGCAGGAATAACCGCCTCCGACCCGTAGACGAGGGAAAAGGGTGTCGCGTCGGTGGCCGTACGGGGTGTCACGCGATAGGCCCATAGCACGTTGTCCAGCTCGTCGACCCATGACCCTCCTAGTGCGCTCAGCCTTGTACGCAAGCCGTGAAGGAGGGTCCTGTTAGTGACCTCGGTTTGCCCATTTGTTTGAGGGTGCGCTACCGAGGTGAAGCGTTGTTTGATTCGGAGCTCCTGGCACATCTCCTGGAAAGCTTTTCCTCTGAACTGCGTGCCGTTTGTCTGAGATAAGGGTGTGGGGGATGCCGAATCGGTACACTATATGCTTCATCACGAACCTGCGGGATGCCTTGTCCGTGATGGTGGCGACTGCCTCAGCTTCCACCCATTTGGAGAAATAATCCACCGCGACGAACAGGAATCGGCGCTGCGCAGAGGCCATCGGGAAGGGCCCTAGTATGTCGATCCCCCATTGGGCGAAGGGCCAGGGTGACATCATACCAGTGAGTTCAGTGGGAGATCCGGTAGGGTGACGCTCGAATGCCTGGCATGCGGGGCAGCTTCGAACCAAGGCTCGCGCGTCGTCCATCATCGTCGGCCAGTATAACCCTGTCGGAGGGCTATGCGGGAAATCGCCTTGGCTCCCTGGTGACTTCCCGCAATTCCTTCGTGGATTTCGCGCAATACATAATGTGCCTCCTCTGGACCAAGGCAGCGCAAAAGGGGCTGGGATACCCCGCGCCGATAGAGCGTTTCGCCCAATATGGTGTATCTGGCGGCGCGCAACCTGATACGCCGAGCCTCTATGGGGTCGGTGGGGAGGTGATCTCTTTCCAGGTATCTGTGAATAGGAGTCATCCAGTTTTCCTCGTTCTGGGCGCAAAGCACCGCGAGGGGTGTGTACGTCTCGGATATCCTTCGACGCTCGATAAAGCTGAGGGGAGAGTAAGCTTGCCCCGTGGCTGCCTTGCTCAGCAGATCTGCCCAGTGGTTTTGCTCTCTGGGGATCTGGACGATTTTTGCCTCGTCGAACTGTCGGATCACCTCCTTCGCTCTTTCCAAGCAACGCTTCATGTTGTCCCCCTTGGCCTCACACTCTCCATTTATCTGGCCCACCACGAGTTGTGAGTCGCATTTGGCGAGGACTCGCCGTGCCCCGGCTCCTCGCGCTATTAGCAGCCCAGTGATTAGGGCTTCATATTCCGCCTCGTTGTTGGTTGCGGGGAAGGACAGCACGAGACTGTAGGTAAGCGGCGGTCCCTCCGGTGGTACTATGACGCATCCTGCCCCCGCGACACCCCTGGTAGATGACCCGTCAGCGAGCACTTCCCAGACGTCAGCAGGCGGGTGTGCGGTGGCGTCATCTGGCCCGGTGTTCTCTGCGATGAAGTCGGCCAGCGCCTGGGCCTTGATGGCTCCTCGTGGCTCAAAAATGATGTCAAACTCACTGAGCTCGATGGCCCATCGCACCATTCTTCCTGATAACTCAGGCCTGCGGAGGACTTGCCTTAGGGACTGGTTGGTGCGGACAGCAATGGGATGCGCCTGGAAGTAGGGTCTTAGTTTTCGTGCTGCTACGATGACGGCCAAGGTGAACTTTTCCATGGGTAAGTAGCGGCGCTCCGCCGGAATCATGACTTTGCTCACGTAATACACAGGGCGCTGCCTTCCTTCCCGTTCAACGACCAGGGCGGAACTGATCGCAACGTCGCTTACCCCTAGGTAAAGCCTGAGCGTTTCCCCCTGCGTCGGGGTCGCCAGGCACGGGGGAGAGCTGAGGTAGGCCTTGAGTCGAGAGAACGCTTCCTCGCACTCCGCTGTCCAGGCGAAGGCTTTTCCTGCCTTGATCCCCGTGAAGAAGGGGAAACATTTGTCTCCCGCCTTGGAGAGGAAACGGGAGAGTGCCGCGAGCCGGCCCGTGAGGCGCTGAACCTCTTTGATCGTCGAGGGGGATTTCATGTCTTCTATGGCTCTGATTTTTTCGGGTTCACCTCAATGCCCCTGTGAGTGAGCATGAATCCCAAAAATTTTCCCGACTTCACCCCGAAGGCGCACTTTTCAGGGTTTAGCCGGAGGTTGTAGCGCCTCATCAATTCAAGCGCTGCCCGAAGGTCCCCTTGGTGCGCCGCCGCCCGTTTGGATTTGACGATCATGTCATCGACATATGCCTCCATGGTATTCCCCAGCTGTGCTGCGAATAGGCGGTTGATCAGCCGCTGATATGTTGCTCCCGCGTTTTTAAGGCCGAACGGCATCACGCGGTAACAGTAGACCCCGTCTGCTGCGTAGAACGCCGTTTTTTGCCTGTCTCCCGGATGCATCGCTATCTGGTTGTACCCGGAATAGGCATCCATGAAGCTGAGCAGCTCGTGGCTGGCTGTGGCGTCAACCAGCTGGTCTATGCGGGGCAACGGGTAGGCGTCTTTGGGGCACGCTTTGTTGAGATCTGTGTAGTCCACGCACATCCGCCATCGTCCGTTTGGCTTGCGCACTAGGACGGCGTTTGCGACCCACGTTTGGAAGCGGACCTCCTCGATGAAGTTGGCCGCCAAAAGCCTCGCTACCTCCTCTCGGACGGCCTCTCTTCGTTCTGCCCCCATAGAGCGCCGCTTTTGAATGACGGGGCGGGCGGTCGGGTTGACTGCAAGGCGATGGGTGATGATTGATTGATCGATACCCGGCATGTCTGCAGGCGTCCATGCAAACACGTCAGAATATTCTTGCAATAACGCAATTAAGCTTCGCTTACTGGGGTTGTCCAATTCTGCGCCGATCCGGACGCTCCTCGTCGGCGTCAGGAAGACTTCCTCCAGTTCACCCACCGGGGCAGGTCGCTCGCATCCATCGCGAGGGTCAGGCTCAATCTGCAGTGCGGGGCGAGCCCGGGTCTCCTTCAGGGTTGCCAGATGGCAACGCTTCGCCACCTGGTGGTTCCCTCGCACGCTTCCTGTGCCATTGCCGGTAGGGAATTTAACCATTTGATGGTAGGTGGATGGTATGGCTCAGAGAGCATTCAGCGCGGGGCGCCCCATGATCGCGTTATAGGCGGACTGGATGTCTACTACCAGGAGAGTGGTCATGCAACTTGACGTCTTGTTGCCGTCGCCTAAGGAGAAAGGTAGGGCGATGGTCCCCTTTGGGTACACCGTTCCCCCATTGAAACCTATCAACGGTGTATCCGCCGGGGAGAGGTCAGCGTCGGTGAAGCCCATCTTCCTGAACGCATCGTAGTACAGGACGTCAGCCGAGCTCCCATTATCAACGAGGATCCGTCGCACCTCGAATCCCCCGATGTCGGCCGTAATCACCAATGCTTCGTCTCGCGCTGAGGGAGGTACGGGCGCGGCGTCTTCGTCGGTGAACGTGATCGAGTAATTTCGGTCTAGCTCCAGGCACTGCATCTCGTTCGCGGGGCGCTTGCTTCCGGAGGAACGCTCGCCGGTGATCACGTGTATCGTTCCTCGACGCTCCCGGGGTGAGGGGGCTCTGGCCGCCGGCCTCTCATTCTCCCGCCTGTCCGCCGGCGTGTTTCCGGCCTCCGGGTCTCGTCGCCACGTGTTTTTGGCGGGCGGTCGCTGTACGTACTCTTGCAGATGTCCCCTTTGGACCAGCCGTTCTATTTCAGCCCTCAACTGGCGGCAGTCTTCAGTGTCGTGGCCCGACGCCCGGTGATATCGGCAATATCGGTCCGCGTCCGGTCCCAACGTTTCTTTGGTGGTGCGAGGGGCTCTGATCAAGCGTCGCTTCTCCCCTTCCGCAAGGACAACAGCGCGCGGGGCCAACAGTGGGGTGTACTTCTCTCGTTTGTTGTCCCGTCCCCGCTCTTCTCGCCGATCGGTAGGGGCTTCTTTTCGCTTGGTGTCCTTGCGCCTCCAGTCGGCCTCCTCGATCGTCATGAAGCGTTGAGCCCGCGCCGCCAGATCGGCAAAGTCGCTGGGGGGGTCGATGATCAGGTTTTTTGCGAACTCCTCATCCCTCAGGCCGCGCTGAAATGCGGCCACTTTTTCTCGCGGGGTCAGATCATCCACTTCGGCCGCCACTCTAACAAATCGCTCGTACCAATGGCGAAGGGATTCCCGGTCCCGTTGCTGCATTCCGAAAAGTTCCATGGGGGTACGCTTGATCCGAAGCGACCCTGCGAAGCGCTCTAAAAACTTTTCTTTTAGTGAGGCGAAGTGGGAGATGGACCCGGGTTCTAACGAGTAAAACCAGTCCGCTGCGAGGCCCTTCAACGTCCCTGGAAACAGGAGGCACTGAATTTCGTCCGTGGCCCCTCTCCCTAGGAGGGAGTTGACATGGGCGCGCAAGTGGTCGCGGGGATCGGTCTTTCCATCATACGCGTCGATTTGCGGAGCCTTGAACCTCGGAGGTAAGGTGACCGCCTGGATTTCGGCGGAAAAGGGGCTGGCGACATCCTCTTCAACGGCCGGGAGCCCATACCGGCGGCGGTTGTTGGCTTCGAGGGCTCTGGCCACGCGGTCCTCGACTAGTTTATGCACTTCCCTCATGGTCATGCTAGTGTTTACTTGGGAAACGTTGTCCCCTGAAGGGTAGGAGTCAAACGCGAGCTTGCGGCCGCCGCAGGGGGAGGGGGTGCACGTGGCGCTCCCGAGGTGTCCCCGGCGCCTTCCTGGCGCTCATTTAGATGACGAGATAGCGCGGCATCCACTAGGGTGGTAACCCGGCGCTCGACAAATTGCTCCACTGCCTGGCGGGTCCGAATAGGGAGGGCTGCTAAGAGCTCGTCCTGGTTGGGATCGGGACGCGGGGGGCCTTCGGGGGTGTTTTCGGTGGGCGGGAGATTTTGGGGAAATGCCTGCTGGTCACGTGTGGAACTGGTTGCTCTACGATTGCTACGAGTGCGAGCCATGACTTTTAGTCCGTGTTTCCCACAGACGGCGCCAATGTTGAGATCAGAAAATGGTAGGAGGAATGAGTAAGAGCAGGAGTTATGAATGTTGTCTTATTGCCTTTATTCCGGGTGTACAGGTCCCATTTATATAGGGATGGAGGGGACACAAACATTTAATACGCATTAAATACATGTCGTGTGCCTTGTAGGGGAAGCGACTTCTGCTGTACGGAAGATGTCAGACTGGGGCGAGTCAGGCGGCGTCAGTCGTACGGAAACGCCGCTGGCGGTATGGGCGCCACCCGGTCTGGCGCACAGCCGCGCCCAAGCGCCGGTCCAGCGGTTTGGGCCTACTTCCTGGGCCTTCATCTGAGCAGGGCTTCCCTGAGGGGAGGGCCTTGGGCCCGGCCCCTACAAAGCCTAATATCCACCCCGATGAAGAAACAAGCAATATCGAGAAACATTTCTTGTTGCTCGAGATCCAACGAGTCGTAGCTGATCTTCAACTTATCTTGGACATCCATGGTCGGTTTGGCTTTCAACAGCTCCACTGTGCTATCCCAGATATCCTTCCTTCGACTGTAGAAAGATAAAAATGAGCCAATGACCTCGAGAGCTAGGGGAAGCTTTCCAGTTATGTCCACAATTTCCCAAGATTGTTCGACGAAGTCGGTTTTGCTCTTGTCATCTCTAAATGCATGCTTGCAGAAGAGATCGAAAGCTTGATGTTTGTTTAACACTGTAACCTCGTAAGTGTCCCGAACCTGGAACTGTTCCAGGATTTCCTTTTCTCTAGTTGTGATAATGATCCTGCTTCCTCGACCAAACCAGTGAGTGTCTGCTGCTAGAGCATTAAGCTGGCGAACATGGTCAACATCGTCAAGAAGAATGAGCGCTTTCCTGAAACGAAGTCTATTCTTGAGCACGTTGATCCCTTCCCCGACATTGGCGTACTCTTCACGATCACGCCTTAATATGTCCGACACTAGCTTACTCTGTAAATACTGGAGGCCTCTAGGAGTCTGGGATGTCTCTCGGATGTCGTTGAGGAAGGAACATTGGTCAAAATTCTCCACAATTCGGTTGTAGACAAACTTGGCAAGAGTTGTCTTCCCAACGCCACCCATGCCCCAGATCCCGACAATCCGGACATCATTCCCACCAACCTCTAATAGCTCCATGATTTCTTCCACCCGATCATCGATTCCAACCAAGACGTTACTCATCTCCAAGTAAGCTTTCTTCAATTGCGCAAGCACTGTTGCAATGATTAACTTTATGAATTCTCCTTCGTGTCTACAAAAACCGTATACGTTTATTGTCAATATCACATACTAGAAAAACAAGCATTCAGTTCAAAGATGCTGGATATATCTCATCACAGAGCAGGGGAAGGCTTGCCCTGAATTTGTTTTAGATTTCACTGATGAGATCCTGAATAAGTCTTGAACTTTGACGAACCATTCATGGAGTCTACGGTGGATTTCATTAGGAAATGTTTTCACTGAGCTCATCTGTTACAGTGAACCCAAGAGAAAAACTGCTATGTTTTGATATTCATGCCTCTGCTTTGGAAGAGTACAAAGGGACAATGTCTAACATAATGAAAGCTGTACGATCACAGGCAGCATTGCATAGCCGAAGATGTTAAATGCTGTACCAAACAAAGTAGGGAGTTATTTTCTGATGGATTCTTGTTCAATCCCTTATAAATATTCTCTTTCTGGCTGGACTTTAAACCGTTCAGAAACATCCACAAACTCCTAAAACAATTGGAACACTTAAAGTAATGTAAGAGAGGAAGAACTTTTTTGCTTAAGCAGTAGGAGGTTACCCATTTGCCACTTTACTGAGTTCCAAGCCCTTCAATTTCACAACTTCTCGCAGAGCAGCTCTCCACCCCTGGACCATCTCAGCGCCGTACCTTTTCTCGTGCTCGGAGAATGATCTAGCATAGCTCCCTGATTGATGCTGAACTTCGTCCGGGGTGATGTCGAGGAAAATAGGCATGATCAGTCTTTTGTTCTCCTTCATGCACTTCACCATCTCTGTCACCTCCTTGAGGCACCACTTGCTAGAAGCATAATCTCTGGAGAAGATAGGGATGAATACCTTTGTCTGCTCGATCGATTTCATTAACTTTGGGCCAATCTCCTCCCCGACACGGAGCTCCTCGTTGTCCCTGAAGGTACGGACCCCAGCATCTGTCAAGCTATGGTAGAGGTAATCAGTGAATGACTTACGATTGTCGGAACCCCGGAAGCTCAAAAAGACTTCAAACTCATGGCCTGTCTCGGTACCAGTCGGGTCATTTCCATCTGTCTCCCGCTGCTGTAGAATATGTAAAGAGAAAAATAAACCAAATCAGGAACATGTTCTTTCATACCCAACCGCGTATAACAACAGATCAGGATACCTGAGGAACATCTGCATTCACGCCACTAGAGGAAATACTTTGGCATCTTTTCTTGCGAAAGAAATGAATGCCCAGGAAAACGGAGACAATGACCGATGCTGCTGCACAGATTGCTATAGGCGAAGTGCGAGGAGTAGGAAAATTATCAGAAGCCATTGGCAATATCCTTATACTTTCACTTTCTTTACCTGTTGCCTGACAACAAAGACAGACAGGAGTTCAGACAGCAGAATGTTAAGTTAGTGCCTTTGTGGTAGATAGTCGATAAACAAATCCTTTGCTGTGGTAACACGTTACATAAAAAAGATCACTGGTTTTTCTTTTTTCCTTTTACTTTTCTTGTGCCGAAAACTTGGTGCTGTTTTGCTAAAGAAATCTCTGTTCAATCATTGAAACAGAGAATGTTTCAACCTTTCATTGATCAATTGTTTTTGAGGAATATAATAACATAATCTGAAATAGTTGGTTAGTGTTATTCATGTCCTTTCATCAGTTTCCTGCTTTATAGGATGCCTTGCCTGTTGCAATGTCCTCCAATTCAAAAGCAAAAGTAAAGGTTCCCTCTTATGCAAAAGAAAAAGTTAAGGTTCTCTTTGTCCTTTCCTAGAGAAGATGACCTCCATAAGCCTCCAACATATAACACTTATTGAGCGCTTTCTAGTTTCTAAAAATTCAGGGTCTTCGTGCTATACATGGTGCCACGGGCTCTGGACCTTTTACTTTTTCGACAAATCCTCTTCATTTTGCCTGTTGAGGGAAAAGTTAATTTTCTGTGCCTTGCCTAGGTATTAATCTCCAAAGGTTTTGTCGAACTACAGAACAATTAAGATCCTGCAATTTTCTCACAAAAGGGTGCAACCACTATTGGAGTCCGGCTCTGCGAAATTTATCCCATGACAGTCTGATGCTGCTAAGGCCAACAGTAAAAAGTTCTTTATGCTCCACCGACGTCCTGTGAGATGTTGTGAAAGTGTAATATCGAGGTTGCTCAAGAGCAAAACAGGAGTACAGAACTCAAGATAACTAAAGCAGTTAAGGATCAGAAAAACTCTTCATAGTTTTCTTAATATGATCTATTAAGAAATGTGCTTAAAGCATACGTTCTCGGGTCATCGCCGGTGCAAAATGATCATGGCGAACCTGCACTAGTTAAATGGAAATCACTTGGATTGAGCTCGATCAACAGAAATCAGCTTCAGTTTCCTGTTTTCACAAAGTAATTGGAATGATTCTGCATCCTGTGGCTTAAGGTACTCTTTTCACCATTCAAGAAAACTGAAAAACAAGTGAAGAAAATTAATTACAAATTATTATTACTTCTCATGTTTTTGATGGATGATTAGTCCTTGATTTACAGAAAAAGGGGAAAAAGCAGCATGTTTGATTCAACCAGATTCAAAGTAAGAATTCAAGATGATGAATGGATCAGCTGAAAATGAAGTTGAAAATATTCGCATCTCGAGCTTTCTAGGCCTTTACTTCAAACTCTGCATTAAGGCACCAAACTTTATCCATTGCAGCATGCTAGTTGCAATCATCTTTTGATACCTGTGAGTAAAAGCAGTTTATTCGTGAAAGAGCAGAGATGTCATACAAATGCAAGTAGGCAATTGTTAGCTTTCAATATTCAAATGGAGAATGAGAACATTCTTATAGTACCTCAGGGAGGAGGTAGAGTTCGTAAAAGTTTGCACAGAAGTGCCATGCGTCAACTTCAAGCAAATCATTGCCTTGCCTTCAGATAAATGATGGGAGGCATAAGATGAAGTATCTCAAAATGGAGTCAGTACACACGGAAGGATATTTTAACGAACCTTTGGTTAAACTATGCTGCAAATCTTGGGTTGAGAAGTTTCTAACTTTAGCCCGCCACTCTGCAGTTTGGACAGATCTGGCAGCTTAAGCGCTTTGCATCCAAAGATAGCCAACACCTTGAGATTGCTCAATTCCTCAACTCCCTGAACTTCTGTGATATTCTCACATCTTTTCATTATCAGAGACTCTAATCTGTGCAACCTTGACACGTTCGGCAACTTCTCTATTGCTTTGCACCCGGTTATGTCCAACTCCACCAGCGATTCCAAATCCTCGAGCCCCTCAAGTCGGTGCAATTTCTCGCAGTGTCGGAGCCACAGATATTGCAAAGAATTGGGTAGTCTGGGTAAGGCTTCCAGGGATGTACAGCGGGAGAAGTTCACTGTTTTCAGTTTTGGTAGACCACTGAGGCCCTGAGCCTCAACTAGATTCCCACCCTCAGATGCATCTAATTTCTCTAAGTTCCTTAACTTGGATAAGTTGGGAAGTCTTTCAACTTGGCAAGATTCGACAGACAACTCAGTCAAAGACTCGAGCCTCTCAAGTCCATCGAGCTTACTTAAAGGGGTGTGAGATGTCCACAGAATTTTCAGGGATACCAGACCCCCCAGGCCTTTGATTTCTCTGAGCTTGGAGCAGAACCCAACATGTAACTGTGACAGACTCTTCAAGTTTGAAATGCTTGGAAATTTCTGAAGGGAACTGCAACTATTAACTGTCAAAAAGTACAGGCTCGAGGGGAGTGCAGTAAGGCTTTTAAGCTCTGCACAATCAGAAATGTCAATCTCCTTGAGCCGAGAGAAGCTGGCTACTGCTTCTGGTAAGGTGCTGATCCTTACAGATTTCAGGAACAATTTCTCCAGCTTTGATAATGTCCCCAGGGATTCCTCCTTGAGCTTGAAGTCCCCAAAAAGGTACAACTCTTTTAGATTAGTCAAGTGTGCAATGTCAGGGCAAGTCAGCATTGATGAGGCTTCTAGTGTTAGATTAACTAAGCTTGAAGGAAGCCTAGGGAGATTCTGAAGACTCTGGCATTCTCCTAAGCGAAGAGTTCGCAAACGAGAAAGACCACTGATATCTGATGGAAGGCTCGTAATCCTGTCTAATTTCAAAACCGTCAAAAATGACAGCCTCTCGATGTTAGAGGGAGTTTCTCCTTCTAGTAAAGACCATGAGGCATCAAGCACTTTGAGCTTCTCTAAGGTTCCCAAGTCACCCGGTAAACAAGTTGCTGTCATGTTATCAATTTTGAGAAACTCCAAGTTCCTTAAATTTCCGACCGAGTCGGGCAGCATTTTGACTCCACTATACGACAAAGTTAGCTCAACTAATGAGGTTAACTGCCCGATGGAGTCTGGGAGCTTCTTTAGTCTTACACAATACTCTAATGACAGTCGCTTCAGATTCTCAAGGGATCCAATGGACTCTGGAATTTGATTAAGAAATCTGCAGCTATTTGCAGATAATACTTCAAGCTTCTTCATACCTTCCGATATAGGTACTTCTTCTATGCGGGTTGCATCGATGAGAAGCTCGGTCAATTCCTCCATGGAACCCAACTGCTCAGGCAGCTTCGTCAGTCTCCAACATTTCCTCAAGTTTAAAAAGATAAGACCCTTGAGAAGCCCTATTGATGGGTCAACAGAAGTTAAATTCTTACAGGCTTCAATGATCAATCTCTCTAACCTGGGAAACAGCGAGAATTCAGGAGTTGCATTCATTGGGCAATCCGTAAGATTCAGAACTTTTAGGTTCGTCCCAAACTGCAAAAGGAAAAAAGGATGGTTGAAAAATATTATAGTTTGGTATCAAATTTGAAGAATCATATATATTAACCGAATATAATTGGCCAGACCTCGATTGAGCTCCAACCGATCCAATCCCCTTGAATCAAGCTCTTTGACAGATTAAGGACGATTAATTTCTTTAGATGTAAATTGGCTGGCAAGGATGTGTTCTGCGCATGCCAGCTCAACCACCTCAGCTGAGGGAAAAGACGCTGAAAGTTCCCTTCGAGCTTAGCACCAGCGAGTTCTAGAATCCGCAGCCTTGGCAGATTCTTGAACATTTCATCTGTAAGGCATTCCTCTTCCTCTGTAAATTGGTATCCTTCAAGACAGATGGCTTCAACTTTGGATGTTCCCTGCTCAAGAGCAATGGAAAGATTACACTAAATGGTAGTTGGAAACTTTTGACAGGTAATGGATGTCTAGACACATAGTCTAATATTCATGGAAAGTGATGTGCTACTATACCTCCTGCTCGATCAATACATCGATTGCCTCTTCACTGTTCCATATCCTGCTTCTTAGCCCCGGTTCTTTATAGTTCTCTTGTTCCACAATGCGCCTACCGAGGTCTCTGAGTTGGTCATGCATCCTTATTTCCTTATCGTCTCCAATTTTAATCAGAGACTTCAGGAGAAGGATTTCGAGTCCTACTTCAGGGAAGAACTTGCAGTCTTCCCACACCGGAGTCACAATCCTGACATCCACCCCATTGAAAAGGCA
Organism: Lagerstroemia speciosa; assembly: GCA_037672795.1. NCBI lineage: Eukaryota > Viridiplantae > Streptophyta > Magnoliopsida > Myrtales > Lythraceae > Lagerstroemia > Lagerstroemia speciosa. The sequence goes on along the minus strand of CM075288.1, from coordinate 12,534,831 downwards.
TGCAATGTCTAGGAATATTTCCTTTTGCTCGGTATCTAATGACTTGAAACTGATCTTCAACTTATCCTGGACATCCATGGTAGGTTTTCTTTTCAACTGCTCTGTTGTAGCATCCCATATGTCCTTTCTCCCACGATAGATCGATAAAAACGACCCGATAACTTCAATGGACAGAGGAAGCCTTCCTGTTATGTGCACAATAGCCCGGGCCTCATCCACGAAGTCACCAGCACGCAGGTCATCTCTGAAAGCATGCTTGCAGAAGAGCTCGAAAGCTTGGTCCTTGCCTAGTAGCGGAACTTCGTAAGTATTTTGCACTTGAAACTGATCCAGAATTTCCCTTTCTCTAGTTGTGACGATGATCCTACTTCCTTGACCGAACCAGCTTAGATCTGATGCAAGGGCTGAAAGCTGGTTAATATGATCGACATCATCAAGAAGAATGAGGGCTTTTCTATCATGGACCCGATCCTTAAGCACCCCCATTCCTTCCTCTACACTGGTAAATTCTTCACGCTCACGTTTTAATATGTCAGAGACTAGTTTGCTCTGTAGATATTGCAGACCTGTTGGATTTCTAGATGTTTCCCGAATGTCACTGAGGAAGGAATGACTTCCAAAGTTTTCTGCAATTTGGTTGTAGACAAACTTGGCAAGAGTCGTCTTTCCAATACCGCCCATTCCCCAAATTCCGACAACTCGAACATCATCCATGCCAACCTCTAGTAGTTTCATTACTTCTTCAGCACGGTCGTCAATTCCGACCAAGGTCTTGCCCATGTCCAGGTAAGTTTTCTTCAGTTCTCTAAGAACCTTGGCAACAATTAACTTGATCAGCTCTCCCTGATTTCTACAAAATACAAACTATGGCCATCAGATTAGGAAACTCGACATGGCAAATCAGTAGAAAAGCATCAGATTTGTCAGTAGTAGTGAAGCTCATAAGAACTGCAAATTGTAATTTGGATTGGTCTCGAAGCCTTTTAATTTCCTAAACAATTTGAAAGTGACAAGCATTGTTACTGCAGATACAGAAGAGAAACTCGAACTTCTTTGCTCAAGCAGAAGAAATTTACCCATTCGCCACTTTGTTTAGCTCAAAGCCCTTCGATTTCACAACTTCCTTCAGAGCATCCCTCCACTCCTGGACTGCCTCATGGCCATAACTTTTCTCGTGCTGGGAGAACGATTTAGCATAGCTGCCTCTTTGGTGCCTAACTTCGTCCAGAGTGACATCCAAGAAAATAGGCATAATCACCCGTTTGTGCTCCCTCATGCACTTCACCATCTCTGTCACCTCCTTGAGACACCACTTGCTCGAAGCATAATCCTTGGAGAAGATGGGGATGGAGATCTTTGACTGCTCGATCGACTTCATGAGCTTGGGGCCAATCTCCTCTCCGACTCGGAGCTCCTCATTATCTCTGAATGTCCAGACCCCTGCATCCTTCAGGCTATGGTAAAGGTAATCAGTGAACGATTTTCGATTGTCGGATCCTCTGAAGCTCAAGAAAACCTCAAACTCATGGCCTATCTCAGCATCAACCGAGTAGTTTCCATCTGTCTCCTGTTGCTGCAGGATAAGTCACATTACAGACCATATATTGAACTCAAAATGTGGACAGATACATCAGATCAAATCAAAGACGTGTACAGTAATATAAAAAGATTAGAATACCTGTGAAAAGTTCTTGCCCGTCCCACCAGAACTACCATTTTTCGGTCTCTTCTTGCGGAAGAAATGGGCTCCCAGGATGACAGAGACAAGGACAGATGCAATAGCACCGATGGCAATCGGCCAAGCTCGTCTCTGATGGTACTTATCAGAAGCCATTGGCAGTAGTCTCTTACCCTATTTTCTTTCTATCCCGCCATAAAACACAGGCAAATGAAGACACAGCAATGTCTATGTGAGAAATGGGAAATACAGCAATGAGAATGTGAGTGCAATGGGACTGTAACCGTATCACGCATGGAATAGGATTGGAGAATCTCTTCAGTGTCCTTTCTTATTTAGCCAGAATCAATTCCTTTTCCATTGCTACAAGCTATCACTAAAGTGCTCCTCTTAGTTCTTCACTTTTTTCTTTGTGGCCCGAGCAAGAAGACCAGGTACTTTACCAGCTGCTAGCCATACAGAACTTCTAATGGATGAAATCGCCCATAATCTAGTCGCGTGAACTAGAAGAGTTTGATGGAAATGTCCAATGATCTGGAGTTCTTCTCTTATACTGATGTGCAATTCGCTAGTGAATCTCTTAAGAGGATTGTTGAAGCAAGTTTTTTTTTTTTAATGGAAAAAAGGTACCACTTGGAATAGTAGCTTGTATTTCCCTCGAGTGTTCCCTGGTCAATTCCATGCATTTACAGGGTGCTTGTTGTCATGTTCTCTCTTTTTTCTCGGTAAAAGCAAAAAGCAAAAGGCTTCCACTCTCCTTTTGGGTCCCTGTTCGATTAGTAATGGGGTAGCTAGACATTTTCATTCTAGTGGTTCTGGCCTGTCGGAGACCAGATTAACTAAGGCCTAACTAAGGACACGACATTTAGTTGAATTTCCAATGCAGTCAGGTGGGCGATAAAATCACCGCTAGGAATGGTTGTCTACTAGTTTATAACTCATTCGTATTCAGTCTGGTAAGATCAAAATCACATGTTTGAATCCGTTTGTACAAAATTTGCTAGAAATGGCTCTTTTTGACTGGGATTTGGCAGATACCGGCTTTTTTAGACTATACTAGGCAACTGGTGGTGCTTTGTTGAGGGATAGCATTATTGCTGTTTGTTTATTTCGTATGATATATTTGCAATTGGACATGAAAGTCTGTAGTGGAATAGTGGAGCCATCACTACCATGGTGGGCGATATAAGCAAGTGGATGTTATTATTTGAAGATATAATTATTGGGACCTGGTTAGAAAAGTCTGTTTCTATAAGTTTGATTTGCTAATTATTAAAGTTACAGAGTCGATTAAGGTGGAGTTGATAATGTCCTAAAAATCATTTTTATGATCATAATTATTTGAATAGATATCGTATTGGATAGTTCTTGTTTTATTTGATTGTGTGGCGGCTTTAGGAACAGGGAGACATGTATAAGGTTTGCTGTCTCTGAAAATTAGTTACTTGCCGGGGACGAAGGAATCCAAGATCATGCATTGGTTGAGCTCAACCTGGTGAATTCGAAACCTGTTCGGGTGGTAGCGAGAAGTCTGTTTTATTGTGAAACGATATATTATAGATAGTTATGTACATAAACTCAAGAGGGTTATTTGATACATGGAATCGGATATCTGATACAATTGTGATGCATAAATCGATCTTGTTCTTTCTCATCTCTGGGACTTCCCTAACTACATTGGCCTTCTCAGACAGTATCTATGTGCCATTTCAGTTTTCAACTTTGTGTAAAACAACAAAGGAATAAAGAGAAGCTGCATGTAAATTTTGCAATAATTGGTAACATCACTGAACAATAGTAATTGTTCGATCATTAATCGCGTGAAATCAAATTGCAGACACCATGCTCGCAAAAGTGGGGAACCAAGGCTGAACTACTATCAGTCCCTTGCTCATCTGCTTTGACAGATTGGGCAACTTAAGTGCGTAGCATCCCCGGATATCCAACCATCGCAGATTACTCAGTTCCTCGAGTCCCGGAATTTCCCGGAGATTCTTGCACCCCTTGGTATCCAGATACCACAGCCTCTGCAGCCTTGACATGTCCGGTAACCTACCGAGCCGCATACAGCCACTAAGGTCCAGCCTTTCCAGACAGTCTGGTAGCTCCCCCAGGATTTCAAGCGACTGGCAGCCCCAGATACCTAAAACCTTCAGCTTCTTCAAGCCGCCGAGACCTCGGATCTCAATCAGGTTCTTGCAGTTTTTTGTGAATAGCATTCGGAGGTTCTTCAACTTTGACATGTCGGGGAGTCTTTCGACCTGGGAAAATTGGAAGGATATTTCGCCCAAAAGCTCAAGCCTCTCGAGGCCGTCCAGCTTTTTCAGGAAGCAAAAATCAGTCCTCAGAATTCGCAGTGACAGGAGATTTCCCAAGCCTTTGATCTCCTCGATCTGCTTGCAATTAGTTACCTCCAACGTCAACAGATTCTTCAAGTTCGAAAGGTCCGGTAATCTCCTGAGCGAGATGCACCCCGTCATTTTGAAGATGGTCAGACTCAATGGAAGTGTTGGGATGAGTTTAAGTGCCAGACAACAAGAAATATCAATCTCTTTGAGATGAAGGAAGGTACTTATTTCTACTGGTAAGGTTCTTATCCGCAGTGTTGACAGATGCAATTTCTCGAGCTCCCTTAGCCTAGAGAGGCAGTCCTCCTTAAGCTCGAAACCAAAGCTGATCCCGGGGGAACCCCCCACCAAAGTTAACTCTTTTAGGTTTACCAAGTTTGCGAGGTAGGGGGCAGTCAGATTTGAGGAGGCATTTAGTGTTAGACTAATCAAGCCGGATGGAAGCTCGGGGAGGACGTGGAGATTCTGGCTGCATCCTAATTGAAGTCTCTTCAGATTCTCCAGGGATCCGATTGATGAGGGAATCTCCCGGAGGAGTCCACAGCTGTTGGCAGATAGGATTTCGAGCTTCTTCATGCCTTCCGATATAGGTAATGCAACTACCATGGTATTAGAAATTAGAAGCTCTACCAGTGACTCCAGGGAGAACATTTGGATTGGCAACAAACACAGGCTTAGGCAGTTCCTCAGATCCAAGAGGATCAGATTCTTTAGAAACCCTATTGATGGGTCAACGAAAACCAATTCAACGCAAGATTCAAGAATCAAGATCTCCAAGCTTGGCATCACAAAAAAATTAGGAGTCCGGCGTATTCGGCAATTTCGGAGGTTGAGAACTTTCAACTTCGTCCCGATCTGAAGAACACACACACAAAAGATGTAAGAAAACAGTCTAAAATTCGTAGTTTAAATTTTAATTGGTGAGAGACCTTGATTGTGCTCCAGCCTAGCCAATTATCAGTGACTAAACTTTGCGATAGATCGAAAACAGTTATATTATCCATAATATAATCCTGTCCTGGAATTGCGCCCCCTGCTTGCCAACTCGACCACCACACCTGATCCATTAGAGACAAGTTGCTTCCGTGCCAACCCAACCACCTTAACTGATGGAAAAGATGCTGAAAGTTCCCATAAAGTGACACACCATGGAGCTCAAGAATCCTTAGCCTTGAAAGGTTCCTAATCATTCCGTCCGTAAGATTGAAGCGTTCTAGACGGATGGCTTCCACTTTTGATGATGCCTATAGGAAAGTTTAAGAGAGACTTGCACAGTTGAAATTTTCTTGTGAAGCTAAAAAAGGAGCTCAATGTAATAGTCACATGAAATTAAAGATTGAAGGAACATATTAGTATTCACTGAAACTGTTATACCTGTTGTCCCTGTAATAAGCTGGCCGCATCTTCGCTGCGCCACACTCTACTTCGTTGTCCTGGATCCCGGTCGCTTTCCTGTTCGACAATAGATCTGCCAAGATCTCTCAGTTGATCATGCATCCAAATTGTATTACCAACTTCGATTCTGATTAATGACTTCATGATTAGAATCTCTATTCCCACTTTCGGGAAAAAATTAGCATCGTCCCACATGGGAGTCACTAGCCTCACATCCATTCCAATGAAAAAGCATGCAATATCAAGGAATATTTCCTTTTCCTCACGGTCCAACGATTCATAACTGACCCTCAATTTATCTTGAACATCAATGTTTGGTTTTCTCTTCAACTTCTCAACCGTACTTTCCCAAATATCCTTCTTTCCACCACAAACGGACAAGGATGAACCTATAACCTCGAGAGCCAGAGGGAGCCTTCCAGTTATATTCACGATATCCCTAGCCAGTTTGACAAAGTCAATTCCAGGCAACCTATCTCCGAAGGCATGGTGGCAAAAGAGTTCTAAAGCTTGATCTTCATCCAATAATGCAACTTCATAAAGATCTCGCACTTTATGTTGATCCAATACTTCCTTTTCTCTTGTTGTAATGATAATCCTACTTCCTTGGCCAAACCATTTAGGATCTGCTGCTAGAGCTTTCAGCTGCTCAATATGGTCAACATCATCAAGAAGAATTAGGGATTTCTTACCACGAAGCCTTTCCTTGAGCTCATTGATCCCTTCTCCTACATTGTTGTACTCCTCTAGCTTACGATTTAGGATGTCGGACGCTAGTTTGCTTTGCAAGGATGGAAGGCCATTAGGATTCTTAGATGTTTCTCGGATGTTACTCAAGAAGGAACTGCTTTCAAAATTGTCCACAATCCGATTGTAAACAAACTCGGCAAGCGTCGTCTTACCTATGCCTCCCATGCCCCAGACCCCAACAACCCGAGTATCATTTATGCCAATTGCTAACTTTCTCACAAGTTCTTCCGAACGATCCTCAATTCCAACTAGGTTATTCTTCATCTCCAAGTTGGATTTCTTCAATTGTTTAATTACCTTTGCAACAATGAACTTTATGAATTCACCTTGATTTCTGAAAAAATAAAATATATATGTCGTCATTAGGCTTAGCTTAAAAAAATAAAAAGAGTACATATTTGATCTTCAACCTTTCATTCTTTTGTGTTGAATCTTTTTGGGATAGATTTAATTGTTCGATTATATGTCCTTTAATTATTTTAACACTGAAAATCTTGCTGACATGACATTAGAAGTATACTTTAAAAAAAGGGATAACAAGGGTAGGAAGAGATGGGGACTCACTGCCCCATCTCCTTCTTCTTTTGATGGATCCCACATCAACCTATAGAAGCCACAAATAGCTTGCCTTGATCGACTCCGTAATTAAGGTCCTTTAATTTGTAGTCTAGAATTGAGAATGGGAATCCGGGCATCAATATGAATTTATTCAAATGATTCAATATTTAATCCTTAATCCACTTAATCAAAAGTCTTGAATTTGAATTCTTTTTAATAGAAAACTCATACTGGAAGAGTTTTACGAATCCAACCAGGTTGAACTTGATTAGTCAGATGCCTCAAGGGCTTTTGGATACGAGTGGGAAGACAAAAAAAATGAGAATAGAAACGAAACTGGACGAAATTGAAAATGGAAAGACAAATTGTAGTATCCATTTAGTTTAAGTCAGAATCTGATCCCTTTATTTATAACGTTAGATATTTGTATTAAAAAATCTTATAACAAAGTTGTTAGTTAATATAGCATAAAATATAATTATGTAAAAAATCTATTTATCGGATCCAATTATCATACGCACATATGTCGATTAATATAATATTAAGATTCTGACTGAATTTTTTAATTAACATATTAGAAATTCTATTGTTGGTAGTTAGATTTTTTTTTCCATAACTTTGTCCGCTTGTGTAAATATATTAAAATCATATTTACACTATTCAAACTCCTTATATTGATTTTCTGTTTAAATCAAATGAATATTGGTCTGAAAAAATAAGCGAACCAATTTTTCTACATAGTTAATGTCAAATTTATCTTGTCTATAATTAAATCACTATCATAACACATAATAGCGGTTACGTGAATATAATATTCTTAAAGAATTTTAGATTGTATTACTCAAAGTTAATAAATGTGAATAAATACCGAAAAAAATCCATTAAAAAGATAACTCCTCCCCATGTTATCTTTTCTTTTGAATTGAATTCCAACAAGAAAGATAGTTTAGTACCTTAAAACTTCTTCCCATGTAGCTTTCTCCCACGATTATCTTTCCTTGATAAATTACACTTGTTTTTTGGATTGCTGGAGAGGTTTTGAATCTACTAGGGAAATATTGGCATGAAATAAAGGGCCTAAAAGTATTACTGACTATCATAGAATTCAGATTCCGTGTCGAGAGCATTACTATTATGCCGAACCCCTTCTCATCTTGTAAAAGTACCTTCAAGGTCTAAACACTTTAGGGCCTTGAGTTATCCATTTAAACTCTGGGACTCGTTTGAAAAGAGGGATTTGGAGGAAAAAAAGGTATGAAAATGATTTAGAAAGTGAAACTTCCCATTTGTTGAAGTGAGGGGGCTTGTTTTGCTTAATTCCAACAAAAACAAGCTTGCCTGTAAAGTTCCAGGGAAAATTTTCCAGATCGTTTGGAGAAAACGAGAATCTTTCCCACAGTCGTGTCCCTCATAAATCCCTCCAGATGAATAAACAGGCCAGTTGGTTTTGCAGCAAGTCGACTTTCAGTCTGTTGGGTTGGAGATTGCTTCCAACGCCAGCAACCGAGCCCATTTAGATTTTGGATTTTTCATGAACACAAATGGAAATTTAGGGATTGTAGAAAGTTACCCATTTGCCACTACGTTCAGTTCCAGACCCTTCAACTTGACAACTTCCTTCAGAGCATTTCTCCACCCTTGGACCATCTCCGTGTCGAACTTTTTCTCATGCTGAGAGAAAGGATCTACAAAATTCCCTGTCTGGTGTTGAACATCATCAGGTGTAACGTCCAGGAAGACAGGCATGATCAGCTGCTTGCTCTCCTTCATGCACTTCACCATCTCTGCCACCTCCTTGAGGCACCACTTGCTAGACGCATAATCTTTGGAGAAGATGGGGATGGCAATCTTCGATTCCTTGATCGACTTCATGAGCTTGGGGCCGATCTCCTCACCTACCCGGAGCTCTTCATTATCCCTGAAAGTGCGGATCCCCGCCTCCGCAAGGCTCTGGTAGAGGCAATCCGTGAAATTCTTTCGGATTTCGGATCCCCTGAAACTCAGGAAGACTTCAAACTCATGGCCCGTCTCGGGATCAACCGAGGAAGAGGTCGACGGAACATTGTGGCTTCCATCTAACGCCTGCAGCTGTTGTCGTTCTGTCTTAGGATCAGCTGAGGAAGATGTCGAAGGAACATTCTGGCTTCCCTTTAACTCCTGCCCTTGCTGCTGCTGCAGTTGCTGGAGGACACATATATTGCAAGTACACACACATCCAATAAAGCATTCCGGTAATATCAAAATGGTTATTTACTTCAAATGATTGTTAGGGTGATGCCCGTCGAGCAGCATAACGAGAGTGTGATACCTGCACGACGTCTGAATTCCACTGACTGGAACTGCCATTTTGCCCGCTCTTCTTCTGCAAGAAACGATGAATAGGAAAGATTCGGTACCTCAGATGCTCATCAGGAGGCATAGCAGTAGCCTCACAATGTCCTTTCCTCTCTTGTCGCCTGTAAAACAGAGAGAATGTATACCTGAGGATATGTGAAATTTGTGACGATATCATGTGAAATATATAGAAGACGGATGTGGGGGAGAATCTCATTTTGCCTTGTCCCTTTGATATATATTTGGTGGGGGATTAATTCTTGTTTCCATGGAGCACGCCATCATCAATTAAAGCAACACTCCTCTTCCTTCCTTCATTCCTTTCGCTCGATGTTGAGATTCTTTTAAATTCCACAAATGGCTACCTAATATATAACAAAACTTTAATCTTCGGCCGATTTTCTTTTCTGGCAAATAGGTGAAGAGAAAGAAGTCACCAATTTGGGGTTGGCCTAGTGGTTCCCTCACTAGGCTCCCAAATGGGTGATCCCAGGATCGAATCCCAGGAATTTCCTCAGGGATTCCGGCCCAATCGCAGATTAGTCTCGAGGTGCGCTTAAAAAAAAGGAAGAGAAGGAAGTCGTTTTTTTTTTTGGTGTGTCTACATCTGCTAGAGAATGTCTGCGTCAGAATTTTGTACCGATGACTTGTCTGTGAATTCTGTCCTGAAATATCTAGAAACCAAAATAATATATATTTTTTTTCACTGAATAAATTAAAACAAAGATTTAGATGCAGCAGTTCTTGCCAAAATAAGTATCTCCAACATTTTTTGCCCAAACGATTTGCATGTAATTACAGAAAGTGTTAAGTGAGCACCCGCCCGGCTAAGTTGTGATGAAAAATAATCTTTCGGTGGACAGTTTATGCCTGTTGTCAGGGATCTAAATTTCATTGAAAACACCTTACAATCAAAGTCATGGGAAGTACCCGCGATCACGGCAGATCCGAGGTTGGAACTAGCACTGATGTCGACTGTTAAACTGAGCGGACCTTCCAGCATTACAAGGTTCAAAAAATCCGAAAAAAACAGTTGCTTGTCTGACCAGATTCAATTTGAAGAGTATCGGGGACGTTAATATAAACAACAGCCGATTAATCATACGTGTGCACTTGAGATTGTCTGCAATTGCTTTCTTGCTCTTTTGGACGAGAGACATCGAAAATCAGAGCATGCTTCATGTCTTCGACCCCATTTGAGATTTGAATTTTTTGAAATAAATATGTTGTCTCGTGCCTTGTGGCTCATTCATAGCTAGTGCTATGCTGTCCAACCTCACTGTTGTAAATCTCAATCCTCGGGCTTTTGCGAGAAAAATCTCAACCGAATTTACAAGGGATTGATCCTTATAATGTAATCCAAAGAAGCCCTATGAGATTCTGATTAACATTGTTCGGGTTGGGTCGATCCATTAAGAATAAAACTCTCCTAAGATGAGTTTTCTACGTCCACAATGACTCGAACGCGAGGCCCTTACTTAAGAGGACTAAGTGCCAAACAACTTAGATTACTCATGTTGTTATTTAAAAGTAGGAGTATAATTTGTAAGTGAAATATCTTAAGAGGTTCCGGTTATATTGAAGCAAGTTCTTGTGTATGTATGTACTTTTTTATTTCCCCCTTGGCTCTCTCCGGGCTGCTGGGATTCATTCAATAAGAAAAAGCACAAAACGTAAAATAAAAAAATATGAGAGATATATTAACAAAATAAACAGGTGCATCTAATTAGATGACGTGAATGAGAAAACACAAGAAACAAAATGAAATAATTCCTTTAGCCGTAGGTCACCTAGAAAATCGTTTTGAATTTCAAGATTTCTCACATTGTCGTTACAATTAAGGACAATCGAAATTGACACTTTATTCTTTTTTATCCCACACAAAAGCGATGATATGTTACATGCAGCTCATTTATCTTCTGCATCGACAGATTGGGCAAATTGAGCACGTAGCATCCCCGGACATCCAACTCCCGTAGATTACTCAGTTCCTCGAGTCCTGGAATTTCCACAATCTTAGTACAGTGTCTCATTTTGAGAATCTCCAGCCTCTGTGTGAGCCCATGAAATTAATGGGCTTAAACCCATAACCCACGAGGCCTAAAACTTATAGGACAAGCCCAAAACCTACTACTACTACTACTATTATTATTATTATTATTATTATTATTATTATTATTATTATTATTATTATTATTATTATTCCTCCCTCCACTGCCTCAAACCCCACGTACATATCCTCTCTCCTTTTATTTTTTGGCATTCTGCCATTTCTTCAAAAGCCATCGAAACTTTGAAAGACAGAGAGAAGAAGGAACGAAGAAGGAGGTAAGAAATATGATATAAATAATATCTATTTTAAGTTTAGTAGATTTTATTACGTGATAGTATATTATTATTGGTATGATTTAGGTACAGAAGTATGAATAATAGAATATGTGAAAGTAATAAGAGAACAGATTAAATCTATCAGCATATACGTAGGACTTTACGGAAAAAAAAAAGAAAGAAAGAGAGAGATTGGGATGAAAGCACAGACAGCGGAGGAGGAAATAGTAAAGGAGTGGAATGCAATTGAGATTCAATTCGAATCAAATAAATTATATTACTCAATATTATATATATAGCTTTGTAGGATTTAATTAGAATTACGCATCCCCATAAATTTTAACATGATAGGTGAGAGTCATACGATCAATAAAAATACAATGAATAACGTCCTAAAATAATTTTTGGGATCCTTTTCGATATAAATAGGTACGAGACCAATAAAAGTAGAATGGATAATATCCTAAAATAATTTTTGGAATCATTTTCGATATAAATATGTATGATATATTTTAATTTATTGTGAATGATATTATAGAAATTCCGGAGGACGAAACTAGATATATTGTATACTCAGCTTAGCAATGGAATTTCTCGAAGGGGTTGGTGAGTATTTTATTCCATTATAAAATGAAACTATATGTTAAATGTGCTATAGAACTATATATTAAATATGCTATATCATTCTTATATTAGTATAATCGTTATGAGATGTTGAAATTTCTAGATATATATAGATTGAATTGGTGAGTAAGAAACTATGTTGTGTGTATATATATATATATGTGGAGAGGAAAGATATGGAAAATAATTAGTAATATGTGTATATATATTAATCATAATACATGACTATTGTAATAATAGAATTGTTATCAGATTATAAAAATATGAGTATACGCATATAAATATGAGATTTATGGATTAGAAAATGATGAATTATAGTTATTGAGATGAGTTATGATTGATTGGTTGATGTGGCCATGGGTGTAGTGCCGCTGATCCGGCGGGATACAAAACGGGCGACTGACCGCTGATCCGACGGGATACAAAACGGGCGACCGACCGTGGATCTGGCGGGGTATAAAATGGACGACCGACCGCTGATCCGGCGGGTTATAAAACGGACGACCGTTCACGGTACCGTCATAACTCTCTGCGAGGTTAATGCGGCCCTGTGGCTACTTATTGTTTGTATTAGATTCTTGTATGTGTATTCATGAGTATGAGATATGAGACATCATGTATATAGATATGTGTATATATATGTGTGCCAGTACATATAGGACATGAATATGAAGAATTATATGAGGGCGAGAACAGAAATCAGTGTAAATTATGCAACTAAAGTTTTTAATGTTTAATATATAGAAGTCATTTTATTTTGGAATAATTTGCTCACTGAGAGTTGTCTCACCGCTTTTATATATAAATCTTTACAGATAAAGTTGAAGTCAACTTGACGAAGACGGCGAACAGAGTTAGTTAGCGGGGATCGACGTGAGATTTTGGTTAGCTGAATTCCGTAGTTTATAGAAATCAATTTAAATGTTTATGGTTTTGTATACATACGTTACGACCCAGAAATTGTAGTACAGTTTTATAATAATTATGTTAGAGATTTTCTGAGGTTATTTTACAAGTGTTTTTTTTTTATTTTGGGATATCCAAGTTTTAGCGAAAACTCTGCCGAATTTTCGGGTCGTGACACTCTGCAACTTTGACAAGTTGGGTAACTTGCTGAGCCGCGTATAACCACTGAGATCCATACTTTCCAAACAGTCGGGTAGTTCCCTAAGAATTCGAGGGACGTGCAGTCCTCGATATCTAAACACTTTCGCTACTTCAAGCCGCCTAGGCCTTGGATCTCAACCAGTCTTCTGCAACTTCTCGCAGAGATTTCACGTAAAAGCTCAAGCCTCTCAAGGCTGTCCAACTTATTTACAGGGCAGCCATCGATCTTCAAAATTCTCAGGGACAGGAGATTTCCCAAGCCTTCAATTTCCTCGATCATGGAGCAGTTTGTTACCTCTAATGTTGACAGATTCTTCAAGTTCGAAAGGTCTGGCAATCTCCAGAGGTCAATGCACTCTTTAATTTTCAAGGAGAGCAGACTCGACGGAAGTGTTAGGAGGCATTGAAGTTGAAGACACCAATAAATATTGATCTCTTTAAGATGAAAAAAGCCACTAATCTCTGCTGGTAAGGTGCTCATCAATGCTGATCCCAAGTGCAATTTCTCGAGCTCCCTTAGTCTAGCGAGGCTGCCTTCGTTAAGCTCGAAATCCTGGATCTCATTCAGCATACTCAAATCTTTTAGATTTACCGAGTCTGCAAGGTTCAAGAAAGTCAGGTTTGACTTAGCTCGTACTGTTAGACTAATTAATCCATATGGAAGCTCGGAGAGGGACTCAACTGTTGAGGAAATGCAATTGATTCGATACCGCCTTTCGAGTCTCAGGATTTCCCGAATGAGATGATAAAACAAGAAATTTAGAAACTACACAATAGACATACATGGTAAAACCCTCAACGCAAAGGGAAACATCCACGGACAAGGCAGAAGATTCTAGTAGATCTGATTAGGAGATTACTGTCTTCTTCAGGGATACCACCAATCTCAAGTCCCATTACAAACTCCACTCAGAAAAGAGTCATAACCCCGATCTCTTAAGTTCTCATGCTTTCACATTTCCGAGAAGTATATCAGAAAGATCTCTCACCAGACTCTCTGGCCTGGGCCCTAAGGCCCCGGGTTTAACGGCATCGAGGCACTACCTTTACAACTCGTGCAAGACTTTATAGCACAAGACCGTATCCTATTCGATATTCTAGAAAATATTATCTACATATATTTTCGAAGTCAAATAGATTACGAGCTCCAGAATATCCTATTCAAACGAGAAAACAATAGCAACAAAATATTTCAAATAGCTACCAATATTCTGTCTAGAATATTCCGTACTTCCAATTATTATCTCGATTATTGATCATTGTTCGCACATATCTCATATATTGAATTAGATCTCTAACTTGTTATTCAGGTTTCTGGTCTTCGAGTTCCGGCTTAGGCCGAGACATATCCCAACATCAAGCTTATTGCAGCCGTCTAAATGAAGCCTCTTCAGATTCACCAGGGATCCCATAGATGCGGGAATTCTCCCAAGAAAAAGGCAGTCGGTGGCAGATAGGATTTCAAGCTTTTTCATACCTCCCGATATGGGTACTTCTTCTACCCTAGTGTTGTCAATGAGAAGCTCGACCAGTGACTCCAGCGAAACCAATTGCTCCGGCAACTCATACAAACTAGTACAATCCCTCAAATCTAAGAGGATTAAATTCTTAAGAAGCCCGATCTATGGGTCAACATGACCCAAATCTATGCAGCATTCAAGAATCAAGGTCTCCAAGCTCGGAAATGCTGAAAAATCCGGAGTCCTTGTTATGCAGCAATATCTGAGATTGAGAACTTTTAACTTCAACCCAATCTGAAGACCACAAAAAAGATGTTAGAAAACTATTTAGATGGAATTAAATGCAGATAAAGAATTCATAGTTGAAAATCAAATGGTGATACCTTGATTGAGCTCCAGGATATCCAATTCTCAGTAATTAAACTTTGTGAGAGATCGAGAACAATTAGATTATTCATAATTAAGCTCCCCCAGTGGAGATTCATTCTCCGTACGCCAACCCGGCCATCTTAGCTGATGGAAAGTTTGCTGAAAATTCCCATTGAGTCTCACACTATTGAGTTCAAAAAACCTTAACCTTGAAGGGTTCTTAAACATTCCGTCCATAAGTTCAAATGTTCTAGACGGATGGCTTCCAACTTTGATGATGCCTGCACAAAAATTTAAGAGGGACTTGCATAGCTTAAATTTCTTCATGAACTGAAAACTGAATTCAATGAAATAAATGGTCACATGAAATTTAAGAATAAAGGAACATGTTGGTATTCATCGAAACTATCATACCTGTTTTTCCACTAACACATTAAGTGCATCTTCACTACGCCTCAGTCTACTTCGCAATCCAAGTTCATTGTAGTTTTCACGTTCGACAATGCATCTGCCAAGATCTCTGAGTTGGTCATGCATCCATATTGTATTGTCCTCTTTGATTTTGATTAACGACTCTATAAATAAAATCTTGATTCCCACTTCTGGAAAAAATTTAACATCATGCCAATGGGAATCACTAACCGCACATCCATTCCAATGAAAAAGCATGCAGTGTCGGAATATTTCCTCTTGCTCATGATCTAATGATTCATAACTAATCCTCAACTTGTCTTGGATATCCATGTCTGGTTTTATCTTCAACCTTTCCACCGTACTTTCCCATATAACCTTTCATCCACCATAAACGGATAAAAATGAACCTATAACCTCAAGAGCCTGAGGAAGCCTTACGGTTATGATCACAGTTTTCCTAGCCAGTTCGTCAAAGTGAGTTCTGGGCAACTTATCTCCAAAGACATGTGGTAAAAGAGTTCTAATGCTTGATCTTCATCCAACAATTCAACTTCATAAAGATCTTGCACTCTAAATTGATCTAACACTTCCTTTTCTCTAGCTGTGACGATAATCCCATTACCTCGACAAACCCATTTAAATCTCCTGCCAGAGCTTTAAGTTGGTTAATGTGGTCAACATCATCGAGAAGAATCATAACTTTCTTATCACAAAACCTTTCTTTAAGCACATTGATTCCTTCCACGATGTTAGCATATTCCTCTCGCTTTCGCCTTAAGATGTCTGAAGCTAGTTTGCCTTGCAACTATTGAAGGCCTCTATGGCTTCTTGATGTTTCTCGGATGTTGCTCAGGAATGAACTACTTTGGAAATTGTCCACAATTTGGTTGTAGACAAACTTCGCAAGTGTTGTCTTGCCTATGCCTCCCATGCCCCAAACCCCGACAATACGAGTATCATCTATGCCCATTGCTAACCTTTTTCACAAGTTCTTCTGCACGATCCTCAATTCCAGCAAGGATGTTCTTCACCTCCAAGTAGGATTTCTTGAATTGTTTAGTTATCCTTGCCACAATAAACTTTATGAATGTACCTTGCTCTCTACATGAAAAAGGACCGGGAATAAAACAATGTTTGGTCTTGTCATCGGTGAACACTATAATAAATTCTCTATTTTTCGACAAAATATTGAATATGCTAAACTTTTTTTTTGGTTGAAAAACGTGACGATTTTTTGGCGACGGGATTTTTGAAAGGTTTTTTTAATACAATTTTACCAAAAAAGCCGATGCAAATTTTATAATTTCTTTTAAATTTCCGTTTTCAACAATAGTTTTATCCAAATATATTATGTTCCTTTTTATCGTTTATGACAATAAATGATAAAAAGGATATGCCTTGGCCGACATATTTTCTTTGACCGCCATATCCAACAAAAAAACCAACATAATTCCAAGCCACTCTATTCTTTTCTTTTTTTTTTTTTCTTTAATTTACCAGCAACAAAAAGGACAGTTCAATTACACTACTTGAATTTTCTTCCCATTTTAACTCTCTCTTGATTATCCTTCTTTGATCAATTTCATTTTTTTCTGGAACACATCTTTGAGTTCAGGGGGAAAACTTTCAGATTTGGGGCGTTCAGATACAAGAGCCTTCCCCCTTAACCCTTTTCCTCCAAGATCCCTCCAGATATAAACAAGCCGTTTGGTAACAAGCCGAACGTCTGCCTACTGGGTTTGAGATTGCTTCCAAGGCCATCAACCAAAACGTTTTTCATTCAAAGAGAATATTAGACGTTCTAGATTTCTAGATTTTGATGAAAACATGTGCAAGATTAAGGATTGAAGGAAGTTACCCATTTGTCAATGCTCCTTCTGTTTCGCAACCTCCACCAAAGCATCCCTCCACCCTCAGACCGCCTCTAGGCCAAACCTTTCCTCGTGTTGAGTGAATGACTGAGCATAACCCCCTTCCTCGTGCTGAACTTCATCTGGTGTAACATCCAGGAAGACAGGCACGATCAGCTATCTGGTCTCCTTCATGCACTCCACCATCGCCTCCACCTCCTTGAGGCACCACTTGCTAGAAGCGTAATATTTGGAGAAGATGGGGACCGCGATCTTTGATTGCTTGATCGACTTCTCTTTTTTTTTTTGAAGGATGATTGCTTGATCGACTTCATGAGCTCGGTGCCGATCTCCTCCCCAACTCGGAGCTCCTCATTATCCCCGAAGGTGCTGATCCCCGCGTCTGTAAGGGTATGGTACAAGCAATCTGTGAATGTCTTACGGTTGTCAGACCCCCTGAAACTTAGGAAGACTTCGAACTCATGGCTTGTCTCGGGATCAACTGAGGAAGAGGTCGATGGAATGTTGTGGCTTCCATCTAATTCCTGCCGTCGATGGTGTTGCTGCTCATCGGAAGCCATGGCAGTAGTCTCACAATGTGGTCTCCTTTTTTGTCGCTGGTAAAATAGAGACACAGATGAGAAGACTCAGCGAAATGCGATACTGCGCAAGAAACGAGCCCCCAGAATGTGAGCCCATGAAATTAATGGGCTTAAACCCATAGCTCACAAGGCCTAAAACTTATAAGACAAGCCCAAAATCTATTATTATTATTATTATTATTATTATTATTATTATTATTATTATTATTATTATTATTATTCCTCCCTCCACCGCCTCAAACCTCACGTGCATATCTTCTTCTTTTATTTTTTGACACACTGCCATTTCTCCAAAAGCCATCGAAACTTTACGAGACAGAGAGAAGTTTCAGAAGAAGGAACGAAGAAGAAGAAGAGGACGGAGAAGAAGGTAAGAAATATGACGTAAATAATGCCTATTTCAAGTCTAGTAGATTTTATAACGTGATAGTATATTATCGTTAGTATGATTTAGGTATAGAAATATGGATAATAGGATATGTAAAAGTAATAAGATTGATTATTATGGAACATGTTAAACTCTGCACGCATATATGTATCTATAATGTTTACGGAAAATTAAAAAAAAAAGAAAGAGATTGGGATGAAAGCACAGAGAGCGGAGGAGGAAATCATAAAGGAGTGGAATGCAATTGAGGTTAAATTTGAATCAAATAAATTATATTACTCAATGTTATATATATAACTTTGTAGGATTTAATTAGAATGACACATTCCCATGAATTTTAATATAATAGGTGAAAGTCGTAGGATTAATAAAAATACAATGAATAATGTCCTAAAATAAATTTTGGGATCCTTTTCGATATAAATATGTACAGAGCTAATACAAGTAGAATGGATAATGTCCTAAAATAATTTTTGGAATCATTTTCGGTATAAATATATATGATATATTTTAATTTGCTGTGAATGATATTATCAAAACTCCGGAGGCCGAAACTAGATATGTTGGATACTCAGCTTAACAATGGAATTTCTCGAAGGGGGTGGTGAGTATTTTATTCTATTATAAAATGAAACTATATGTTAAATATGCTATAGAGCTATATATTAAATATGATATATCACTCTTATATTAGTATAATCGTTATGAAATGTTGAAATTTCTGGATATATATAGATTGAACCGGTGCATGCTGGTGAGGTTAATGTGGCCCTGTGGCTACTTATTGTTTATATTGGATTCTTGTATGTGTATTCATGAGTATGAGATATGAGACATCATGTATATAGATATGTGTATATATATGTGTGCAAGTACATGCAGGACATAAATATGAGAAATTATATGATAGCGAGAACAGAAATCAGTGTAAATTATGCAAATAAAGTTTTTAATGTTTAATGTATAGAAGTCATTTTATTTTAGAATAATTGCTCACTGAGAGTTGTTTCACCCCTTTTATATACAAATCTTTACAGATAAAGTTGAAGTCAGCTTGACGAACACGGTGAGCAGAGTTAGTTAACGAGAATCAATGTAAGATTTTGGTTAGCTGAATTCCGTAGTATATAGAAGTTAATTTAAATGTTTATAGTTTTGTAAAGGTACATTACGACCCGGAAATTGTGGTACAGTTTTGTAATAGTTATGTTGGAGATTTTCTGAGGTTATTTTACAGATGTTTGTTTTTCAAATTTTGGAATATCCAAATTTTAGGGGAAATTCTGCCGAATTTTCGGGTCGTGACACAGAAGTTAGTGTTTTCGGGAAAAAAATTAATTATATTATCCCAAATAGTAGTTAGTGTTATTCCTGTCCACTGATCATCTTTTTCTTGTGTCAACGTGGCCTAATTCAAAGGCAAAAGTAAAGGCTCCCTCTTTTCCAAAAGCACAGGTTAAGGTTCCTTTTTGTGTTTTCCCGAAGACAATGACTTTCATGTGCATCCAATGTATAATAGCTGCTGAGCTGTTCTCCAATTCATATAAATTCGGGGTCCTTGTAGCCCTTTACCATCTCCACGAACCATCTCCCTCTTACCTGTTGAATTTGGGAAAAAAAATACTTCTCTCGGCACCTAGCCTACGCCTTAATTGCCGAGAGTTTCGTCAAACCACAGAAAAATTAAGATCCTGCAGAATTCTTTACGGTGAAATTTATCCCTACTTACCTGGTAGATCACAGGAGTCCGATTCTTGCCAGAGTTATCCCATTAAAGTACCACAGACACTGCAACGGCCCGCAGATGATTTGATATGTGAATGGGCTAGCTATTTGTTTTTACAGAACATGGGAAGCTAACTCAGTGTCTGACTAATCACTCTGCTTTTCTCGCTATATTAGCCATTTTCATTGGACTCTATGAACTTCGATTCTGATTTATATAGGAGTTTCTTTGTTGCCGGTGTGCAATTTCCATTATACTCAACCAGTGCGCTCTCTGTAAACAGTGCCCTTTCTGTGAGATGTTTGCTGCCTGGATTTCTAGCGGTGATTCTCATGTAACAATTGTGCCTAAAATGGGAAAAAGCTGTAAGGTAGTTGTCACGGTCCAAAAATTCAAACGTTTCATATCAGAAAGTTAATCTGTTTAACTAGCTGTTATATGAATTCAAAAAGAAAATTCTGTAAGAATAAAACGTGAAAATTATACAAATTTCCAGGCGTAACATATAATAAAGCGTTGTATAAGTATCGAGAATAACTTCTATCAAAATCTCTAACCGATTTCCTGCTATCAAAAAAATACCTCTTCTCACCATGTCAACTTGGTAAATCTCAAGCGAGCTCATCTTAATTCCGTTGTCATACCCAACATCATATCTTAACCTTCAGGTAATCATCCTCATTTTTCAATCCAATGATCCAATACTAGGCATCAATTGTAATTTCATTCAAACATCACTAGTAGAGTTGTCATTTTACCTCTCCAACTTTAGTATTTCACAGATTTCTACTTCTTAATTTGATTCAATTGAGATTGGAGAATCAAATAAGAATGAATATTTAGAAATCATTAAAGAATTGATCTCTGTAGCAAGTCTCTTTAACCTACTAAAATCTAATCAAGATATAACTTGGAACTTTTCCAATTTAAGACCCTCATCGTACATTTTATATTTCCAACTTTCGCCAATCATGTCCTCCAACATTGGCATAGTGATTCTCGTTCACTAACGGAACATATCCAAACTTCAAATAGAAGTTATTTGAATTCAACTATGTGTACCGGTACCGACCCTCAGCTCGTGTCTCCACAGCCGCCACTTCTCTCAGTTTTCTTCCATCCCTCAAGCTCGCTCCATCAGCAGATCTATTCGTTTCATATCCCCGACTTTCCCTCTTTGTCGGTGGAGAATGCCCGAAAGGGGAAGTGAAGAACAGTGAATGGATGAATTAAAAAGTGAAGGTGGTTGTGGTGGAAGAGATAATAATGATAAGAAAATGATGGGCTTTTATCTTATGGCTCTAATTGGGCTGCATGACTCAATTATACTATTGGACTTCAGCTGAAAAAAATAAGGGGTATCCAGTAGTATTGCAAAACTCAGATTAAAGTAAAAGCTGTTGTGATCATCAAGTAAGAAATGTGCTTAAACCATAACTTCTTTGGTCATCGCCAGTATAAAAAATCATGAGGATCCTGCGCTAATGGAATGGAAGTCAGTGTCACTACTTATAATCAGCTGGACCTGGATCGATGGAAATCGGCATTGGCCTCCTGTTTACACCAAGGAATTGGAACGTTGCTGTAGCATGTGACTTAACGTATTCTTTTTGCAGTTGAAGACAGATCTTATCGTTGGCATTCAATTTGAACATTCAGAGATTGATTTGAAGAGAGATTTAGAGTATGCACATGAGTGAACAAATAAAAAGAGAGATCGAAGAGATGTACGAGTGTAAGTGAAGAAAGTAGTGTTCATGTTCTCTTATTAAAATGAAGCGTCTCCTCTCTTTGTTATCATCCTCAGCTCTTGCCTCTGTAGTTTCTAATTCATCCCAAGGTTGCAGACCGTTAATCTGCAATTTATTTCATGATGAAGTATCAGTAGCCACTTACAGATGAGTTGTATGCGAATGCAGATCGTAGCTGTTTTGACTGTACAATGCAAGTTCAAGGATGAAGAGCATGACTCACATGGCAAAATAGATGCAGAGTGAACGAGTTGCTGCCACGGCTTTCCCTTCCTTGTGTTGGCATTGGCTCACTTTTGAAGACAAACATCATCCATAGAAAAGAGAAGCTTTCCACAGGCAGACTCTAATGGATCAAACTGTTTGATGGAAATGTAAACCGGGAATGCCGCAAACCATCCACAACCAGGACTGTATTTTGGATAGAATAGAACATCAGACGTCAAGCAGCTGCATCCCTTTCCTTGCAAATTAAAAGATGGAGGCCATAAATGGAAACAACTCCAAATGAAGTTGGAAGTAAAAGAAGGGACCTCATCAACGGAATGGAAACGAACCTCCTGTTGAAATATGTTACCACTGTTTCGTAGTATAATTTATTCTCAGCCCATTGCTCTCCTGTTTCGACAGATCGGGCAGCTTAAGTGCTTTGCATCCAAAGATACTCAACCTCCGCAGATTACTCAGTTCCTTGAGACCAGGAATTTCTGTGATATTCTCGCACTCTCTCATTCTGATATACTCCAGCCTCTGCAACCGTGACAGGTTTGGTAACTTCCTTAACCCTTTGCACCCGCTTATGTCCAGATACTGCAACGATTCCAAAGCTTCAATTGCCTGGATTTGGGAAAATTGTTGACACTCTCTGAGGCTCAATTGTTCCAAGCAGGTCGGTAGTTCAGGCAAGAATTCGAGCGATGAGCAGCCCTGGATGAATAAATATTTTAGTTTCTGCAAGCTGCCCAGACCTTGAATCTCAACCAGCTTACTGCTCATTGATAAATCTAGCCGCTGCAAGTTCCTCAGTTTCGATAAGTCAGGCAGCCTTTCGACTTCGGAATAGCTGGCGGAGATTTCACTTAAAAACTCCAGTCTCTCGAGACCGTCCAGCTTATTTACAGGGCTCTCGTAGGTCCACAGAACTTTCAGAGACCGGAGATTTCCCAAGCCTTCAATTTCCTTGATCTTGGAGCAAGAAGCTACCTCTAATTTCGACAAATTCGTCAAGTTTGAAAGGTCCGGCAATCTCTCAAGCGAGTCGCATTGATTGAATCTCAAGAAAGACAGACTTGATGGAAGTGTGGGGATGCATTTCAGCTGCCGACAATCAGAAATATCCATCTCTTTAAGACGATGAAAGCTGCTCATTTCTTCTGGTAAGGAGCATATCTTTGCAGACCTCAAACACAACTTCTCGAGCTTCCCTAGGCTAGGGAGGCAGACCTCCTTAAGCTCAAAATCCTTCAACAAACTTAATTCTCTTAGATTTACCAAGTTTGCGAGGCTCAGGAAAGTAAGCTTTGACGAGGCTTCCACTGTTAGACTAATTAAGGAAGATGGAAGCTCGGGGAGGGCCTGAAGATTCGGGCAGTCTTTTAAATGAAGGGTTTGCAGGCACGAGAGATCCTTCATACTCTGTGGTAGGCTCTTCACCCCGCAAAATTTCAAAATCCTCAAAGAAGATAGACCCAGAACATCATTTGAAATTTCTCTTTCGCCTTCCAACACATGCCATGAGGCATCAAGCAGCTCGAGCCTCTTCAAGCTCCCCAAGTTACCCGGCAAACAAGTGATGTCAGTATTATCAATCTTGAGCGTTTCCAATTCATGTAGACTTCCAACGAAATTCGGCAAGCTTCTTAAGTTTGTGACCGACAAGGTTAGTTCAACCAATGTGGTCAACTGCCCGATGGAGTCCGGAAGTTTATCCAATCCCGAACAACCAACCAATGATAGTCTCTTCAGATTCATCAGGGATCCAATAGATGCGGGAATTTCCCTGAGATATCTGCAACCGTTGGCAGATAGGATCTCAAGCTTTTTCATACCTCCCGATATCGGTGCTTCTTCTACCTCTGTATAGTCAATCAGAAACTCGACCAGCGACTCCATGGAACCTATTTGCTTTGGCAACTCCTTCAAGCTCCAACAAATCCTCAAATCCAAGAGGAGCAGATTCTTCAGAAGCCCAATAGATGGGTCAACACAAACTAAATCCTTGCATGATTCAAAAATCAAGATCTCCAAGCTTGGAAATGCTGAAAAATCAGGGGTTCTGCTTATTCGACAATTTCTGAGATTGAGAACTTTTAATTGCACGCCAATCTGAGGAACATAAAAAAGATGTAAGGAAACTATTTAGATGGAATTAACTATAGAGAGAGTTCATAGTCCAAAATCAATTGCTGATACCTTGATAGAGCTCCAAGGTACACAATTCTCGGGAGTTAAACTCCGTGATAGATCAAGAACAATTAGATTCTCCAGAGTTAAGCCTGGCGGTGGATATTCATTGTCTCTATGCCAGCCCAACCATCTAAGCTTTTGGAAACGATGCTGAAAGTTCCCAGTAAGTCTCCCACCATCTAATTCAAGAAACCTTAGCTCTCGCAAGTTCTCAAACATTTCATCGGTAAGGCAATCTGTGTGCTCCAAGAAACAATGTCCTTCTAGACTAATGGCTTCCACTTTGGATGTCCCCTACACAAAAATTTAAATAGGACTCACACAGTTGAAATGTTTTTATGGGCTGAAAACTTAGGTCAATATCAACAGTCACATGAATTTTAAGATTGAAGGAACATGTTGATAATCATTACTACTGTCGTACCTGTTGTCCCAGTAATACATTGACTCCATCTTCACTGCGCCAAAGTCTACTCCGCTTTCCTGGTTCCTTGTAGTTTCCTTGTTCAACAATATATCTGCCAAGATCTTGAGCTGGTCATGCATCCATATCGTATTGTCCTCTCTGATTTTGATTAGTGACTTCAAAAGTAGAATCTCGATCCCAATTTCGGGGAAGAGATTAACATCTTTCCACATGGGAATCACTAGCCTCACATCCATTCCAATGAAAAAGCATGCAATGTCAAGGAAAATTTCCCTTTCCTGATGACCTAACGATTCATAACTGATCATCAACTTATGTTGGACATCCATGTTTGGATTCATTTGCAACTTCTTGACTGTACTTATCCATATATCCTTCTTTCCACCACAAATAGATAAAGATGAACCTATAACCTCAAGAGCCAGAGGAAGCCTTCCAGTTATGTTCACAATATCCCAAGCCAGTTCAACAAAGTCAGTTCTAGGCAACTTATCTCCGAAGGCATGCTGGCAAAAGAGTTCCAATGCTTGATACTTATCCATTAATGCAACCTCATAAAGGTCTTGCACGTGAAATCGATCCAATAGTTGCTTCTCTCTAGTTGTGATGATAATCCTACTTCCATGACCAAACCATTTAACATCTGCTGCTAGAGCTTTAAGCTGGTCAATATGGTCAACATCATCAAGAAGTATCAGGGCTTTCTTATCACGAAGCCTTTCCTTAAGCACTCCGATTCCTTCCTCGACATTAGCGAAGTCCTCTCGGTCACGGCTTAGTATGTTGGAGGCTAGTTTGCTTTGCAAGTATTGAAGGCCTCTAGTTTTGGATGTTTCTCGGATATTACTCAAGAAGGAATTGCTTTCAAATTTATCCACAATCTGATTGTAGACAAACTTGGCAAGCGTTGTCTTACCTATGCCTCCCATTCCCCAAACCCCGACAACCCTGATATCATTTATTCCAACTTCTAATTTTTTCATGAGTTGTTCTGCACGATCCTCAATTCCAACCAGAGTGTCATTCACTTCTAGGTAGGATTTCTTCAATTGTCTAATTACCCGGGCAACAATAAACCTTATGAATTCACCTTCATTTCTGCAAAAAAAAAAAAAAAGAGAGAGAGTGCAGTTTTCATGTCTAGGTAAAAATTAAGGGGGTCAATGCAGGTAATAAAAAAAAAGAATACCTTCAATCTATACATAAATAAATTTTAAGCCTTTTCAAAACAAGTGTCGGAGAGATTAACCTTGCTTGGTATAGTGTGTGGAATGCCAAGGGCGTTTTCGCTGACCATTAGAAACGACAAATAGTTGACCTTAATATAATACCAACAAGAAATATAGTTTAATACCTTGAAATTTTTTTGTTTTACCGTTTCAGATTTCTCCCCGGATTATCTTTATTTTTCAAATTTAGCTTACTACACAGCTTTTGAATCTAATAGGGGAACAGGGGCACAGAATCAAGGGGCGTGAAAAATTTTACTGATTATGACAGAATCTAAATTATCTTGGTTCCGGATTCAGGACATTACTAAGGTACCGCAGACTCCCTTTTCTTCTAGTAAAAGAACTTTAATCTAGGAATAAACACCTCAAAGACCTAGAGTTATCCATATAAACTTCCCGGCTTGTCTGGATACGGGACTAGGAGGAGAAAAGAAACTGAAAATTATTCATAAATAACTAGCAAAAAAAAAATCAGAAAGAGGATTGTTTTTACCCCTCTCTTTTAGTCCATTTGTTGAAATGGGAGGCTTTGTTTTGGTTAAATCCGACTTAAAGAGAACTTATCTGTGAATTCAGGGGCAAAAGTTTTCAGATTTGGAGTATTTGGAGAAAATGAGAGTTTTCCTCATATTCCTTTCCTTCCATAATCCCTAGAGACAAACAAGCCACTGAATTTGGAATAGCTTCCAAGGCCATTCAGCATCAACCAAACCCTTTTTTTTTATTCAAACAGAATACTAGAGGGAGCCGAAATTTTGACGAACACAAACAAAAAATTAAGGATCGCAGAAAGTTACCCGTTTGTCACTACACTCAGTTCCAGACCCTTCAACTTGACAACTTCTTTCAGAGCGTTTCTCCACCCTCGGACCATCTCCGGGTCGAACCTTTTCTCATGCTCAGAGAAAGAATTAGCATAACTCCCTGTCTGGTGTTGAACCTCGTCAGGTGTAACGTCCAGGAAGACAGGCATGATCAGCTGTCCAATCTCCATCTTGCACTTCACTATCTCCTCCACCTCCTTGAGGCACCACTTGCTGGAAGCGTAATCTTTGGAGAAGATGGGGATGGCGATCTTCGATTGCTTGATCGACTTCATCAGCTTGGGGCCGATCTCCTCCCCAACAGGGAGCTCCTCATTGTCCCTAAAGGTGCGGATCCCTGCATCTGTAAGGCCATAATAGAGGCAATCCGTGAACTTCCTTCGGTTGTCCGATCCCCTGAAACTCAGGAAGACTTCAAACTCGTGGCCGGTCTCGGGATCAACTGAGGAAGAGGTCGACGGGACGCTGTGGCTTCCATCAAAGTCCTCATGCTTCTGCTGTTGCTGCAGATCAAAATTTTTTCTTTTGATAAGTAAGAAGAGTAGTAGTAGTATACAGGTCCAATAAAATTTGCATTAAAGGACTACTAGAGTGGAGTCCGTCGAGCAGCATGGCTAGAGTGTTGTACCTGCACGGCACCTGCACTTGTCCCGCCGGTATAGCCATGTTGCCCTCTCTTCTTGCGCAAGAAACGAGCACCCAGAAAAATCGAGACAAGGACCGATGCAACAGCACAGATCGCTATAGGCAAAATACGGTACCTTGTACGATTTTCATCAGAAGCCATAGCAGTAGCCTCACAATGTCCTTTCCTCCTTTCTTTTCGCCTGTGAAACAGAAAGACGGAAGAGAACTCTCACAGCAAAATGTGTATGAGGGGATATGTGGGTATTGGTAATTAGGAGGGATGGGAGAATCAGAATCTCCTTTTGGCCAGTCGCTTTGATATTTGGCAGGAATCAATTCCTGTTTCCATGGAACACGCTACCATCGAATTAAGCAACTCCCTTTTTTTTTCCTTTTTCCTTCTTATTCCTCTCAGGCGAAGCGACGTAGAGATTCTTGAAAAAATATACAATGGCCACCTGTTGGGAATTGATTCGACCAAAACAATCAACCGAGATTGAGACAATAGAAAAGAAAAATAAACACCCAATATATAACCTAACTCTAAATACAATCAAGAGGCCTATGCAAGAGTGTCTTTCTATTTATTGGTATCACCACGTGATAGTCCTTACATAATCACAGCAACCAATAAAATCATACCAATTCTTAAGGAAATTTTTTTTTTAAAATCTAATTGAAAAAACTCTAAAAATGACTTTATTTGATTAGTTGATGTCATTATATAGACATTGTTATGTGACAACACCATTACATACATGATTTTCTCTTGCTAGCGGTCCAAACCCTTCACTTCAACCGCATATTTCGCAGAAAAATCCACAATTCGGATCGCACAAAATTTTAATCATATTCAGGATTTGCAAATATTCAAGACATCTCTGGAGCCAGCCCATTGTAGCAAAACTTTAGTTTCTGTCCATTCTTCTGGGCAAATACGTGAATGGAATGAGGTTTTCCAGTTAAATTTGATCCGTCAATTTTTGTACCGGTAACTTATCCACTATTTCTTTTCTGAAATTTCTGGAAATTAAAAAGAAAAACAGATTTCAAATCGGTAACAATTTTCGCCAGAAAGAAAAAGAAAATTATCCACAATTTAATCAGACCAAAACATTTGCATGTAATTACTTTCCCCAGTTAAATGGAGAACAAGGGAGATGTAGTCAGGATAGGTTTATAGAAAACTAACAATAAAAAAATAAAATAACGCGAAGATAAACAGATAATTCCAAAAAAACAGAATATGATCTCTAATGGTCAAACGCTTGCATATTATATTATTTCAGGTCTGTTCCGCTCCAAAGTTTAAACTATTAAATAAAAGTGTCTAGTTCCCTTATAAATCTGTTAGTATTCTTTGACATAACCAATGTGGGATCTAAGACATAAGTTTCCTGTTTTTCATGTAGAGTAATGTTGTTCTGACCATCAATTTGGAGACCTAAGAAGTATTGGTTAGACACGAATCTCCTTAACTAACCACAGTAACGATGGTACTTTATTTACTGGATTTTTTTAGATGAAATCCGCGACGGCACGAACGTGAGTTTTGCCATGCATTTATGAAAGTACCGATATAAATAAGCATACATTATCAGCAAAGATTTACAAATTTGTGCTAAGAAGGGGGAATTGCTTAAGTACACGATAGAATGTAAATAAATAGATGAAAGGTTTTTAATGAGTTCGATGACCGGAAAATAAGACGATACATTTAACAAAGGAACAGCATGAACCATGCGATCCACACTTAAAATTTTGTAATAAGACTAACATCATTCAACGCTCTTGGTTGTATATATTACCAGTCCTTTACTCTTCAGCCTCGACCCATCGAGCAGCTTGAGTGCATCGCATTAATGGGCCTGCAGCCATTGCAGCCTACTCAGTTCCTCGAGCCCTGGAATTTCCTCAATATGCCTACAACAACCGATATTCATATACTCCAGCCTCTACAGCTTCAACAAGCTCGGTAACTTCCTGAGGGCTTCGCAGCTGAACAAGTCCAGTCTCCTCAATGATGTCAATTCCGCGACCGCTTCGACTTAAGAAACGTGCTTGCAGAATTGAAGTTTAAGCCTTTCCACACAGCTTAGCATCTCCGGCAATAACTCAAGGGATATGCAGCCCCCCATGGCTAAATCTTTTAGCTCCTTCAAACTACTGAGATCTTGAATCTCAACTTAAAGACTCGAGCCTCTTGAGACCGTCTTTCAACTCTGGAGCCGATGACCCAAACTCAATCTAAAGACTCCAGCCTCTTGAGACCGTACGGCTTGTTTAAAGGGCAATCTTGAATTGACAAGGTTTTCAAGGACAGGAGATCTCCCAAGCCTTCGATTTCCTTGATCTTGGAGCAATACCATAGCTCTAACTTTGACAAATTCTTCAAGTTCGAGACTAGCAACCGCTTAAGCGAATTGCAGAGCAAAATTGTCAAGAAAGACAGACTTGGTGGAAGTTATGGGATGCATATGAGTTCCCGACATCAAGAAATAAGGATCTCTTCAAGACGAAGAAAGCTGCCCATTTCTTCTGGTAAGCTGCTTATCAACACTGACGCCAAAGCCAATCTCTCGAGCTACCGTAGGCCAGAGAGGCAGCTCTCCTTAAGCTTGGAATCCCAGAACAAACTTAATTCTAATTCTTTTATATTTCCCAAGTTCTCGAGGTCCCGGAAAGTTAGCTCTGACGAGGGTGCTACTTTTAGACTAATTAAGAAATATGGAAGCTCGGGCAGGTTCCGAAGACTTGGTATGGATGAAGTAAAATACTTGAGTTCGTAAAAGTGCAGAGAGAAAGTGTTGCACACAAGTAACGCAAGTAACGTTCAAATGGATGGAGTAGAGGGGGTCAGAGAGGAGGAATGGGCAATCCTCCCAAGCTAGAATATGCAGTGGTAGGAAGGAGGGATGAAAGTAGTAGGATGGATTGAGAGGTCTGTAGTTGCTCTCCAAGAGCTCTTGATAGCCAAAGATGGGAAAAAAAGGTCTCGAACTAAGAAAGAGTGGGCCTATTTATAGTAATTCCAGGAGTTGTATATCCAATAGGATATTGACATGTGTCGGTAAATGGTTGGTTGGAATTAATAAAAGGATGTAATGGGTTATTGGGTAGTACTTTAGACTGGTTAGAAAGGTTAGAAAAGCCCAATGGGTTTCTCTAAGAGTCTCATTCCGAACCCACCAAGCCAAAACTCTCTGCATGTGAGCCCATAAGGCCTAAGCCCAGCCCATTTAAGTCCATTAGTATTGTTCAAGCCCATTAATTGATTTATTATTATTATTATTATTAAATTCTTCTGCCCCCACCGACTTGGCAATCCCACGTATTTATCTAAAGCTAGTCAATCAATTTTTCGTTCTATCATTCCAACAGAGACAGAGAGGATTGAAGAAGGAAGCGGAGGCGAAGAGGAATGGAGACGGAGGCTTGATAGGAGAATTGGATAAGGAAAATAGGATATGTATATTGTGTATATGTGCAATAGAGGATATTATGACGGTAAGAATATAAGTTCATTTTATTTTAGAATGATTTAGTCACTGAGTCTGCAACTCATACTCTGCAATATTTTCTGTGCAGCTAAGTAGAAAGAGATGAATCACTTGGAATGGCCATTTTGTTTCGGGGATCACCGTGGAGCCTTTGTATTTAGATCCTAAGGGTATGTAAGTTATAATTATAATAGTTCTGTATATAAGACGTCACGACCTGAACTTTTGGGTGAATTTATTTTGGATGGTCCGAGGATAAGTTATGGCTGTGAATGTGATGTTGGAGTAGAGATTGTCTGAATTGGTACTATAGCAGGTATATGTTTAATGTGGAATATGACAAAAATAATAGGAAACTCTGCCAAATTTTCGGGTCGTGACACTGCAACTTCTCAAGAATAGGCTTAACCCAGGATTCTGCCACTAATCCTATAGTTAAGCCCATCTATCATGAACTTTATTGTCTTCAAGCCATAGTTATGAAATATGTTTGGATTATACCTCGTTAATCTTCGAGTTACGGGTATAATAAATCTTGTATATGAGCTTTGGTGATTTTTGAGTCACGAGCATCAATTGTACGACTCTATGGTCTTTGAGCCATGAGTTATTATTATGAGAATATCTCACGGTCTTTGAGCCATAAGATAATTGTTATAAGAATACCTATATGAATTTTAAGTCACATGTAATCATCATATTGCTCTACAGTCTTTGAGCAGCGAGTAGTTCAGTTACTTCCATAGTCGTTCAGCCATGGATAAACTATCAATCGATATAAGGTCACCTTCACGGTCTTTGAGCCATGAGGATTTGATTACTATAAAGTACCTCTACGGTCATTGAGCCGTAGAATTTATTGATTGTAATAAGGTAAGTCAAAATAGAGATTTCATGCATCTACATTTTGCCCCCTCGACACATCTTCAAGTAATGGATTATACCGTGAATGTCTCGATTAGTGAAAGTGAAAATAGTAAAAATATAGGAAGATTGTTGAATTGAATGTAAGTTATATCATATTTGTCTCAATTAGTAAAAACAGGAGAAAATTATTTAGGCAGACACGGTACCTTGGGACAATGCTCATGAAAAGCCATAGCAGTGGCCTCACAATGTCCTCTCCTCCTTTCTTTTCGCCCGTAAATAAGGCAGAAAGACAAGAAGAGAACTCTCACAGAAAAATGTGTACGACGGGATATGTGAAATTTGTGATCACATCATGTGGACGAATCGGAGAATCTCCTTTTGGCACGTCACTTTGATATTTATCAAAGAATCAATTCCTGTTTGCATGGAACGCGCTATCAGCGATCGAATTAAGCAACCCCTTTTCCCTTTTTTCTTCTTATTCCTCTCAGGCGAAGCAATGTAGAGATTCTTAAAAAATTCCACAATGGCTACCTGTTCGGAATTGATTCGACCAAAACAGTCAACGGACATTGAGAGAATAGATAAGAAAAATAAACACCCAATACATATGGGTCGGGAGCAAGAAAACCCCAAAACCCTAACTCTGAATACAGTGAGAGCCCTCCGCTTGGCAAGAGAGTCTTACGTGTAACAGTGCCACTATGTAACAGTATTTACATAATAATACTAATTAATAAAATCAAGTCCAATTTTCAGAAATATTTTATAAAACCTTATTGAAAAAACAATCTTAAAAATTGCTTATTTTATTAGTTTGTGTTATCATTTAAATACTGTCACGTGATTATATCATTACATATAAGATTTTCTCTTGTCTAGTGGTCTAAACCCTTCACTTCCACCGCATATTTAGTTAAAAAATCCACATTTTGGGTTGTACAACATTTTAATCATATCCGGAATTAAGAAAAATTTAAGACATCTTTGACACCACCCACTGTAACAAAACTTTAATTTTCTATCCATTCTTTCGGGCAAATACGTGAATGGAATGAAGTTTTCCGGTTAAATTTGATCCGTCAATTTT
Source organism: Lagerstroemia speciosa (assembly GCA_037672795.1). Classification (NCBI taxonomy): domain Eukaryota; kingdom Viridiplantae; phylum Streptophyta; class Magnoliopsida; order Myrtales; family Lythraceae; genus Lagerstroemia; species Lagerstroemia speciosa. The sequence continues at coordinate 12,502,173 of CM075288.1, read as the reverse complement.
CGTACCGATGACTTATCCACTAATTCTTTTCTGAAATTTCTGGAAATTAAAAAAGAAACAAGAGTTTCAAATCGGTAACACTTTTTTGCCGTAAAGAAAAGGAAAATTATGCAGAAACATAATTAGACAAAAACATTTGCATGTAAATACCTTCCCCAGATAACTGGCGATCAAAGGAGACGTGGTCGGGATTGGTTTGTAGAAAACTAAAAAAAAAGAAAAAAACTAATGGGAAGATGAATAGATAACTCCAAAATATCATAATACGATCTCGAATTCAAATTTAAGTTTTCTGAATAGAATACCAGTGGTCAACCGCTTACATATTATATTATTCGCGCCCATCTTACCCAAAAGTTTAAATTATTAAATTAATGCATCTAATTCTCTTATAAATCTATTAATATTTTTTAACATGATCAATGTGGGACGTAAGAAATAAGTTTCCTGTTTTGGATGTACGGTAATGTTGTTCTGATCATCAATTTGGAGATCTTAGACGTGAAACCGCAGCTCTATTTATATAGGTCAGACACGAATCACCTTAGCTAACCACAGGGACGATGGTACTTTGTTGACCGGATTTTTTGACATGAAATCCACGACGGTACGAACATCTGTTTTGCCATTTATGAAAGCACGGATATAAATACGCATACATTATCGGCAAAGATTTACAAATATATGCTAAGAAGGGGGACTTGCTTCAGGTATACAATAGAATACAAATAAATAGATGAAAAGTTTCTAATGAGTTCGATGACCGGAAAATAAGACGAGAAATTTAACGAAGGAACAGCACGAACCATGCGATCTGCACTTAAAATTTCATAATAAGACTAACATCATTCAACGACCTTTTTTGTTATGTATTACCAGTCCCTTACTCTTCAGCTTCGACCGATCGGGCAGCTTGAGTGCATCACAATCATAGGCCTGCAGTCGTTCCAGATTGCTGAGCTCCTCGAGCCCTGGAATTTCCTCGATATGCCTACACAATCCAATATTCAGATACTCTAGCCTCTGCAGCTTCGATAGGTTCGGTAACTTCCTGAGGGCTCTGCAGCCGAACAGGTCCAGTCTCCTCAACGATGTCAATTCTGCGACCGCCTCAACTTGAGAAACTTGCTTGCAGAATCGAAGATTAAGCCTTTCCACACAGCTTGGCATCTCCGGCAATGACTCGAGCGATGTGCAGCCCCCCATGGCTAAATCTTTTAGCTCCTTCAAACTGCTGAGACCTCGAATCTCAACCAGCTCTGGGTTATTTACTACATCTAGATACCGCAACTTCTTCAACCTTGATAAGTCAGGCAGTCTTTTAACTCTTGAGCTGATGACCTCGACTTGATTTAAAGACTCGAGCCTCTCGAGACCGTCCAGCTCATTTAAAGGGCACTGTTGGATTAACAAGGTTTTCAGAGACAGGAGACTTCCCAAGCCTTCAATTTCCTTGATCTCAGGGCAATGCGATAGGTCTAACTTCGATAAATTCTTCAAGTTCGAAACCGCTAATCTCCAGAGAGATTCGCAGAACCAAATAGTCAAGACAGACAGACTTGAGGGAAGTTTTGGGAAGCATTTCAGTTCCCCACATCGAGAAATAAAGATCTCTTTAAGATGAAGAAAGCTGCCCATTTCTTCTGGCAACGTGCTTATCCACACTGGCACCAAAACCAATCTCTCGAGCTCCCGTAGGGTAGAGAGGCAGCCCTCCTTAAGCCTGGAATCCCTGGACAAACCTAATTTTAATTCTTTCAGATTTCCCAAGTTCTCGAGGTCCAAGAAAGTCAGATCTGACCCGGCTTCTATTTTTAGACTAATTAAGCCATATGGAAGCTTGGGGAGGTCCCGAAGATTTGCGCAGCCTTCCAAACGAAGTATCTTCAGATTCATCAGGGATCCAATCGATGAGGGAATTTCCCTAAGATATTTGCAGCCGTTGGCAGATAGGATCTCGAGCTTCGTCATACCTCCTGATATCGGCACTTCTTCTACCTCGGTATAGTCAATGAGAAACTCAACCAGTGACTCCATGGAACCCAACTGCTTTGGTAACTCCTTCAATCTCGAACACTTCCTCATATCCAAGAGGATCAAATTCCTAAGGAGCCTGATAGATGGGTCAACATAAATCAACTCCACGCATGATTCAACAATCAAGATCTCCAAGCCCGGACATGCTGAAAAATCAGGGGTCCTGCTTATTCGGCAATTTCTGAGATTAAGAACTTTTAACTTCGCCCCAACCTAATGAACACAAATAAGATGTAAGAAAAAGATTCATAAGGAATTAAAAAGAGAGAAGGAATTCGTAGTTGAAATTTGATTGGTGGGACCTTGATTGAGCTCCCGCCTATCCAATTCTCGGCAGTCAAACTCCGTGATATATCGAGAACGATTAGATTATCCAGAATTAAGTTCACCGATGGAGTTTCATTCTCCCTGTGCAAACCCAACCACCTTAGTCGACGGAAAACATGTTGAAAGTTCCCATTAAGTTTAACACCATCGAGCTCAAGAAATTTTAGACTTGGCATGTTTTTAAACATTTCGTCGTTAACACCATCTTGTTTCTCAACGAAGAGATGGTGTCCTTCTAGTTTGATGGCTTCCACTTTCGATGTGCCCTACTCAGAAAATTAAATGGGATTTATGCAGCTGGATTATTTTCATGTGATAAAAATGTAATCTCAATATTCAAATTTAAGATTGACGGAAAATGTTTATGTTCATTAAAATTGTCATACCTGTTGTCCCACTAATACGTTGACAGCATCTTCACTGCGCCACAGTCTACTTCGCCATCCCAATTCCTTGAAGTTTTCCTGCTCAACAATATATCTGCCAAGATCTCTGAGTTGGTCATGCATCCATATTATATTGTCCTTTTCGATTTTGATTAATGCCTTCAGAAGTAGAATCTCGATTCCTACTTCGGGACAAAGTTTAGCATCTTTCCACATGGGAATCACTACCCTCACATCCATTTCAATGAAAAAGCATGCAATGTCAAGGAATATTTCCTTTTGCTCACGTTCTAATGATTCGTAACTGATCTTCAGCTTATCTTGGACATTCATGTCTGGTTTTATTTTCAACTTTTCCACTGTACTTTCCCATATAATTTTTCTTCCACCATGAACGGATAAAAATGAACCTATAACCTCAAGAGCTAGAGGAAGCCTTCCAGTTAGGTTCACAATGTCCCAAGCCAATTCGACCAAGTCAGCTCTGGGCAACTTTTCTCCGAAGGCATGATGGCAAAGGAGTTCTAAAGCTTGATGTTCATCCAGTATCGCAACTTCCTGAAGATCTTGCACTTGACATTGATCCAATACTTCCTTTTCTCTAGTTGTGATGATAATCCTACTTCCCCGGCCAAACCATTTAACATCTCCTGCTAGATTTTTAAGTTGGTTAATATGATCAACATCATCAAAAAGGATCAGGGCTTTCTTATTACGAAGCCTTTCCTTGAGCACACTGATTCCTTCATCCACATTAGCATAGTCCTCTGGTTCACGCTTTAAGATATCGGACGCTAGTTTGCTCTGCAGGTATTCAAGGCCTCTAGGATTCTTGGATGTTTCTCGGATGTTACTCAGGAAGGAACTACTTGCAAAATTATCCACGATCTGGTTGTAGACAAACTTGGCAAGCGTCGTCTTACCTATGCCTCCCATGCCCCAAACTCCTATTACCCGAATATCATCCGTGCCAACTTCTAACTTTTTAAGGAGTTCGTCTGCACGATCCTCAATTCCAACTAGGAAATTCTTCACCTCCACGTAGGATTTCTTCAGCTGTCTAATTACCCTTGCAACAATGAACTTTATGAATTCACCTTGATTTCTGAAAAATACAAATGTGTGGTTGTCAGGTCTAATTAAAAAAATTAGTAAAAAGTGCATATTAGGCCCTAATTCTTTCTTTCTTTAATGCTAAATCTTTTTAGGACATATTTAATCGTTACACTGTTTGTTCTCCTATTATTTTAACATTGAAAAGCTCATTGACACGGCAATAAACTTATAAATTTTGAAAAGGAAAGGGTAGAGGAGATGGAGTGGCTAAGTAGCCGAATACTTGGCCTTGGGTTCGCAACATAGTTTTTAAAATCAGATTAGATCGGAAGTTGGTCAAGACTTGGGTTATTAGGTTCCTAGGTTCACCCATAGGTTCATTGGGTCGAACAAAATTTTTAATAAGTATTATTATTATAAAGTTTTAGTGTAACCTAAAATACTATCTTTGAGTGATCACTTTTGAGAAACTTATTCATTCAAAATTGATTTTCTCAAATTAGGAATTTTCTTATAAAATTCTTATTACCAAAAACCCTTCTTCAACAAGAAAAAATCAAGAATTGTTGTAAATTCAAGATTCCATTTGATTTTATTCAGAATTATTCCCTTTATTTTTCAGTCTAGCCACTAGTATCCAAAGATTGTATTGGCCACTAACTTATTTGGGTTGATCTGGTCGATTCATTAACGACAAAACTCTTTCAACATGAATTTTCTCCATACACAATAACTTGACCCTGATGTCTTTGCTTAAAGGAGACCAAGTATCGAATTACATGAACTAACTCATATTGTTGATTTCCTCTATACTTATCATTAGAAATTTGTATTAAAAAAAAGTTAGAACAAAATTGTTGGTTAGTATAGTATAAAAATTATTTACATGAAAATTTGGTAATTTGATCTAGTTATCTCCTGCATATATTTGGATCAGTATAATATCCCGAATAAAATTTTTTAGTTAAAATGTTGGAAGTTCTAGTACTGGCAATGTATAAAAAAATATTCATAGATCAATTTTTATGATTTAGCTCGCTTGTTTAAATATATTTAAGTCATATTTATACTTCATAAATTCCTTATATCGGCATTTTGTTTAAATCAAATGATGATTACCAATATTCTATTTGAAATTATATCTAACAAAAACGATAAATCCCTACCCCATGTTTCCTTTTCTTTTTAATTTAATACCCAAAAAAGAGTATGAAAAGTTCTACTAATTATGATAGAATCCAGGTGACCTCGATCCCGAGTCGACTTTGAGGCCTGGAATTATCCATATGAAATTTCATACTAGTTTGACTAAACGCATTTGGAGAAAGTTTCCTCTCCAAGCCCATGTGTTGAAATGGGAGGTTTCTTTTTGCATAAATTCCAACAAAAACGAAGGCCATCAACCAAACCCTTTTTCACTCAAATAGAATACCATAGGAAAAGAATTTTCGGATTTCAGGAAAAGAGAAAAAAAAAATTAAAGATCTGAGAAACTTACCCGTTTGCCACCGTATCTAGTTCAAGACCCTTCAGCTTCACAACTTCCTCCAAAGCGTGTCTCCACCCTCGGACCATCTCCGGGCCGAACCTTTTCTCGTGCTGAGCGAACGGAGCAGCAAAACTCCCTGTCTGGTGTTGAACCTCGTCAGGTGTAACGTCCAAGAAGACAGGCATGATCAGCTGTCCGGTCTCCTTCATGCACTTCACCATCTCCTCCACCTCCTTGAGGCACCACTTGCTAGAAGCATAGTCTTTGGAGAAAATGGAGATGGCGATCTTGGATTGCCTGATCGACTTCATAAGCTCCGGGCCGATCTCCTCGCCGACTCGGAGCTCCTCGTTGTCCCTGAAGGTGCGGATCCCAGCATCCGTAAGGCTATGGTAGAGGCAATCTGTGAATGTCTTGCGGTAGTCAGAACCCCTGAAACTCAAGAAGACTTCAAACTCCTGGCCAGTCTTGGGATCAACTGGGGAAGAGGTCGGCAGAACATTGTGACTACCATCTGGCAATTGCTTCTGCTGTTGGACATATATTGCAAAAATTATTATTAGCTAGAGTGGTACCCATCGAGCAGCATAACGAGACAGTGTGGTACCTGCACAACGTCTGCATGTGGCCCGCCGGAATCGCCATGCTGCTCTCTCTTCTTGCGCAAGAAACGAGCAACGAGGAGAGCCAGGACAATGATCGACGCCACAACGCATATAACATTAGGAAAAACACGGTACCTCGGATGCTCATCGGAAGCCATAGCAACAGTCATCTCACAATGTCCCTTCCCTTCTTGTCGCCTATAAGACAAAGAAACGGATGGGAACAACTCTCACAGCAAAATGTGTACGCAACGATATTTGGAATTTGCAATGTCGCTTTGATATTTGTTGGGAATTAATTCTTGTTTCTGGAACACGCCATCGTGAATTGAAGTAACACTCCTTTTCCTTCCATCCTTCCTCTCTAGCTCAGGCCAAGCAATGTATAGATTCCTGAAAAAGAGAAGGAAATTTTTCGATGAAGCTGCATTTGTAAGAAAAGGCCGTGTCGAAATTTTGTACGATGACTTATCGGTGAGGTCTTTCATGAAATATCCACAAATTAAAACAGAGTTTTAGATCAACAATTCTACTCGCCAAAAGCCAATATCTGCAACATTTTTCACCCAAAACATTTGCATGAATGTTACGGTGGGACACTCAGGGAGCTATCAATTCTTTCTACTTTTCTTGATAAGAACTGATAAATGGAGACCATGGGAGACCTGGTCGAGATGGGCTAGTAGCAATTTAATAGCGGAACGCATAGAAAGATTTTGGAAAATTCAAACTGCTATAAAAAGAAATTTTTGTAGTTAACTAGTAAAATTCAAAACTGTTCTCATATGATACGTTCAATTAAGTTTTAACTAAAACTGTTAATTTTTTTAATTGATGCGGCAGCTGATACGGATGCCGCACATGTATATTTGCTAGCCATTAAATATTTTTAATGAAATTTTATGTAAAAATCTAAAAACATATACAAATTATGCATTAAAAAAAACTCGAGCTAAAACTGAAATTTTACGCAACACACATTATTAACTTACCCAAAATTAAAAGGGTCGCCCCAGGTATGGTTTTTAAAACCGGATCGGACCGGCAACCGGACAGGGCATGGGTTCTTGAGTTCATAGGTCCAATCGGGGTTTAATGAGCTTAATCGGGTTTTCACAAATAATCATAATAATACAAAATTAATAATAAGAATTTAAAATATCATATTTTAGACATTAATTTATAACTTTAAGTTTTAGCCTAATCACAATAATATATAAGTTCAATATAAAAATATAAAAATATAAAATTAAATCCAAAATCAAAATATATCAACCATTCAAATTCTAAATACACATAATATCCCCATAATCCACACAACAAAAGTCAAACCAATATAACAAATAATTGTTAAATCCAAAACCGTTCATCATCTTGGTCATACAACCTCAAGAGGCAACAGTATATGGTTTGACAGAACAAAGGATAAAAATCAGCGTTCAAGCCACAAAGATTGTAAGCAATAGCACAGATACGACAAAAAGGCAACCCAAAATTCAAATAGCAGCACAAAGATGACAAATCCAGTGTTCAAGAAATGCAACTATAAGGCGTAAGACAGCTCCAGGCAAGCAGTCTCAGAATCTCACCATCGGTAGAAGCAGTCCGGTGAAGCAGCTAAGGGCGTGATGTGCAGAAAAGGGCACTTGCTGGCAACAACATTCGGAGGGCACTTATCGTCAGCAACAGTCAGATGAAGCAACAAGGGCGTGAGATGCAGAACAGGATAACACAGCAGCAGATCGTTGCTTGAAGCAGCAGATCGAGACAGAAGACCATGGCAATCGCTCAGAACAGCGGATCATAGCTCGAAGCAGCAGATCGAGACAGGAGACGACAAAAATTGCTAGAAGTAGCAGATCGAGACAGAAGACCATAACAATCGCTCGAAGCAGCAGATCGAGACAGAGAGAGGAAGCGAAGGCTCAAAAACAGCAGCAGCAACAGTCGCTTGAAGCAACAGATTGACACAGAGAGAAGGCGGAGGCCTGACACAGCAATAGCAACAGCAGTCGCTTGAAACCTCGAACAAAGCTTGAAGCAGCAGCAGCAGCAGCAATCAGTGGCAGCCTTCAATTGTCGAACAGAGCCTCCACTGTCATGGTCAAAGTTTCCTATTGTTTTGTAACTTTATCTTTTAATTTTAAATTTTTTCTAACCTTTGTTACCTGGCCGGTTCTGATGGGTTCATCCGAAATCCGGTCTAACCGGGCGGTCAGTATGGTTCAACCCAATTTTGATGGCAAATAGAGCAATTGATAAAACTAGACCGGACTGGTGACCATTTCCTATTCAACCTGTCCAATCAACCGGTCTGGTCTGGCCGGCAACTTCTTGATGGAAGTGTTGGGATGCATTGAAGCTCTTTGCACCGATAAATATAATCTCTTTAAGACCAAGAAAACTACTCATTTTCTCTAATAAGGTGCTTATCCGTACTGGCCTCAAACTCAATTTCTCAAGCTCCCTTAGAGGCAGCCCTCCTTGAGCTCAAGATCCCCGATCAAGCTTAATTCTTTCAGATTTACCAAGTTTGCAAGGTTCGGTAAGGTCAGCATTGACGAGGCTTCTATTTTTAGACAAGATAGGCTGCTATACGCAAGGGCAAGGAGGGCTCGAAGATATGGGCAGTTTCCTAATTGTAGTCTCTTCAGATTCAACAGGGATACATTAGATGCAGGAATTTCGACAAGATATTTGCAATCGTGGGCAGGTAGGATCTCAAGTTTCTTCATACCTCCCGATATAAGTACTTCACTTATCACAGTTTTGTCAATGAGAAAGTTGACCAGTGACTCCATGGAGCCTATTTGGTCCGGCAACTTCACGTATCACATTTTTCACACTTTGATACATCTAGCCACTACAAGTTCTTCAACTTTGATAAGTCAGGCAATCTGTTAACTTCGGAAAAGATGACAGAGAGTTCAGCTAAGGAATCGAGCCCCTCAAGACCGTCTAGGTTATTTAAAGGGCAGCCATTGGTCGACAAAGTTCTAGGGACAGGAGATTTCCCAAGCCTTCAATTTCCTTGATCTTGAAGCAACATTCTACCTCCAAGCGATATTCTACCTCCAATGTCAACAAATTCTTCAAGTTCGAAAGGTCCGTAATCTCCTGAGTGAGTTGCATTTTTCCATTTTAAAGACAGACAAACTTGATGGAAATGTTGGGATGCATTGAAGCACTTCACACCGATAAATATAAATCTCTTTAAGACCAAGAAAGCTACTCATTTCCTCTGGTAAGGTGCTTATCCGTACTGATCTCAAACTCAATTTCTCAAGCTCCCTTAGGCTAGAGAGGCAGCCCTCCTTGAGCTCAAGATCCCCAATCAAGCTTAATTCTTTTAGATTTACCGAGTTTGCAAGGTTCGGTAAGGTCAGCATTGACGAGGCTTCTATTTTTAGACAAGATAGGCTGCTATATGGAGGGGTAGGGAGGGCTCGAAGATATGGGCAGTTTCCTAATTGTAGTCTCTTCAGATTCAACAGTGATTCATCAGATGCAGGAATTTCGACAAGATATTTGCTGTCGTGGGCAGGTAGGATCTCAAGTTTCTTCATACCTCCCCATATAGGTACTTCACTTATCACAGTTTTGTCAATGAGAAACTCGACCAGTGACTCCATGGAGCCTATTTGGTCCGGCAACTTCCTGAGACTGCAACAATTTAAATGGGACTCCCTCGGCTTAAATATTTTCGTGAACTAAAGCCTACGCTCAATATCTGCAGTGTGAGCCCATGGGCTAACCTATAAAGCTCATTCCCAGACACTTAAGTCCATAGTCAATTTTGTTACTTTTTCACTTCTGCCACCAAAGTCCCGCACGGTTATCTTGTCCCTTTTTTTTTTTCCTCATTTTAGCATTATACCATTTCCACCAAGAACCACGGAAACAGAGAGAGAAAGAGTGAAAGAGAGAGAGTTAAGTGGAAACAAGCGAGAATAAAAAAAGAGAAATGCTAGAAGAACGATGAAGAAGAGGAAGGAATGGAGCAATGGGAAGGAAATAAGATTTGAATAAGATCCCTTTAAAGTCTAGTAGATTTTATTACTTGATATTATATCATAGTTAGTAAGATTTAATTATAGAAACATGGATAGTGTAATATTTGAAGGTTGTAGGGTTGATTAAGGTGTAGAAGATTAAGTCTCATAAATATTTTAGGATCCTTAAAGATTTGAACATATATGTCTACATCTTCTATATGTTAATCTTCTTTACTATTAGTACTATGATAGGGACTGATGAGACATAAAATAGACACATTGGAGACCCAGCTTAGTGAATGATCGATTGAAGGGAGTTGCAATTACTCTTTTCCACTTTAAAATAGTATATTGAATAGGAATATATTATCCATATATATAAACTTACTAATTTTATATATCCTAATTTAGTAATATTATAGTAAAAGAAATGTTATAAACCAATATTTCTATTTTATTACATAGATAAATGTATGAATAAGTATATGCATGATATTGTTATGATATTGATATGTAATTTATATATGAGTGTATTTCATTATGCGTGACTTCGCCTTATACATTATTGATTGTATTTATAAATAGTTGTGGCCACTGTTAGGCTGACAGCCTGGCACTATGTGAGTAGCAGTAATTTATTTAGAAACACATAATAAAGGGGCTTAAAGCCCATTAAGCTTAGTAGTTTGCAGCCCATAGGCCTAAAGCCCACAAATTGGGTTCGATATTGCTTCCAAGGCCATCAGCCAAACTCTTTTTGATTACCTGAGGAAACCAGTTTCCGGATTTCATGAGCAGAAATAAACATCAAAGACCTGAAAAACTTACCCGTTCGCCACCATATTCAGTTCAAGCCCCTTCAGCTTCACGACTTCCTCCAAAGCGTGTCTCCATCCTCGGACCATCTACGGGCCGAACCTTTTCTCGTGCTGAGCGAACGGATCAGTAAAAGTCCCTGTCTGGTGTTAAACTTCATCTGGGGTAACGTCCAGGAAGACGGGCATGATCAGCTGCCCAGTCTCCTTCATGCACTTCACCATCTCCTCCACCTCCTTGAGGCAAACCAATTGCTAGAAGCGTAATCTCTGGAGAAGATGGGGATGGCGATCTTCGATTGCTTGATCAACTTCATAAGCCCGGGGCCAATCTCCTCACCGACTCGCAGATCTTCGTTGTCCCTGAAGGTGCAGATCCCTGCGTCCGTGAGGCTGTGGTAGAGGTAATCCGTGAATGTCTTGCGGTTGTCAGACCTCCTGACACTTAGAAAGACTTCAAACTCGTGGCCCGTCTCGGGACCAGCTGGGGGAGAGGTCGACGGAACATTGTGGCTTCCATCTAGCTCCTGTTCCGGCTGCTGTTGCTGGACGACACATATTTTGCATGTACACACATCCAATAAATTATTCCAGTAATATCAAAACGGTGATTTACTTTAAATGATTATTAGAGTTATCATATACATCGGGCAGCCTAGCTAGAGAGTAATACCTGCACGACGTCTGCATTCGCCTCGCTGGAATTGCCATGTCGCCCTCTCCTCTTGCTCAAGAAATGAACAAGGAAAACGAGGACAATGATCAATGCCGCAACGCATACAACATTGGGAAAAACACGGTACCTCAGATGCTCATTGGAATCCATAGCAATAGTCTCGCAATGCTCTTTACTTTCTTGTCGCCTGGAAACAAGGGAGAATGTTTACGCGAAGATATGTGAAATTTGCAATATCCATTTGATATTTGGTTGGAATTAATTCTTGTTCCCATGGAACCCCCCATCATCAATTGAATTAACACTCCTTTTCCTTCCTCCTTTCCTCTCTATCTCAGGCCAAGCAATGTATAGATTCCTGAAAAAGATAGGGAAGTTTTTTGGTTAAGCTACATTTGCATGAAAAGGTTGCTTCGGAATTTTGTACGATGAATTATGGTCGAGTTCTTTCCTGAGATATCCAAAAATCAAAACAGAGTTTTAGATGCGCAATTCTGTTCGCCAAAAATGAATATGATCTGCAACATTTTTCGCCCAAAAACATTTGCATGAATGCTACGATGGGAACAATCTGGGTGCTTTCATCTAGCTTTTTCCCCTTTTCCAGTTAAATGGAGATCAAGGGGGAGACCTGGTCGAGACGGCCCGTAGCAAATCAATAAAGTTTCTTGATGAAAATCCACCGTCACTGAACCCCGTTTAGAGGACATGTACGTTAACTCCGTTTATTATGCCATCTCACCTTATTTAAAAAATGAGATACGAACTTGGTACAACTGGTACCATCCTTAACCCGAGACCCAGAGACCTTGGGTTTGAATCTCACCACCGGTACTCCTCGTACCCCTTTATTCCCCTTTCTTCCAATCTCTTTCTAGGTTTACAAGTCTCTTTTATAAGAAAAAAAAAAAAAGAGAGAGAATATGACGACATAACTGAGGAAGGATGTTTTCCATTTTCTGAAATTTTAGGAAAAATAGAAGTTGTGAAAATAAATTGTGCAGATTATCTTATAAACCAAATATAATATAAATTAACAGGGATGATTCGATACTTAGTGGTCTAACTTCCCTATTTCTCCCTTGGACAAAATTCATAGATTCTTCCCTGCATGTAGTATAGTTTATCTTTCAGTTTTCAACTTTAAAAACTGAAACCACAGTTTTTAAACTGCTGAGGTGGCATGTGATGGATGGTGTCGCGTGCGTATTTTTAGTATGCTTAGCGGCCATTGAATCCACGTCAGTAAATGTATAACTCTTGAGCTAAAACTGAAATCTTAGTTAAAACACATAATTTACTTTGAAAATTTTGATGAATAACGAGGTGTACAAGAGGAATAACATTTATTTGGAAATTAAAAAATCAATATTTTTTTACATCAAATTAAAAATTTGCATGCCAGAGTTAACAAATGACACATCGATTGGTTTAACAGCGCCATTGTTCACATTAGCTTAGAAGTAATGGTAGTTGACAGGGAGAAATGAAGGTTGTAACGGCGGCGGGGGGCAAGAAATAAGATTTAATTTACTACTTTAAAATGTGTAAGACTCATTTAAAGATGCTTCAAATGTATAGGGTCGTGAGAGAGATAGAGAGCTAAACTATAAACGCGATTACCAATATGAGTGGGTTGATTAAAATAGTTCATTACTTCATCCCTCGATTAACAACGTCTCCGATTAGAGTTCTATTGATAGAAAATATATATATATATATATATATGATTGAAAAAATTTTACCTAATAGCAGACTGATTCAATGAATTAATGACATTCGTCACTGAATATCAGGTCGTACATGCTAAGATGCCAATAAGTTGTAAAGCAGTCTAGCGACATCCTTAACTTTATTAAGAAAGAAAAGCCTTGAACCTCTGCTGGAAGAAGAGAAGTTGATGCTGGTGATTTCAATATTTAAGGGGAATCCAAGAGAGCTATTCTACATGTTTGAACTCTAATATTCTACATGTTTAATTCGGTCCCATAAGGGCATCATGTATAAGGGTCTATCGGCTCCCAAGAATTTTGGTTGCTAGAGAGATTACTACTAACGTCCAATGCCAAAATTAATCGACTGATATGCAATATCTTCTGGATTTTTTTTGGACAAAATCAACGTGGATATACATGAACATTTTGCCATTCATAATAATAAGGATATAAATTATCAAGATTTTTTTGTATACTATATGCATATTGGCACAAAGTAGCCTCGGTGAAACTTGATCCGTCAAAACTTTAGATTTTTCTGTCCATTCTTCTGGGAAAATATGTGAATGGAATGAAGTTCTTCGTTGAAATTCGATCCGTCAATTTTCGTATCGGTGACTTATCCACTAATTCTAACTCTGAAATTTCTGGAAATTGAAGAGAGAGAGAGAGAGAGAGAGAGAGAGTTTCAAATCGGCAACACTGTCGCCAGAAAGAAAAGGAAAATTATCCCCAAACAAAATTAGACAAAAACATTTGCATGCAATTACTTTCCCCAGTTAACTAGAAACAGAAAAACAAGGGAGACGTAGTCGGGATAGGTTTGTAGAAAACTAAAATAAAATAAAATAACGCAAGATTGACAGATAATTCAAAAAATATCAAGATACCGTCTCGAATTCGAATTTTGTGAATAAATTACTAGTGGTCAAACGTTCACATATTATATTATTCGGGCCCGTTCGACTCAAAAATTTGAGTTGTTAGGTGGAGGTATCCAGGTTCTCTCTTTGACATAAACGACGTGGGATGTGAGAAATAAGTTTCCTTTTTAGATGTACAGTAATGCTGAATTGATTGTGCTGTATATAATGTATATGGATGAGTGGTACCGGTCAGATGTCAATTTGGAGGCCACAGACGTGAAACCGCAACACTATTTACATTGGTTAGAGTACACGAGAAAGGGCACTGAATCACCTTAACCAACCACACTAATGATATGTACTTTGTCCACTGAAATTTTTTCTCATGACATCGGTGATGGTATGAACATAAATTTCGTCATTCATACGGCAGGAGCGATACTAATTATACCAAACTCCCTTTCTCCAAAAAAAAAAAATACAACCTAATCAGAATTGGAAAGGAGCATTCTTAGTTTCCATTTGATTTAATTCAGAATTATTCCCTTTATCTTTTCAGTCTCGTGACTGGTATCCGAAGATTGCATGGCCACTAACCAATTTAGATCTAGTTGGGTCGATCCATTAAGGCTAAAACTCTTCCAGCATAAATTTACTCCATTCATAATAGCTTGACACCAAAATCTTTGCTTAAGGAAATCAAGTACCTAATTACTTGAACTGACTCATACGGGTAATTTCCTCTATATTTACTTGTTTATTTATATCATTAGAAATTTGTATAAAAAAAGTTACAACAAAATTGTTGGTTAATATACTATAAAAATTATTTACATGAAACTTTGGTAATTTGGTCTAGTGATCACGTGCATATATTTCCATCAACATAACGTTAAGATCCCGAATAAAATTTTTTAGTTAAATTGTTAGAATTTCTTGTACGGGCAATGTATGAAAACATATGCATAGATCAATTTATACAATTTAGTTCGCTAGTATAAATATATTTAAGTCATATTTATACTTCACAAATTCCTTATATCGATATTTTATTTAAATCAAAAGATAATTACCAATATTCTATTTGAAATTATATCTAACAAAAAAGATAAATGACTATCCCATGTTTCTTTTCTTTCTAATTTAATACCAACAAGAAATATGGCGAAATTTTTTATCATCCTAGCTTTCTCCCCGGATTATCTGTAGCTGATAAATTTCATTTTTCAGGATACCGTAGAGGTTCTGAATCTACTGTGGGAATACCGAACACGAAAAAGGCATATGAAAAGTTTTACTATCTATGACAGGATTCAAGTAATCTCGATTCTGGGTCGATTTCAAGGCCTTGGAATTATCCATATAAACTTTCATGCTCTCGCCAAGACACAATTGGAGAAATAAAAGTTAAAGACATGAGAAAATTACCCGTTTGCCGTTGAATTCAGTTCAAGACCCTTTAGCTTCACAACTTCCTCCAAAGCATGTCTCCACCCTCGGAACTTCTCAGGGCCAAACCCTTTCTCATGCCGAGCACACGGATTCAGTAAAGCTCCCCATCTGGTGTTGAACTTCATCAGGTGTAACATCGAGGAAGACATGCATGACCAGCCGTCGGCTCTCCTTCATGTACTTCACCATCTCCCCCACGTCCTTGAGGCATCACTTGCTAGAAGCATAGTCTTTGGAGAAGATGGGGATGGTGAACTCGGATTGCTTGATCGACTCCATAAGCTCAGGGCCAATCTACCCACCGTCTCGGGATCCACCAAGGAAGAGATCGACGGAACATTGTGGCTTCCATCTAGCAGCTGCTTCTGCTGTTGGACAGATATTGCAAGTACACAAACTCAATAAAGCACTCTAGTAACATCAAAATGTTTATTATTAGAGTGATACCCATCGAGCAGCATAATGAGACAGTGTGGTACCAGCATGAAGTCTGCATTCACCCTGCCGGAATCGCCATGCCGCCCTCTCTTCTTGTGCAAGAAATGAGCAATGAAGAGAACCAGGACAATGATCGATGCCACAATAAATATAGCATTAGGAAAAAACAAGGTACCTCGGATGGTCATCGGAAGCCACAGCAACAGTCATTTCACAATGTCCATTTCCTTCTTGCCACCTATAAGACAGAGAAAAGGCTGGGAACTCTCGCATCAAAATGTGTACGCGAGGATATTTGAAATTTGCAATGTCCCTTTGATATTTGTTGGGAATTAATTATTGTTTCCATGGAACAAGCCATCATGAATTGAAGTAACACTGTTTCCTTCCTTCCTCTGTCTCAGGACTCCTTTTCCTTTCCTTCCTTCCTCTCTATCTCAGGCCAAGCAATGTATAGATTCCTGAAAAAGAGAGAAGCTTTCCGATAAAGCTAAATTCACAAGAAAAGGTTGTGTCGAAATTTTGTATGATGACTTATCGATGAGTTCTTTCATGAAATATCACACAAATTAAAACAGAGTTTTAGATCAGCAATTCTATTCGCCAAAAGAAAATATCTGCAACATTTTTCACCCAAAACATTTGCATGAATGTTACGGTCGGACACTCAGGGGCATAGCCCTTGGTTAAGCCTCCACACATGTACCTTGCACGTGACTTACTAGATCATGGGCTTGTGAGAGTGTTCATAGGCGTTAGGAGAATAAACTCCTCATCATCAAAAAATAATTGAATTTTATTGATTGGTGTCATCGCGTAAGCACATCCACATGGTGATGCCATTACGCAAAAGACTTCGTCCATTACTAGATATTAGATCGTGAACACCGAGTGGTATCAATAAATTGTAAAGCAATCTAGCGACAGCTTTACTTTATTAAGAAAGAAAAGCTTTGAGTCTCTGCTGAAAGAAGATATGTTGATGGTGGTGCGATTTCAATAGTAAGAGGAATCCAAGAAAGCTCCTTACCTAGCGGAATCAAGTTTATATTTGACTGTTGAGAGAGAACTGTGTGGAAATGTGCTATAACTCCAGAGACTAAATTTCCTGTTTTTGAAACCGCAATAACATTGGTTAGACTCCACAAAAAAAAAAGGGGCATTGAATCTTCTTAATCAACTATGCCATGAACTGTACTTCCAAATTTCAACCATGATAAGTTCGAACTTTAAGATGTACATATCAATTCTAACAATGGAATGTATAGCAGCAAGCTGTGCATCCATGCATGTAAATTTTACAATAATTACTAACATCAGTGAACACTATTACCTGATCGATCAATCGTGTGAGGATCAGTTGCAGCAAAGAACATGGAGACAGAGGTTACTGTTCTGGCTTCACTTCTCTTCTCCTCTACCAATTATTTGCACCCCATTCCTCATCTGCTGCTTTGACAGATCGGGCAACTTAAGGGCATTGCATTCAGAGACGTCTAAATATCGCAGATTACTCAATTCCTCGAGACCTGGAATTTCCATGATATTCTTGCACTCTTGCATATTGAGGTGCTCCAGCATTTGCAACTTCGACAAGTTTGGTAACTTCGTGAGCGCGTTGCAACCCCCCACGTCCAGTCATCGCAGCATCACCAATTCTGCTAGGCCTTGGACTTGGGAAAGCTGCTCGCATCCCCACACATCTAAATCTTGCAGATTACTCAGTTCCTCGAGTCCTGGAATTTGCACGATATTCTTGCACCCAGTCATAGTGAGGGCCTCCAACCTCTGCAACTTCGACATGTTTGGTACCTTCATGACCGCGTTGCACTGCCTCATGCACAGGCTCTGCAACATCTCTAATCCTGCAAGCCCATCCACTTGGGAAAACTGCTCGCATTCAGAGACATTCAACCTTTGCAAATTACTTAGTTCCTCCAGTCCTGGAATTTCCATGATATTCTTGCACCCTTCCATATCGAGGTCCTCCAACCTCTGCAACTTCGACATGTTTGGTACCTTCATGACCGCGTTGCACTGCCTCATGTACAGGCTCTGCAACATCTCCAATCCTGCAAGCCCGTCGACTTGGGAAAGCTGCTTGCATACTAAGATATTCAAATGTTGCAGATTACTTAGTTCCTCGAGTCCTGGAATTTCCACGATATTCTTGCAACCAGTCATAGTGAGGGCCTCCAACCTCTGCAACTTCGACATATTTGGTACCTTCATGACCGCGTTGCACTAACTCATGTACAGGCTCTGCAACATCTCCAATCCTGCAAGCCCATCGACTTGGGAAAGCTGCTCGCATCCAGAGACATCCAAATCTTGCAGATTACTCAGTTCCTCGAGTCCTGGAATTTCCATTGAGTACCTCGAGGCCTAGAATTTCCACGATATTCTTGCACCCTTCCATATCGAGGTCCTCCAACCTCTGCAACTTCGACATGTTTGGTACCTTCATGACCGCGTTGCACTGACTCATGTACAGGCTCTGCAACATCTCCAATCCTGCAAGCCCATCGACTTGGGAAAGCTGCTCGCATCCAGAGGCATTCAAATGTTGCAGATTACTCAGTTCCTCGAGTCCTGGAATTTGCACGATATTCTTGCTCCCGGACATAGTAAGGAACTCCAACCTCTGCAACTTCGACAGGTTTTGTAACTTCATGAGCGTGTTACACTGACTTATGTCCAACGCCTGCAACATCTCCAATTCTACAAGCCCATCCACTTGGGAAAGTTGCTCGCATTCAAAGACATTCAACCTTTGCAGATTACTCAGTTCCTCCAGTCCTGGAATTTGCACGATATTCTTGCACCCACTCATAGTGAGGGCCTCCAACCTCTGCAACTTTGACATGCTTGGTACCTTCATGACCGCGTTGCACTGCCTCATGTACAGGCTCTGCAACATCCCCAATCCTGCAAGCCCATCCACTTGGGAAAGTTGCTCGCATCTAGAGACATCCAAATCTTGCAGATTACTAAGTTCCTCGAGTCCTGGAATTTCCACTATATTCGTGCACCCGTCCATATAGAGGTCCTCCAACCTCTGCAACTTCGACATGTTTGGTACCTTCATGACCGCGTTGCACTGCCTCATGTACAGGCCCTGCAACATCTCCAATCCTGCAAGCCCATCCACTTGGGAAAGCTGCATGCATCCAGAGCCATTCAAATGTTGCAGATTACTCAGTTCCTCGAGTCCTGGAATTTCCACAATATTCTTGCACCCAGTCATACTGAGGGCCTCCAACCTCTGCAACTTCGACATGTTTGGTACCTTCATGACCGCGTTGCACCACCTCATGTACAGGCTCTACAACATCTCCAATCCTGCAAGCCCATCCACTTGGGAAAGTTGCTCGCATCCAGAGACATTCAAATGTTGTAGATTACTCAGTTCCTCGAGTCCTGGAATTTGCACGATATTCTTGCTCCCAGGCACAGTGAGGAACTCCAACCTCTGCAACTTCGACAGGTTTGGTAACTTCATGAGCGTGTTACACTGATTTATGACCAACGCCAGCAACATCTCCAATTCTGCAAGCCCGTCGACTTGGGAAAGCTGCTCCCATCCAGAGACATTCAAATATTGCAGATTACTCAGTTCCTCGAGTCCTGGAATTTGCACGATATTCTTGCTCCCAGACATAGTGAGGAACTCCAACCTCTGCAACTTCGACAGGTTTGGTAACTTCATGAGCGTGTTACACTGTTTTATGTCCAATGTCTGCAACATCTCCAATTCTGCAAGCCCGTCGACTTGGGAAAGCTGCTCGCATCCAGAGACATTCAAATATTGCAGATTACTCAGTTCCTCGAGTGCTAGAATTTGTACGATATTCTTGCACCCAGACATAGGGAGGTACTCCAACCTCTACAACTTCAACAGGTTTGGTAACTTCATGAGCGTGTTACACTGACTTATGTCCAACGCCTGCAACATCTCCAATTCTGCAAGCCCATTGACTTGGGAAAGCTGCTCGCATTCAGAGACATTCAACCTTTGAAGATTACTCAGTTCCTCGAGTCCTAGAATTTGCACGATATTCTTGCAGCCAGTCATAGTGAGCGCCTCCAAACTCTGCAACTTCCACATGTTTGGTACCTTCATGACCCCGTTGCACTGCCTCATGTACAGGTTCTGCAACATCTCCAATCCTTCAAGCCCATCCACTTGGGAAAGCTGCTCGCATTCAGAGACATCCAACTCTTGCAGATTACTCAGTTCCTCGAGTCCTGGAATTTGCACGATATTCTTGCACCCAAACATAGTGAGGTACTCCAACCTCTACAACTTTGACAGGTTTGGTAACTTCATGAGCGTGTTACGCTGACTTATGTCCAACATCTGCAACATCTCCAATTCTGCAAGCCCGTCGACTAGGGAAAGCTGCTCGCATCCAGAGACATCCAAATATTGCAGATTACTCAGTTCCTCGAGTCCTGGAATTTGCACGATATTCTTGCACCCAGACATAGTGACGTGCTCCAACCTCTGCAACTTCGACAGGTTTGGTAACTTTATGAGCGTGTTACACTGACTTATATCCAACGTCCGCAACATCTCCAATTCTGCAAGCCCGTCGACTTGGGAAAGCTGCTCGCATCCAGAGACATCCAACTCTTCCAGATTACTCAGTGCCTCGAGTCCTGGAATTTGCACTATATTCTTGCACCCAGACATAGCGAGGTACTCCAACCTCAACAACTTTGACAGGTTTGGTAACTTCATGAGCGTGTTACACTAACTCACGTTCAATGTCTACAACATCTCCAATCCTGCAAGCCCATCCACTTTGCAAAGTTGCTCACATTCAGAGACATCCAACTCTTGCAGATTACTCAGTTCCTCGAGTCCTGAAATTTGCACGACATTCTTGCACCCAGACATAGTGAGGTACTCCAACCTCAGCAACTTCGACAGGTTTGGTGACTTCATGAGCGTGTTACACTTACTCATGTCCAACGTCCGCAACATCTCCAATTCTGCAAGCCCGTCCACTTGGGAAAGCTGCTCGCATTCAGAGACATTCAACCTTTGCAGATTACTCAGTTCCTCGAGTCCTGGAATTTGCACACGTCTTGCACCCAGTCATAGTGAGGTACTCCAGCCTCTGCAAATTCGACATGTTTGGTACCTTCGTGACTGCGATGCACTTCCTCATGTACAGGCTCTGCAACATCTCCAATCCTGCAAGCCCATCCACTTGGGAAAGCTGCTCGCATTCAGAGACACCCAACTCTTCCAGATTACTCAGTGCCTCGAGTCCTGGATTTTGCACGATATTCTTGCACCCAGACATAGCGAGGTACTCCAACCTCAGCAACTTTGACAGGTTTGGTAACTTCATGAGCGTGTTACACTGACTCACGTTCAATGTCTGCAACATCTCCAATCCTGCAAGCCCATCCACTTTGCAAAGTTGCTCGCATTTAGAGACATCCAACTCTTGCAG
Source organism: Lagerstroemia speciosa (assembly GCA_037672795.1). Taxonomy (NCBI): domain Eukaryota; kingdom Viridiplantae; phylum Streptophyta; class Magnoliopsida; order Myrtales; family Lythraceae; genus Lagerstroemia; species Lagerstroemia speciosa. The sequence continues at coordinate 12,480,848 of CM075288.1, read as the reverse complement.
ATTACTCAGTTCCTCGAGTCCTGGAATTTGCACGATATTCTTGCACCCAGACATAGTGAGGTACTCCAACCTCTGCAACTTCGACAGGTTTGGTAACTTCATGAGCGTGTTACATTGACTTATGTCCAACGTCCACAACATCTCCAATTCTGCAAGCCCGTCCACTTGGGAAAGCTGCTCGCATTCAGAGACATCCAAATCTTGCAGATTACTCAGTTCCGCGAGTCCTGGAATTTGCACGATATTCTTGCACCCAGACATAGTGAGGCACTCCAACCTCTGCAACTTCGACAGGTTTGGTAACTTCATGAGCGTGTTACACTGATTTAACTCCAACGTCCGCAACATCTCCAATTCTGCAAGCCCGTCGACTTGGGAAAGCTGCTCGCATCCAGAGGCATCCAAATATTGCAGATTACTCAGTTCCTCGAGTCCTGGAATTTCCATGATATTCTTGCACCCAGACATAGTGAGGTACTCCAACCTCTGCAACTTCGACAGGTTTGGTAACTTCATGAGCGTGTTACACTGACTTATGTCCAACGTCCGCAACATCTCCAATTCTGCAAGCCCGTCCACTTGGGAAAGCTGCTCGCATTCAGAGACATTCAACCTTTGCAGATTACTCAGTTCCTCGAGTCCTGGAATTTGCACGATATTCTTGCACCCAGTCATAGTGAGCGCCTCCAACCTCTGCAACTTCGACATGTTTGGTACCTTCATGACCGCGTTGCACTGCCTCATGCACAGGCTCTGCAACATCTCCAATCCTGCAAGCCCATCCACTTGGGAAAGTTGCTCGCATTCAGAGACATCCAACTCTTGCAGATTACTCAGTTCCTCGAGTCCTAGAATTTGCACCATATTCTTGCACCCAGACATAGTGAGGTACTCCAACCTCTGCAACTTCGACAAGTTTGGTAACTTCATGAGCGTGTTACGCTGACTTATGTCCAACGTCTGCAACATCTCCAATTCTGCAAGCCTGTCAACTTGGGAAAGCTGCTCGCATCCAGAGACATTCAAATATTGCAGATTACTCAGTTCCTCCAGTCCTGGAATTTGCACGATATTCTTGCACCAATACATAGTGAGGTACTTCAACCTCTGCAACTTCAACAGGTTTGGTAACTTCATGAGCATGTTACATTGACTTATGTCCAACATCCGCAACATCTCCAATTCTGCAAGCCCGTCCACTTGGGAAAGCTGCTCGCATTCAGAGACATCCAAATCTTGCAGATTACTTAGTTCCTCGAGTCCTGGAATTTGGACAATATTCTTGCACTCAGACACATTGAGGTACTCCAACCTCTGCAACTTCGACAGGTTTGGTAACTTCATGAGCGTGTTACATTGACTTATGTCCAACGTCCGCAACATCTCCAATTCTGCAAGCCCGTCCACTTGGGAAAGCTGCTCGCATTCAGAGACATCCAAATCTTGCAGATTACTTAGTTCCTCGAGTCCTGGAATTTGGACAATATTCTTGCACTCAGACACATTGAGGTACTCCAACCTCTGCAACTTCGACAGGTTTGGTAACTTCATGAGCGTGTTACACTGATTTAAGTCCAACGTCTGCAACATCTCCAATTCTGCAAGCCCGTCCACTTGGGAAAGCTGCTCGCATTTAGAGACATTCAACCTTTGCAGATTACTCAGTTCCTCGAGTCCTGGAATTTGCACGATATTCTTGCACCCAGTCATAGTGAGAGCCTCCAACCTCTGCAACTTCGACATGTTTGGTACCTTCATGACCGCGTTGCACTGCCTCATGTACAGGCTCTGCAACATCTCCAATTCTGCAAACGCATCGACTTGGGATAGCTGCTCGCATCTAGAGAGATCTAAGTATTGCAGATTACTCAGTTCCTCAAGTCCTGGAATTTCCACGATATTCTTGCACCCTTTCATATCGAGGTGCTCTAGCCTTGGCAACTTCAATAGGTTTGGTAACTTCTCGAGCTCGTTGCAGTGCCCCATTTGCTTTGGTAACTCCTCCAATCTCGAACAACTGCTCATATCCAAGAGGATTAGATTCTTGAGAAGTACGATTGATGGGTCAACGTAAATCAACTGTTCGCATGATTCAAGAATCAAGATCTCCAATCCCGGACACATTGAAAAATCAGGAGTCCTGCTTATTCGGCAATTTCTAAGATTGAGAACTTTCAACTTTGCCCCAATCTGAAGAACACAAAAAAAAAAAGATATAATTAATCGAACAGTTTAGATAGAACAAAACGGAGAGAATGAATTCATAGTTAAAATTTAATTGGTGAGACCTCAATCGAGCTCAGTCCTATCCATTGCTCGGGAATTAAACTCCGTGATAGATCAAGAACAATTAGATTTTTGAGAATTAAATTCACCGGTGGAGATCTGTTCTCCCTATGCCAACCCAACCACCTTAGTTGATGGAAAAGATGCTGAAAATTCCCACCGAGTCTAACACCATTGAGCTCAAGAACCTTTAGACTTGGCAGGCTCTTAAACATTTGGTCGTCGAGGCAATCTTGTTGCTCAACGAAGTGATATCCTTCCAAACTGATGGCTTCTACTTTTGATGTCACCTACACCAAAAATTTAAATGGGACTCACGCACACATCATAAGTATTTTCGTGAAGTAAACCCTAAGCTCAATATCAACAGTGACATGAAACTGAAGATCGAATGAAAATATTGATATTAACTTAATTGTCATACATGTTGTCCCGCCAATACGTTGGCCACGTCTTCACCACGCCAGAGTCTACTTCGCAGCCACGGTTCCTTGAAGTTTTCCTGCTCAACAATATATCTGCCGAGATCTCTAATCTGGTCATGCATCCATATTATATTGTCCTCTCCGATTTTGATTAGTGACTTCATAATCAGTACCTCGATTTCCTCTTCCGGGAAAAGCTTAGCATCTTTCCACATGGGAATCACTAGCCTCACATCCATTCCAATAAAAAAGCATGCAATGTCCAGGAATATTTCCTTTTGCTGGTAATCTAATGATTCATAACTTATCTTCAACCTATCTTGGACATCCATGCTTGGTTTTACTTTCCACTTCTCCACTGCATTTTTCCATTTATCAGCCCTTCCACCATAGATGGATAAAGAAGAACCTATAACCTCAAGTGCCAGAGGAAGCCTTCCAGTTATTTTTACAATATCCCTAGCCATTTCAACAAAGCCACTTCTAGGAAACTTATCTCGAAAGGCATGCTGACAAAAGAGTTCTAAAGCTTGATTGCCTGCCATTGGTGCTACTTCATAGAGATCTTGCACGTGAAAAAGTTCTAATACTTTCTTTTCTCTGGTAGTAATGATAATCCTACTTCCTCGGCCAAACCATCTAACATCAGCTGCGAGAGCATTAAGCTGGTCAATGTCGTCAATGTCATCGAGAAGAATCAGGGCTTTCTTATAACGGAGCCTCTCTTTAAGTACACTAATTCCTTCCCCGACATTACCGTATTCCTCTCGCTCACACCTTAAGATGTCGGAGGCTAGTTTGCTTTGCAAGTACTCAAGGCCTCTAGTTCTAGATGTTTCTCGGATGTTACTCAAGAAGGAACTGCTTTCAAATTTATCCACAATCTGATTGTAGACAAACTTGGCCAACGTTGTCTTTCCTATGCCTCCCATTCCCCAAACTCCGATGGCCCGAACATCATCTGTGCCAACTCCTAACTTTCTCACTAGTTCTTTTGCACGTTCCTCAATTCCAACTAGGATATTCTTCACCTCCAAGTAGGGCTTCTTTAATTGTCTAATTACTCTTGCAACGATAAACTTTACGAATTCACCTTGTTTTCTGAAAAATAAAATAGATGTTTGGTCGTCAGGACTAGTTGAAAATTAGGGAAAAAATACTTATTTGATCATCAACTCATTCTTCAATTATTTTCATGCTAAATTCTTTTGGGATAGATTTGGTCATCATACTATTATTCCTTTTATTCATGTCAATAAAATAATGAATTTGGACAAAAAATTAGGGAAAAAAAAGGGTAGGAGGAGTTGGAGGGGCTCACTTGCGGCCACCTCTCCTCCTCTGATTGATTGATCGCAGTCGAAGCTTTAGGAGCAACAGATAGTTGAAATAGGTAGGAAGTAGCGAAAAAATGAAAAACTTAAGATTTTATTTGGTTTAATTTGAAATAAAATTTGATTCCTTTTATTATTACTTATTTAAAACAATATAATTGGCACAAAAATTTGATTATTTGACCAGGTTATTGCATACATATATTTTGATTTATAAAACATTAATTCTCGTTAAAACTTTCTAGTTAACATTTTAGAAATTCTAGTATTGACCACTAATAAAAAGTTTACGTAAATCATTTATGAGCATTCTTTAATTTTGTGACTATTGTTAATGCTACCAAGTTTTTTTTTTTAAAATCAAATGTGGACGCTTCCAATCCAAGCGATTCATATGAACCAAAGTGATTTTAACCCTTTGTTTGGATGAGAATCAAAGTAAGGAACAAGAGAAAGTGAATGAAATTACTCCTTAATAAGCACTCGTAAAGTCCCTCAATGCAAGCCATTCATTGATTTTGAAACAAGTAGGCTTTCTGCCTGTTGGGTTAGAGATTGCTTCTAAGGTCAGCAACCAAACTCTTTTTGATTCAAACAGAACATTAGAGGAAACAAACCTTTGAATTTTGATTAACACAAATGCAAAATTAAGGAATGTAGAGAGTTACCCGCTTGCCACTGTGTTCAGTTCCAGACCCTTCAATTTCACGACCTCCTTTAAAGCATGTCTCCACCCTCGAACCATCTCGGTGCTGAACCTTTTCTCATGCTGAAAGAATGGATCAGCATAACTCCCTCTCTGATGTTGAACTTCATCAGGCGTAACGTCCAGAAAGACAGGCATGATCAGCTGTTTTGTCTCCTTCATGCACTTCACCATCTCCGCCACCTCCTTGAGGCACCACTTGCTCGAAGCGTAATCTTTGGAGAAGATGGGGATGGCAATCTTCGATTGCTTGATCGACTTCATGAGCTCAGGGCCGATCTCCTCACCGACTCGGAGCTCCTCATTGTCTATGAAGGTGTGGATCCCCGCGTCCTTAAGTCTTTGGTAGAGATGGTCCGTGAATGTATTGCGAGTGTCGGGCCCCCTGAAACTCAGAAAGACTTCGAACTCATGGCCTGTCTGGGCATCCTGCTGCTGCTGCTGCATGCCATATATTGCAAGGACAAAACATTCAATAAAGCATTCCAGTAATATCAAAGTGGTGATTTACTTTAGATGATTATTAGAGTTATCATACATATCGAGCAGCATAGCTAGAGAGTGATACCTGCACGACGTCCAGATTCGCCTTGCTGCAATTGCCATGTCGCCTTTTCTTCCTGCACGAGAAATGAGCAACTAGGAAAATCAGGACAATGATCGACATCGCAATGCATGTAACATTAGGAAAACCACGATACCTCGGATGCTCATTGGAAGCCATAGCAATAGTCTCACAATGTTCTTTCCCTTCTTGTCGCCTGCAAACTAGAGAGAATGCGCTCGCGAGGATATGTGAAATTTGACCTGGCCCTTTGATATTTGGTGGGAATTAGTTCTTGTTTGCATGGAACATGCCATCATCAATTGAAGTAACACTCCTTTCCCTCTTTCCTTCCTTCCTTCCTTCCTCTCTATCTCAGGCCAAGCAATGTATACATTCCGGAAAAAGAAAAGGAAGCTTTTCGGTGAAGCTACATTTGCGAGAAAAGGTCGTGTTTGGAATTTTGTAAGATGACTTATTGGTGAGTTATGTCCTGAAATATCCAGAAATTAAAATAAAGTTCCAGATCCGTGATACGATTCGTCAAAAATGAATATGATCTGCAACATTTTTTCCCCAAAACATTTGCACGAATGCTATGATGGGGACATTCGGGGAGCTTTCAGCCTTTTTCCCCCTTTCCAGTTAAATGGAGACCAAGGGAGACCTGGTCGAGACGGGCTGGTAGCAAATTAACAAGGTTTCTTGATAAAAATCCACCGTAACTTATTAATTTCTAGATCTCACTGAACCCCCTTTTCATTTTCAGGTAGTCAAATATTTTCAAAAATATAATAGATAAACTTTTTTTGGTATATATCACATTAATACACGCATTTTATAACGGAATAAAATACTCACAACCATCCCAATAGGATTTGTTTCCCAGGTTGAGCCTTTGGAGTACGAAGGTTCGATCTCCTGAGTCCCTAATACATATATCATAGCAAGAATGGAATTATACACAAATCACAAGCACAACACACATCTTCAATTAGTTTATTTATTTTATACAGTTCTATGCAAGAAGATAACATTGCTCAATTAACTTCCCAGTCAATCAGCCTAATTATAATTCAATCACTACCAAACTAACCATCGTTCAATTTAACCAAACTCACCAAGGACAATGAAATCAATCACTCATATTTCCTTTTACACTATTCCCTCTAAATTAAATGAGTAAATAAACTGATAAAGTTTAGCTCCTAGTAGGGATCCCCAATCAAGTAATTAAAAGAAGGGATATATTTATATTCCCTTCTTTAAAATCATTTTTTCTGTTGCTCTCGCCATCACTCCTTAGTTCACTTCCTTTTTATCTATTATTCCTCCTTGCTATTCAATTCTTCCATCTAAAACCCTTCTCTCTCTCTTCTCCTAATCCTTCAAACGTACGCACACCCAAACTCATCAAAGACTAATTAAAATCATAAATTTCTAGGTAAACAGAAGCTAATAAGAAAAATTCTTGAAAACTGAACTAATAAAATCAATGAAAGAGCTATCTCACAAACTAAATTTCAATCCAGTCTCAACAATTAAACTTTTAGTAAAAACAAATTCAATGAGGTAATAGAAAGTAATTTCAATTATATATCTAAACTTACCTTGCTTGTAACCGAGTTCCCTCAACTCTGTTTGCCCATCACCGCATCCTCTAAGCTTGATCTCCCTCGACTCTTACCTCTGCTCCCTCGCCTTGGTTTCCCAATTTCTTCAGTCCTCTGTCCTCTCGCTCCCTCACGCTCTCTCTCCTATTCTCCCTCTGAAAGAGCAAAGCAAATGGGGATAGATATTTTCAATAAAATAATGAAGAAAAGAGTTGCCGTGAAGAAGATGATGGAGCTTGAGATGTCTTTGATGAGCTGTAGCCCAATAGGCTTATTTATATATTGCCCTTTTTCCATTGACCGAAAAGACGTATGCTTAATGTGAATTAGAATGAAAATTCGAAGCGCTTGCACGCGTGACTATTGATATTGAGCTTAAGTTTCAGTCATTGAAAAATATTTCAGCTATGTAAATTCCATTTGATTTTCTGAGAAGGGGACACCGAAAGTCGAAGCCATCAATCTAGAAGGACAATGTTTAAGAAAGTCACAAACCTAAAGATTCTTGAGCTCAATGATGTGAGACTGGATGGGAACTTCCAGCATCTTTTCCAATAGTTGAGATGGTTGGGTTGGCACAAGGAGAACACATCTCGGTCATTGAGCTTAATTGAGTAATCTGATTGATCTCGATCTATCAGAGAGTTTCATTCCCATGAATTGGATAGATCAGAGCTCAATCAAGGTCTCTCTAATTAAATTTCAACAATGAATTCTTCCTCTCTGTTTTAATTCCATGTAAATTGTTCACGGGCACCCTTCTGTAAAAATAAATTCAATGAGGTAGTAGAAAGCAATTTCAATTATATATCTAAACTTACCTTACTTATAACCGGGTTCACTCAACTCGATTTTGCCTATTATTGCATCCTCTAAGCTTGATCTCCGTCGACTCTTAACTCTGCTCCCTCACCTTGGTTTCCCAGTTTCTCCGTTCCCCTCTCCTCTCGCTCCCTTATGCTCTCTCTGATTCTCCCTCTGAAAGAGTAAAGCAGATGGGTAGATATTTTCAATAAAATAATGAAGAAAAAAGTTGCCGTGAAGAAGATGATGGAGCTTGAGATGTCTTTGATGAGCTGTAGTCCGATAGGCTTATTTATATATTTCCTTTTTTCCATTGACCGAAAAGACATATGGTTAATGTGAAATAGAATGAAAATTCAAAGTGCTGACACGCGTGACTATTGATATTGAGCTTAGGTTTCAGTCCTCGAAAAATATTTCAGCTATGTAAATCCCATTTGATTTTCTGAGTAGGGGACACCAAAAGTCGAAGCAATCAACCTAGAAGAACAATGTTTAAGAACATAACAAACCTAAAGATTAGTCAGCTCAATGATGTGAGACTCGATGGGAACTTCTAGCATCTTTTCCCATAGTTGAGATGGTTGGGGTGGCACAAGGAGAACAGGTGTCGGCCGTTGAGCTTAATCGAGTAATCTGATTGACCTCGATCTATCAGAGAGTTTCATTTTCATGGATTGGATAGGCCGGAGCTCACTCAAGGTCTCTCTAATTAAATTTCAACAATGAATTCTTCCTCTCTGTTTTAATTCCATGTAAATTGTTCACAGACACCCTTCTATGTTTTTTTTTTTGTGCTGATCTTCAGATTTGGAATGAAGTTAAAAAGTTTTCAGTCTTAAAAATTGCAATATAAGCAAGAGTTCAGATTTTTCAGAGTTTCCAAGACCGAAGATCTTGATTCTTGAAATGCGCATGCAATTGCGCTTTTGTTGACCCATCGATAGGGCCTCTAAAGAGTCTAATGCTCTTGGATCTGAGGAATTGTTGGAGTCTGAGGGCGTTGCCAGAGCAAATGGGCTCGATGGAGTCATTGGTGGAGCTCCTGATTAATAATACCAAGGTAGACGAATTACCCATATCGGGAGGAATGAAGAAGCTTGAGATTCTCTCTGCCAACAATTGTGGGTATCTTAGGGAGATTCCCTCGTGTACTGGATCCCTAGAGAATCTCAAGAGACTTCGTTTTGGAAGCAAGCAGAATCTCCAGGCCCTCCTTGAGCTCCCATCTGGCCTATTTAGTCTAAATCTCGATGTGACCGTCACCTCATATCTAACTTCCTCTGGCTCTAGCCTTGCAAATTTGGTAAATCTAAAAGAATTAACCCCGCCCAGGGATTTCGTACTCGAGGAGGGCCGACTGTCTAGCCTAAGGGAGCCCAAGAAATTGCCCTTGAGGAATTGAGCAGCTTTCTTCATCTCGAAGAGATTGACATTTCTTGGTGTGATGAACTTCAATGCATCCCGACACTTCCGCCAAGTCTGTTGGTCTTTAAATGAAGTGGTGCAACTCGCTCGAGAGGTCGCCGAACCTTTCAAACTTGAAGAATCTGTCGACAAGCTCGAGTTATTAAATGAAAACTGTATCATGTGTTCCCAAGTTGAAAGGCTGCCAGAATTTTTGAAGTTGAAGAATTTATGGAGGCTAGATGTATCATATAACAACAAGCTGGTCGAGATCCTAAGTTTCGACAGTTTGAAGAAGCTAAAAGTATTAGTTATAGTGGGCGGCACGTCACTCGAATTCTTTCTAGAAGTGCCGAGCTGTTTGGAAGTGTTGAATTCTATGTTATTATGAGCGAACCGTTTGGCAAAGTCAGCGATTGGGGCTAGAGGAGACTGCCGGGATTGCAGGTTGACCTTATAAGAGACCGGACTCGTTTCCGCCCGAAAGCTCCAACTATTAGATGATGGTATCCAATTATTTTATAAACTCATTATCGTGGTCTTATATTACCAATATGGGATCTAACAGGAAGGACTTAAGTCTTCGCGAGTGTAAGCAGGTTTCCCAGGTGGAGGTGCTTGCTGGATTGACATCATCGCAGAGCCTGGAACGTAAACTAGTGCGAAGCGCTCAGAAAGTTTACAAACCTGTCAGAGTTGAACAGGTTGGAGCTTCGATAGTTTAAGAATATTGTGGAAATAACGGGACTCGAGGAACTAAGTAATCTGCAGTGGTTGCACGTCGAAGGGCTCGATCGGTTTTCCCAAGTCGAGGTGCTTGCTGAATTGAAATCGTTACGGGAGGAGCTGTGCATGAGCTCGTCTGTTAGGCCATAGGCCCAAAGGCCCGAGCCTCTGACTCTGAGGCCCAAAGAGCCGGCCTTATGGGATTGCAGCGACGGAGCCCATGACCCAAGAGACGTTAACATTTTGAATTCTCAGGACATGGCGGGAGCAGTCATTGGACGTTAATAGTAATCCTCTACCAACCAAACCTCTTGATAATCAATCAATGGTACAAGTATTGTGAATGAAACAAAATTTATGTTAGAAAAGTTTTACACTCTCAGTAGGCTGGTTGAATTCGAATTTAGATTAGTCCAGAATTATTGAGTTTTTGAATGCTATCTAATACGTACTGAAAAACAAAGACGTCGCAAGTGGTGTTTCATCTGTACTGCTAGGACTCAGGGCAGGGGGCTGCATATGGATCGGCCACTCCAAAGGGTAATTCTGACCTTTGGGCTGGATCCGAATAGGCCCAAAAGAATAAAGGCTAGCAGTACACGTTCTGCGATAAGCGACTGCTCTTCCGCAGGACATCGACTAGGGCATATCTACGCAATAACTCATGGAAGCCTCAGCTCGAAGGTCCAACCTTACTGAAAAATGCCAGGATTTCATCGGTGACCCGTTCCGCTCTTTCTAGCTGTATGAAATGATGCCCGTCGATGATGACTATGTCGAGATCGAGGACTTGCTTCTTAAAATGTCCACTCTCTATGTGATCTCTCGTGCCGAAGGACTGAAAACCGACATCCTTGTCGCCTGTTATGAACTTCGCGGGCACTGTGATCTTTGCTCCTTGCCATGGCGCTAGTAGCTCCCAGTTCCTACGAAACAGTTGAGAAACCAAGCAGGTTCGGTTCGAGCCAAGTTAGCACACTGAATTACTAGCAAGTCAAGATCGATTTCTCGAACTGTCTTACTTGTCCATGGCACGGTAGTAGTTAACTGGCCCAGTGAAGCCGGATTTCTCGAACTTCTCTGCAGCATACCGGAGCTCTTCCTCTGAGATCCACGGAGGCAACGACTCTGGGGTCTCCAGAAAATCTATGATGTCGACACGGGGTGGGGCTGCTAGGAGATCGGGCGCGTTCAATAGTAAGAACTTCTTTAACACGGTCAGGCATTCGTGTTTAGCAAATGACCTTTCTATCCTTCCTGGTTCCTGCATTGCAAGTGCCCAAAACACACGGTCCATTATTAGTTCGGTCAGAAAATTATCGAATGGAATGTTAGATCGTCGTACGGGCGTACCTGGAACTGCGAGATGTAGAAGCCCTCCCCGAACCGCTGCCAGAGGTCGGAGGGCTTGAACGCCAGGGATCTTGGCCTGAACGGGATCGACAAGCTAACCAGTGCTCTCACCCGGTCCGGCCTAAACAGGCAAAGGTGCCATGCGACCTCTGCACCCCAGTCGTGCCCCACGACCAACGCCTATGCTCGAGAAATACGAGAATTATATAGTTAGACCATGTACAGAAAACCTCCATGTCCAAGAAACAACCCCGGCACATATACTTGTACTTTTACCTGCTGTTCTCCGAGCTCATCGAGAAGGCCAATCAAGTCCCCGACGATGTGGAGGATTGTGTAAGAGGCCGGGTCCCCGGGGCAGTCGGAGTCGCCGTACCCGCGCATGTCCGGCGCGACGACGTGGTACCCGTGCTCCGCTAGTCGGTCGATCTGGTGCGTCCACGTCGACCATAGCTCGGGGAAGCCGTGGATGAGGAGAACCAGTGGACCTTCCCCCTTCTCCGCGATGTGTAGCCATATCCCATTCGTGCGGACTCTTCTGTGGGTCACCGTCGCTGTGGTCTCGCCGGCCTCTGCCATTGCAGTCCTCTTGCTTGATAAAATCTGATTCCTTTCTGCCTTATTATTAATTACATGTATAATGAAATCCCTAGTCCCTTTCAATATTGGGAGTTGTGGGTCCAGTCCAACGTCAGGAAAATTTGACTAGTAATGAGTAGTTCAACTTCAACACGTTTCCCCGTTCACACTATCTCAAATCTTTTCAAAAATCTATTAACTAGTGATTGATTTAGATTAGAACTTGATTAGATTTTAAGAAAATAAAACAATTAAAATTATTTTAAAAAAAACCCATTTAGAGTAGTACTCAATTTGGTAATTAAAAAAAAAAAAGTGGTGTGAGATCATTCAACTAATGCACGTCTTCTTCTTAGTTCCTTCCCCTCCTTTTCAACAATGCGAGCTCGGACGAGGAAGGGATCACGAAGCGTGAGTGGTTACTGCGATTGGAGGATGCTTGGCCTTTTCGCAGTCCAATGAATTGTCCTCGGGGCATTTCTTCATTTCAAGGTGAACACGACAATTGGGACACGTGTCCATTCGGTTCATCCCCATCTGATGTTCCAATTTGTCAAGGGTCTTCTCGAAAGAGGCGCGCTTTAAATAAACTTTTACTTCATGCGTGTGATTGGTGTGTTGAGATTAAAGCGATGGGAATGCAGTGGTGCGATCCCACTCCACCAATCATGAAATTCTCAATTTTTAACTATTATTGAAGATTATATCACATAATCGATTTCAAAATCGAAGCATTTCACGTGTTTATCTGAATTTTCTGTGGTAGCTTAGCAGTATGTAAAGATATGGACTACAATCAAGAATAACTTACGAATCAATTCAAAAATGTCATAATAACATACATTGCAACTGTAGTTTACACTTCACATGCAAATTTCTCACATCGCAATACCGAACCACCTACCTGCATGGCCCGTTCTTGACCGAGCCTGCTCCAGCTGCGGTTTTCAACCAGACATGCCAAACATTGCAAAAAATGAGAGAGATCCAGGGGTGCTAGATTGGATTGTTGAGGGGGGAGTCAAGGCAATCACTTCCTCCTCTGCTGTAAAGATCATCCTCTCGATCGTTCCATCGCTATCTGGTTTCCAAAAGATTCTCTCCATCACTTCAGACATCGTTCGAGCCGATGCCGGCCAAGAGCAAGCTTCGCGGTGTAGAGACATGTCCGACCAGTTTGTACTAGTGGGCATTGAAAACTTAGAATATCATTGTTTCTGTTGCGTGTAGCATGACATAATGTTTTCTTCGATCAACTGAACTCTAGAATGTCTCACCAGTCCTACTCCGACATTAGAAAGAAAGACCCGGCACCCCGCAGCGATGCACGGGGTAGGTTGATCGCCCGAGTGTGAATGGAAGTATATGGAAGAGCAGCAGCAGCTGATGTAGGGAATGACAGGAGCATATCGTCCATGGAAGAAGAAGAAGAAGAAAGTTGACTGGCTCCGGCATTCAAATGACATCAATTGACCGGAGCCGGGAAGCAGTCAGACGGTGTACGCACCCGGCTCGTGCAACCCTTTCCCTAATTCATGCGTAGCTTATGCTTGCTTTCTGAACTCCCAGGGCGGGCAGCCGACACGCTGGGCCGGAAACGTTGACCGGGCATCTGCCTATGTATATAATCTATACATACAAGTTCTAGGAGACGTTCAGTTGGATTCATGGTAGATAATTAGAATAAAAGTTTCAGTCGCAATATTTTATTAGATTATATATTGAAATGTGATATTAATGTGTTGAATAAATAGCTATATTGAATAAATATATTAATAAATTATAATTTAAGAATTTTATGTATTTTAAAAGTATAGTATGAACATAAACCATTTTATATTAGAAAAAACTTTGTAATTAGAAGAATAAAGAGATTGCATCCACATTGCAGAGAAACAAACTGCCCGAGCTAAATTACTATAAAATTGTTGATTTAGTGATTTAAAATTTATTTGCATATGAATTGATAAGTAAGGAGTTCCATGTTCGAATCTCTTTTAAGCATTTATCAAAAGTATTTGATAAAGATATATTTTTTAGCCTAAACTTGGAGGATACTGACATTTTGAATTATATTAGATCCTCGATAGTACTATACTAACAAACTAATACTGAGGCTGATTGTTCATTTTTTGATTGAGTGGCCACTACCATTTTTTAAAAAAATTAAGATTAAACTTAATTTAAAAAAAAAAAAAAAAAAAACTGCCCAAGCTCAAACTCCCAGCATTCTAGAAGAAGGGCGTAACGGTTGACTATTTGATGCCTTGGAGAATCAAGCAATGGCTCTTTCCATATAGAAGAGTTTCATCTTATGTCAATGGAGAGGGACAAGTTAGCCACCAAAACCAAAGTCAAAAAAGGGAAGCTTCAGGCTACCACCCACATACGACTTTATCAAACCAGGATGGGCGTTTATATACATTCAGACAACTCGTAGCCTTGGAGAAAAGAAAAAGAGGAAGATTGTCATTTTTTGCGGGTCTCGATCTTCCGATTTGTCAGTATATTCGACTCCAGCAGGTTCCCGATGTCTGATCACCAGAGAATCCATCCAGTCCAGGACCCGGAAGCCGCACTGCCACAGACACCCACCGCCCCTTTAGTGCCCCGGGGCTCATCGAAGTCCGACGAACGGGAACGGGTAGAGTATCCGCCTATTCGACCGACTCTCCCGGTCGTGCACTCGAAGCCACCCAAGCGTCGAAGCTGTTGCTGCAGGTTCCTATGTTGGACGCTGTCCATCCTCTTGATCCTGGTGATCGCCGTCGGGGCCACTATCGGGATCCTGTACCTGATTTTCCGGCCGAAGCTCCCGAAATACTCGATCGACAGCCTGCAGGTAACCCAGTTCACCCTCAGCAACAACAACAGCTTGTACGCCACGTTCGACGTCAACATCACCGCTCGGAACCCGAACAAGAAGATTGGGATATACTACGAGGGTGGGAGCCGCATAAGCGTGCTGTACACGGGGACGAAACTCTGCGAGGGGGCACTGCCCAAGTTCTACCAGGGTCACCGGAACACGACCGTGCTTGTTGTCCCGCTGACCGGACAGACAGATAACGCCACCACGCTGTCCACGTCGTTGCAGCAACAGCTGCAGCAGACCGGCTACGTCCCACTGGACGTCAGGGTCCGGCAGCCGGTGAGGGTGAAGCTCGGGAAGCTGAAGCTCCCGAAGGTGAAGTTCGCAGTCCGGTGCAGGCTCAACGTGGACAGTCTCTCGGAGCAGAATTCCATTAGCATAAGGAACAGTAGCTGTAAGTTCAGATTACGGCTCTAATATATTATCGATCTCCGGGAGGCTGGGGTGATCGACTCCGCTTCGGCTTTATGTATTGCCGATGCAGCGAGCTGTTTGTCATACCAGGAGGATCTGCCATGGCTAGGCTATTCTCATTCTTCATTTTTCCTTGGAGATTATACTTCATTTTTTATCCCATTTTCATATAATAAAGATGGATTATTCCTCACACTGTACATGTTCATTGGAGCATCTAATAATACAGCCTTTACTTACTTCCTTTTCTTGTCGAACGAGTGGTGGTTTCATCGAGCGAATCTCGAAACATTAATAACAGGATGCCCGAGTCACTAATCCTAGAATGAATGAAAACCCGCATCCCAATAAAAGGAAGATCGAATCCGGAGCAGATCCTGCAACCTTATTAGAGAACTTTGGCTAGGAATTGATCATCCAAGCATACTAGTTGAATAATCTTGCTGCAGTATAGAGAAAACATCTGCAGCTTTAAAATACTTTCTTGCCAATCTTATAAAAGATATTTCCTTCCTCTCAGTTATGAGATCCTCACTAGTTCAGATTCATGACTCACAGCGCTTTCAATGCCAACTCTCCCGATACTTTGCTCAGTCATGGATCGTTAGTTTCACGATGCGGTTCCACGGAGTATTCGAATCAAGTTCAAGCAATAAATATTGAAATGTGCGTTACCATATCTTCCTAATACTAATAGCAATTTGACTGGTTCAATCAAATGATGATACATGGGAGGGAGCATACATGGTCAATAACAGATTAGGGTAGGTGAGGCAGGCAGGTTGTGTATTACGGCGTTTGCTTTCTTCAAGATACGATCAGAAGGTGCCGTGAAAGATGGCCAAATAGATTTCACATCCAGAGTAATATACAAAATTCGCTGCCGATACGGAACGCTGTCATACTTGTTCGGGGGGCGGCCAAGTCGAATGATCTAATCCAAGGGTTGGTTTACTTGAAAAAACAACGTGCACGTAAATCATGTGAAATCCACAAGGTCAAATGTTTGAGTTTTTCCTTTAGCATACAATTAACTCTTGATGAGGCGATCATGTACTTACATGAATTTATAGTCTTATGGGGGTGTTCATAGGATTGGGAAGGATAAACTATACTCGTTATAAAATTAAAAAAATTAAGTGATTTATCTAGGCAATGGGTGAATTTCATCGGTGGATATTGTAATTTGTCAAGCAACTGACCGACACCAACTTGTGAATGTTCAAAGTTCTTTCATGATCTTGAACTTAGATCTCTTAAGAATTTCGTGCGCGGAAGAAAATATAGATCCAAATTGAATGAATCCAAATGATGAATTTAGCAATTTTTTTGGTGCTATACCACATAATATCTATAAGGTCGAAGAGTTCCAACTAATTCATTTTCGAATTGAATCAGTATGTTAAGATGCAAAATTTAATTTCTCTATTCACAATTTAATATCATTTTGTGGGTAACCTAATAGGAGAATTCTTAGAAGAAACTCTTTATGAAATAATTACGGAAAAAAAAAAGAAAATACCATAAACTATTCTGAATGACGAGGCAGCGTGAGTAGACGGTCATCATAATATTTAAGTAAACATTATGTATTATTTTTCTTCTATAAAAGAAGGCTTCCACCAATAACATGGATTAATTGATTTGGTAAGATGACTCTTTCCCTTAAGTAAGGTCTCGAATTTGAATCTTATAAATAGAGAGAATTTATTAGTGGTCCCAACCGGTTCGAAATTAGTTAGTAATTCAGTCAAGATCATGAAATTTCTAGATACTAGTCATATAAAAAGGAAAACGAGCCTTGAAGGAAGACTGAGACCTCAACTCGCTTCTGTATATATTTCTTTTAACGTGTTAAGTTACATTTATTTGACTTGATGTTGATGAACAGTTCCAGTCGTTTGTTACAATAACAGCGGTCCATGTCATCTAAGTAGTTGTAGTTTCATCTACCGGACATACAGTAGAATCTGCGGTGGAACAACATGGAATCTGCTTCCACGGCATGTCAATCACACGATGTCAGCTGCAGCGGCAAGCGATGCCAAATTGATCCGATACGGGTAATGTCCGGTTTTGTTATCAGACCCAACATCTGAAGTGCAATGAGATTCTTTTATTCACTTTAAAAGATTCTGAAGGAAATGTAAAAGAAAAAGACATATGTCCGATTGACAACCTAGGCACTTGTGGAATCATCCACCGGGTGCCAGTATCTGTTGTAAAACCATAGGGAATCAGCTTCCACCGCGTCCCCGTCCTGGTTCCGGTGCCAGCTGTAGTAGGCATGCGTCCGGTTCTTGATATCGAAAATCGCATGCCCGAAGCTCGCTTCCCGGTAAGCAGAGTATTTGGGCTGCGGCTCTGTCATGCTGCAGCAAACAATTACATGTCAGATGACATTTTTCCACCGCACTGAGGAAAAGGGTGAATAGCTAGAGCTGTCTTACTTGGTGGCCAAGCCTTCGATGTTCCCACCGTCGCCAATGGTGATGTACACCGGGGCAGACTGGTCCTTGACTGGCGTGCACTCCCCGTTCACAATATTGTACGCGATGTTCGAAATTCGTTCCTGCTCAATCCATACCATCAGACCTCACATCTGCTCTCAAGCGTCGACCGAGTTTACAATGAATTGTAAAAGCAGAATGGGTACTCACAGATCTCTCGTACGCGTGGACGTGGCCAGCGAAGACCACATCGACCTTGTACTTGACAAACCACGACTCGAACATGACTCTCATGGTCTCCCCTTCCATGTAGTGGTAACTGTTGCTGTTGTACCATGGGGAATGCATTAGAACGATCAGCCACGGCGTCTCAGACCGGTTCACTTTCGGAAGCTCTTCCTCGAGCCACTTGTACTGTGGTGTATATTTACCTTAACAAGGTGAAGGACAGAGAGACAGTCAATAATGGCAAGTAGTGAAACCGAACATTCTAAGTGTGGACTGTGGCCATCGAGGTAATGTTCAATCGGGATGCAGAAAAATCACCGTAAGCAGAGTACGAGGCCAGGACTATGATGTACGCGGAAGCTCTCTTGATCGAGTACCAGAAAGGAGCAGTGCTGTTGGATGCTCTATAAGGAACATGGTATCTGTTCTTGTAAGGCTTGAAAGGTTGCATCTCGCCCTGCAACAACAAAACCAGAAACGCTATAAACCCGACTTAGTTCGGGTGTACACAATTATCGAGCATTCCTTCTAGGATGTACTTACGATCTCGGGGACAAAGTCGAGCTCGTGATTTCCGGCAGTCCATATCCAAGGCTGGTATGCCGCACTCCTCTCGATAAACCTCCCCCAGGTATCCCACCTGACATTGTCGTGGAACGGGTAGTTGTCTGCATAAGACAGGTCTCCGACGAACAAAACCATCTTGCCCTTGTGCGGATTTCGCTCATAATGTGTCAGTGTCATGTTCGAGTCGAAGGTCTGCCCCAGATCACCTGCAGATCTTCTGGAAAACCTATTACGTGACAGAAATCACAGAACAATGTCCATTGAGCAGTCGAATGTAATTACTTGCTCACCTATTAGACCGAAAGTGTATGGAGCATCAGGACCAACTCCCGGCGGAGTAGTGAACCAAAACTTCCGGGCAGTTTTTCCAAGACCGACCATGTAATAGTACTTGGTGCTAAACTGCAAGCAAATGGCAGCATCTCAGTTCACTTCATCATGTAGCTAACACTGAACTCGGGAGGAAAACCGATCTTCGTGGTTGAAGCTCTTCGACTTACCTCCAAATTGCGAATTGTGCAATGGTGGATGTAACCGGAAGTGTAATTATAGAACTTGTAGGTCACGTATTTGCCTTTGGCCTTCTTCTTGTGATCACTGTTCTCGCTCCAGTAGAGCACCGAGCTGGAGCCAGGCTCATCCACGGTCACCCACGACAATATGACCGCCTTCCCCTCGTGATCTCCTTGAGTGATGTGCACCTGAAAAGCCCGGCCGGGATCATGCACCGTAGAATGGAAAATTGAGGGACTTGCAGCAGAAAACCGATATTTGGAGACCAATCATCAGTTAAAACTATTTGTCAGGCCGAGGTTTCGGGAATTGGGACACAGCAGCGATATTCACCATCACCATTAGTTAAGAGACTCAATCCGATGATGAACCCGGCAAAATCTTAACAAGAATATGAAGAGAAGTAAGAATGTGGAAGCAGAAGTGAGCACTCAACCACCTGCTGAGGGGCATTGTAGCCGCAAGGTACCCGAAACACATCGCTATTGAGAGGCATGTCGATAGTCTTCTCGGTTTTCCTCACAAATGCACTCGTTTTTCCTCCATTACACACCGCGGCCTCACTCGAGATCAGTACCAGGACAGCAACGACAGAGCCCAGCAGAAAGCAACCGAGGATGAGCTAGGAGGAGAAATGCAAGAGAACCCGACTCCGCCCATATCGAATTCAATTCCAAGTGCTCAACGACGTGGAGCCTAATGTTACTCAATATATGGAATTGCAGATTGGGCTGCTGGCCTGTGCTGAGAAAGAGCAAGGGGACGATCTTTCTATATAATAAAGGGAATATTCTCTCGGATTGCACGGATACTGTAGAATTTCAGCTCCTAGATGGCTACAAAGAAGGAAACAGAAATGGACAGATTCATCGGAGAAAATGTTCCAGATTGTGTCCTCGTGGAAAAAAGAAATTTAGATGATACTAACTCATAACGTAATTGTAAAAAAGTACCAATTAAATTATTTTTATTAGTAATAATCATGGTAATTATTCAAATTATTAATACTAATTTAATTGTTTATCATATTTTGGTGGATATTTTTTTTGTACTATATAGCGAAATATGATTATCTAAGAATTTATCATTGTTATAGGTAGAAAGTTAACTTACCGTGAGGAAGAAAGACTTGAAATTTGTCAGGATGGTACGTAGAAAATCTGAGCAGTTGAGCTCAAATTTACGCTTAAACCTAATGGATTCACCCAATTTAAATTTAATTAATTATGATGAGATTAATTTTTAAATACTATTTGTTCCCATAAAAAAAGGAGAACTCAATTGGTAAAATTCAATAAAAATGATATAGGTTTAAATTTATAAAGTATTTTACATATGATCGAGAATAGTGACATTAACTGGTGGAGCGAGTTGACATTGGAATCACGTACGACTTTTAAATAATTAGGATAGTGCGATTACGGTTAATATGGTACGGGCAAGGTTCAATAAAATTTTTCATGGTCTTAATTTATAATAATGTGATGATAAAATATTAATTAAGTTATTTTAATTAGTAATAATTATTATATCTGTTCAAGCGACTATACTAAATTTACTCATTTGTTACAATTTGATTAAGATTTTCTCAATCGTATAAGAATTTCTACTTCACGCACGAGGAGGATACCCTTAATAAAAAAAGCATATATATTAAATCTTGGTAAGCATTAGATACAATCCATAAATGGGATTAACATGTTACTATAATTAGGTAACTTTCCAATCAATATTAACATATTATATATGTATATATATAATTGAATATGAAATCTTTAAATTCCAATTAAGGAAATAAATCCCACAAAGCTCCCTTTCTTAGTAAGGGATGTACTGCTGTTTCTATGGAGTTTAATTGCACCCTTGTCCCAGGGATGAGAAAATCTTCGGTAGAGTAGTCATACCACGTTAGCATCACTTATGTGATATATCCCTCCAATTACAACTTGACATGTAATCAATAATTATACAATTATGATTATTGAATCCTAAAAAATCTTTTAAAAAATTTAAACAATCTTAAATAAATGGTAAACCATAATTGGAAATAATATATAAATAGTAAAAAAAATATTTAAAAACCTAATAAATGATGAGTCATACTTGAAAATAATATATAAATAGTGAATTCTTATTGGATGAATATATCACGCAGGCGATACTGACGTAGTATAACCGTTTCACTGAAAACTTTCTCTCCTAGGACAGGGCTAGAAATCTGGTCAACATGGTCGAAATTGAACGAAAAGTTAAAAAAAAGACAGATTTTAGAAATGAAATAAGATAATTTAATAAAAATATAGAAAAATCTACATAAGATTTTAAAGGTTCTTCCGAGTTTAGATGGAGCAATCTTTCCACAGATCCCCTAAATTCATCCATGCTTAAAAGTTTTCATCTTATAGTCTTTATATTGTTATTCCCCCTATCTCATTGGTAAATATTGGAATGGCCACATTCCTTTAGATTAGTCCTCCGCGGGCAAGATAGTTGGGGGCCGTATCTGTTAGATAACCAAAAGTTGGAGGGACTGTAAGGCAATATTCCAAAACAAAGTCACGAAACGCCAATTCCTTCAGATGGTCCCTGCTGGCTATAGCTATGAAGTCACATACTACTATTAGCCGCCTGCCCTGACATCGCACCACCTTGAAGATCGGGCTTATCCAGATGCTCGACTGCATACCAACACTGTATTGCTGCAGAAGAATCGAAAACGGAGTAAAATGTGATCGTAAAATGACTGCAGTTCGATTTGAAATCGTTCATTCTCTCCTGTTTAGGCTGTGCTAAGTACATCGATACAGTATCAAGCTTACAATCAAAGGAAGTAGTAGTGCACAGGAAATTTTTTTTTCAACTCATGGATCTCTTTTTGCCACTGAAGAAGTATTTATGCCTTATTGATTTTCAGAAAAATCGCATCCAGACTCCATTAGGAGCTGGTAGAGTCATCGATAGGGTGCCAGTATCGATTGTAAAACCAGAGAGAGTCTGCTTCCACGGCATACCCATCCTGGTTCCGGTGCCAGCTGTAGTGAGCATGGGTCCGATTCTTGATATCGAAGATGGCATGCCCGAAGCTGGCTTCTCTGTAAGCTGAGTACTTAGGCTGCGGCTGGGTCATGCTGCAGCAAAGTTCATTGAAACAGTTGATTACTAAGGGCAGAGGAGAAAAGACATGGCGTGCTGTGGACAATGGATAGGAAATTCGAGTTCTTGATGTTCTCTTACTTTTTGGCCAAGCCTTCTATATTTCCTCCATCACCGATGGTGATGTATACAGGAGCTGACTGGTCAGGTACTGGTGTGCACATACCGTTCACAATGTTGTATGCGATGTTAGATACACGTTCCTGTTACAATCCACGGACCCTCTTTCAGA